>CM060604.1:15014366-15356866 GCA_030578255.1 Tiaroga cobitis | reverse complement strand
TTTCTCTTCAAGCTTTAATGAGAGTGATGTAAATGGCTAGTCAAATAACTTCCATAGCCATGTAGTGGAACCAGAGTGACCAGTGAGTCAGGTCACAGCTCAGAGGAAATCAATAAAGTAGCAGTTTTAAATGAGTTTAGCTCTGGTCGCTGAGTAAAAGAAAAGAGGGGGGAAAAACATAAACATCACCTCCTCTCCAACCTCCTCCCGGGAAGGGTTTTATTGCCGTTTAGATAGAAAGATGTTGTTTGCAACGATATGAGCCCTGAGTATCATCGCCGTATATTTCTTTGACACTTTGATACAATACAAGGGAGGACGTTTATGAAGGACATTTGCGATCTAGATGAGGTGTTATCAGGGATTCGTGGTGACCATATGCTTTGGCAAGGTCATGAAAGGTCTCAGTCATCAGTGACAATCAATGTAGGTTTGTTTACCTGGATCAGAGTTTAATTTATCACAAGGTTTCATGCCATACAATTTCTAATGTCTTTAGGACTGTAAATTTCCCTAATGCAGTTCCGCAGCCCCTGTCTGCTATCATAAAACCTGTGAAGTCACCCACTTACTATTTAATGTAATTTAAAGTTGAGCAAACTAAGTTGCAACATGTTTGATAAAGGAGACTTGAACATGACTGGCAGTACAGTGTCTTGACGAAGCCAAGCAGAATCTTTGACGTCATAGGCCTATTTCATTTGTGAGACGACTGTTTTAAGGCTTAAGCACAGCTCTGAAGATCTGTTTACCCACCCTGGACACAGGAAATGAATTAATTACTAACAAGAGCGTATGGAGGCATCTTTAATTCAGTGTGTTCGTGTTTATATATTTATATAAATGAATACATTTATGAACAAAGTTTATTACATATGAAACACTCATGAAATTGCTTGCATGAATAGTTCCCTCCAAAATGAAAATTCTGTCATCTTTTACTCATATTCATGTTTCCAAACCTGTATGAATTTCTTTCTGATTTTTTCTCACAATTGTGAGTTTACATCTCGCAATTCTGACTTTATTTCTCAGAATTGCAAGATATAAAGTCAGAATTGAGTGATATAATGTCGCAATTGCGTGTTATAAAGTCAGAATTGCGAGATATAAAATCAGAATTGCGTGAAATAAAGTTGCAATTGCGTGTTAGTCAGAATTGTGAGATATAAAGTCAGAATTGTGAGATATAAAGTCAGAATTGCGAGATATAAAGTCAGAATTGTGAGATATAAAGTCGCAATTGCGTGTTATAAAGTCAACAATACATGATATAACGTCGCAATTGTGTGTTGTAAAGTCAAAATTGTGAGATATAAAGTATTCTGAGGGGAAAAAAAGTCAGTCTTTTTTTCCTTAGAATTGGCCTGATAACTCGCAATTGCGAGTTTATATCTTACAATTCTGAGAAAATATGTCAGAATCTTGAGATATAAACTCGCAATTATGTGTTATAAAGTCAGAATTGCAAGATATAAACTCGCAATTGTGAGAAAAAAGTCAGAATTGTAAGATAAAAAGTCTCAATTCTGTATTTTTTTCTCGCAATTGCGACTTTATTTCTCACAATTGCAACTTTATATCTCGCAATTGCGACTATTTCTCAGAATTGCGACTTTATATCTCACAATTGTGACTTTATATTTCTCACAATTCTGACTTCATATCTCGCAATTGTGAGAGAAAAAGTTGCAATTATTTTTTTATTTCTTTTATTCAGTGGCGGAAACAAGCTTCCATAGTATACTCCTTTTAAGCTTCTTGATATAATATCTTGATCAAAGCTTATTTATCATCAATGTTTATAGAAGACAAAACACAAAGTGTAAAGGGCCATTTGTGGTTTATTATATGTATGGGTAATTAAAATGATATTCAAGAAAACTTATCTACATCCTTTTCATTTGAAGTCAGATAATCATTTTTATTTGAAGTTAAAGAAATAACACATACTTCAATTTAAAAACAGAATGAAACAATTTAATTATCCGAGAAAACAAATATGTGTTATTGTATTAGGCCTACTGGCACTTACAAGCACTTTTGTATCTTTGTAGGTGTTAAAGCAGAACAAAGAGAGACATTTTACAGGACCGTCTTCTACATGCTGCGCTCCCCCATCCTCTCGCTCTTCACTCCCGCTGAGATGAAGAGCGTAGCGAAGCCCACCTATTAGACAGCACGCTAGCCTCCCTGGGCTCCTTCCCAGGAAACAGGTCCGGGGGCGTTCTGTCACCAAGTTCCTCTGGGAGTAGTCACACATTTTAAAAGACGGAAATTAAGTGGAAAAATGTCTGTTCCCTCACTGATGTAATTATCTGTCCTGGATTAACATCTGTTCACTGGCACAAGTGCCAAGTCCACTTCAACATGTTCCAACTCCTTGTGCCCAGGCTGGATGTATACCTGTATCTGTTTCTAATGCCATGTACCTTGGCACACGTCGCTACTCGCTACGGTTTCTCCCTCTGACATTAGCAAACTATTCAACATCTGCCCCCCTCATCTGCACAGCATCTATTCGCACAACACTTTTTCATTCTAACCTTGTAAAAGTTTGTTCCCATTTATTCTGAGAAAGCAATTAAAGCAGGTAGGAGGAAATTTAGCTGAAAGTGGAAAGCTAAAAATCAAATAATTGCACACACAGTATTTTTGATCAAATAAATGCAGCCTTGGTGAGCATAAGAGACTTATTTCCTTTAAAATAACTAAGTATTTCAAACTTTTGACTGGTAGTGTATATGTGCCCAGGACTGGCTTTTTGGGAAAATGGATGGATAATTCTTTTTCTATTGTTGATTTAACTGATGGTATCGTGGTTCATTTGAGTCAGAAGAGCCTCGAAAACAATGATGTCACATTCTTGTCTGTTTCCACATATTTACATCCACATGTGTCTAATTCATTCCAGTGGCAGTACAGGAAAGTCTACTGTCATTGGATAATCACACACTTCCTACGTTAGCCCTCTAGATAACACATTATCATGCTTCATTTATCTTCATTATGTGTGTCAGTGGTTGTGTCATAGTGGGCGTACATCACGGAATCCAGCTGCTAGTATAATCACTCGCATACACTATTCATAAAATTCTGGTAAATATTGAAGATACCTGTTTTAAATTCTTGCACAGCACCTACGTATATAAAAAAAGGCATGGTGCCAAATGCAGATTTCACCAGGGAGACTGGACATTGACAGGGTGATAAATTAATTTAGTGGTAGAAAATGTCACCTCACCTTCTCTTGTTGCACAATTAGAGTTAGGCAGGACTGTGAGTGGCGAGATGACCTGAAGGACTAGCCTGTCACACCCCATACTAATGTTATGCCCAGAGGGAGCAAATTAGACCTGAACTATGCAGTGGAATAGTAGATCTGCATCTCTCTTTTGCTTGCCTCTAATTATTGTTATTCTTTAGTTATAGGAGCAGGGCAGACAACCCTCCATGTCCTTTCTATTAAGTTAAATGTCTCAGGAGTTTTAAGGATAGGTTAATGAACTGCAGAATATCTTGGAAAGTGCAATCAAAGCCTAGTGATTATGGCAGAGTATGTAACATTTCTGTTTCAGTCTCAGGCCTGGGCCTCAAGCACTCTTGGGTATACCGCCAGTGTTGTTTCAGAAAACCGTAATTAGGCACAACACTGAAGGTTTTCCATGCTGCAATCCCAATATCCTCTGACCATCCTCCTCAGAGCTGCACATGTAAATGAGCTCTACTGGGCGATGATTTCAGCGGCACTAATTGCAATGCAGAGCGCATCTTGAGCCGAGTCTGGCTAAGATTTGCTTAGCCTCTGGCTCGTCAAATGATTATAAAATTGATTGAATTAATAATGATCAGTATTAACATAGAGCATAGGTTTGTGTGAAGGAAATTAGTGAGAGCACAGACACAATGAATACATTATGAGTATTTTTAATGAGTGAAACTTTAATGAGGTTGTGGAATATTGCATACACTCAATGCCAGCCTCATAGAAATAATCAGATTTTATATATCAAATGTGCTACATTAGAATGCGTGCGTGTGCAAAACTATATTTTGGAGACAAATTTGTACCTAGAAGTGAGTTAAATCTAGCTAAACCTCCTTTTGGGGGTGTTCTCTTTTGTGAAAATGGCATAAAAATAAAGTTTATTTTTTAATTTTAACAACTTTTCTGTTAGGGTTCGGTTATAGTTTGTTTATATTTATAACTTTATCTAAGTAAATGTGTAATCAAGTTATGAGGTTGATTTGTCAAGAAAAGGGTAAATAATGTCCTTTTTTTAAAAACATTAATGTGTTTAAAATGTGTATTTATATCTGTTTTTAACACTGTTGGATGCAATATTTCACCAAGGCAGTGAAGGCACCATTTCATAGAAAGAAAAAAAAAAAGGTTTGCCACCACAGAGTGAAAATATGCCTATCAGATTTGTTTTTTAAGCAAGCAACATTATTAAAAGACTCTTTGGAGTATGGCTTTGATTATCCATCCATGTCCTTGGTTTAGAATGGATAGATGTCTATAATGGATGTATCTTCAAAGTGGGAACCATTTAAATTCCTTTGAACAGTAGCTGACTCGATTGGGATTAAAGACGTGACTGCTTAGAAAAGGCTCATTCTATTTCTGAATGCTGTTTTGATCAAATCTACTTGCAGCCCCTCGTATTGTAAATACACAAATGTGATGCTGTGGTGGTTCGGGTGTTGTGGATGTCAGCAATCTGCCAATCTTGGTTTTGCATCCACATCTTCACATTCCAGATTTTAAGGGACCTCAAGTGTGAAAATGATTTGCTTAGATTTCACCCAAGAGTCAGCTTCTGCTTTTGCATAAAACCATGCAGATAGTTCTCTCTCTCTCTCTCTCTCTCTCTCTCTCTCTCTCTCTCTCTCTCTCTCTCTCTCTCTTTATATATATATATATATATCCAGGACGTTGTTTAATTTATGGTGACAGTTTATTAGTGAGTTTTAAAGAAACTTAGAATAGCTCTATATTATCCTAAGTTTAATATGCGGTTTGGGTGATTTAGGCTATTCAGTGAGAGGAAGCTAAGCATTATGATTTTTTAAAACCCAGCACATCCAGCTGTGTTTGTAGTGCAAGCTGTTTTGCCGAATAATCTGTGTTTGTACCTCATTTGATAAGCTTTCTAGCATGTCCAGTTTTGTTTTCATTATTTCTTCAGCTTGTCTGTTTTGTTTAGTTATGATGGTCAGCTAGTAACTGCAGGTGTTATTCGGCATGTTTCAGTGATTCTCACGATTGGGTGTCTCTGCGGGCTCAGCATTCTCATCAATGTTATGTTTTGGCATGTTGTCACCTGTTGACAAGCTCTGCTCTATTATGTATTTGAATAGTCAGAATACTAGACGAGGATGGTTCTTTCTTCTCCCCATTTTGTGGAAAGGATAAAGCTGGCAGTGGTTAAAGATCTGGGCACAACTGCAACAAAGCACTCAAGTTAAGAAATCCCTTCTTTTAATTTGTACCAAGATAATGTTTTAACTTAAAGGTACAGTGAGCGATTTTTGAAAAACGCGGTTGAAAAGTGGATCGGACCGAACACCGAAACACAATATAACTTTAAAAAGATGGGTTAAGATCAGGTAAAAGGTAAGAACCAGGTTAATATTTGAGAACCTTTCCAGCACTGGAGAGACCCTAAGGAGCGGGAAGGCCTGAAAACGGAATCAGTTACTTTATTTCTTGATACTTGAGTAACGTTGGTTTAGCTGTGTTTCACAGAACTAAGATATGCTGTCTTTTGCTTGAATATACTCGTGTGTCATCTTCACTTGTTTGTTCATTTGCATTATTTTTATTATAAGCCTGGACATCTAAACCTCCTCCACCACCCTTTTCAAGCATCGGCTCTCAAAGTGTGTCTGAAAAGTGATATAACACTCCTAATATATGTTTTTTTTTTCTTTTGGTTCCCCTTTTAGTGATCGCAATAACCCCTTAATCTGGTCACATTTGTAATATATTAGTTACTTGGACTTTTGTGTTATGTAAGAAGCTGTTCATGAAAACTATATTAAGGGTCCTTGTCACTCATGCCAAAAAATGTTATCTTTACTAATGTTTTGGCATGAATTCAGTGCTACTATGAAGGAAGCTTTTTGCAGCTCAATTCTTCTCTTTTTAACTGCTGTGAAGCTCTGAATATAATCATAAAATATATATTTTGCTTAAAAAAAAAAAAAAAAAAAAAAAAAAAAAAATATATATATATATATATATATATATACATATCTCATAAATACAACTAAATACATCATAATTTTCCTCATATTTTTGGCCAAGTAATTTTATATTGTCAAGTCACCTTTATTTATATAGTGCTTTACAGATTGTTTCAAAGCAGCTTTACAGGGATAAACAGGAAAATAATGATTCTTTGATGCGAACAGAATTCGATTATGCTCTAAGAACGACAGTAAACAGTCATTATTCAGTTGAAATCAGTTCAGTGTTGATTCAGTTCGGTTCAATAACTGTGTAAAGTTCACCAGTTATGGAATGAGTTACATAATGAGTCTATTTTAAGGACGTTTGCATTTGGTCCATTTAAAACCACTTCTGTCTTCGTTTTCTTGTCTATTTTAAATCTAAATGTGAACATACATTTTGAACCATTGGTTAGTTTGTGTGGTGTATAGGGCTGAATTTTAATAGTGTACTTCATCTACATCTACATTCTAATATTTACCCTAAATATATGAGTGAGAATGGAAGAGGGGCTGAAATAATAGGTAGTTGGCTGGCATTTGCAAGTTTTGCTAAACCCTGCTCCTGCTGGCTAAGCCAACCTGGCTCTCTCTGAGTGAGATGAGATGCTTCCAGCTCCCCACCTGCGCTCTCTCCCTGTTCCACCAGCCCTGCATCTTTGCGGGGAAGGGATCATCTACAGCATGGGGCTGACAGGCTCGCCACTCATTCCACACCAATGGCCAGAGGATTATTTAGGTTTAGAGACAAGACATGGATACTATAGCTTTTGTGGGGAATAGTTTGTTACTTGGAAATAAATAATATCGAAAACGTATTTTGATGCTTTTTGACTTTGTCAACAACACATCTCTAAGATGCAAATTGATAAAAACCTGTCTGTGTTTATCATTTATGCTTTTATTTGTTATCTCTAGTTTTTTGCCTTTTTCTTTAAAGAAGGCCCTGAAGATCTGAACAGCTGTACAGTAGTTTTTACACGTCTAAAGGCTTTTCATAAGGCTTGCTCTTTAAGCTTGTGTCTTTGTTGCATTTCTCTTTGAGATTTCCTTTGAGTGGTGTTGATTTTTTTTATATGATACTAAAATGTCATTTTAAAATGTCTTTGTAGTGACTCAGCTCATCGCACAAAAAAGTAAATTCCCATTTTCAGTGTCAACAGGCCAATTCAGCTCTACACAGAAGAGCGTTGCCACATATCAGCCGAGATGCATGTCGACAAATTTACAGACATGGTTGACATTTTCTCTTCGGCGAGGGAAAACAGTAACCTATATTATACATCATGCCTCTGTCTGCTCCGTTCTTCTAATCTGATAATGTTTCCACGCTTGCAGTTCCAACCTGCGCCTGTCCTTGGCAGCAGATCCACTTCATTGTGTCTTTCTTTCTGGAGAGATTTTCCATAAAAACAGATGCGCTGACAGATTTGAAGAGGCTTGATTGTGCAGTACATCATCTGAGATCTCTATATTGGGACTGAAAGGATTTTCCTTACATTTCACTTGAGCCCTAAATTCACAGATTTCTTAGGATACTGTATGATGATTTGGCTAGCAAGATGTAATACTCATGATAGGCTACTGCATATTTATTAGGATCTGTCTCTGTAAATGTTTTGTTGTTGTTGTTTTTAACCTTATGCACAGCCAAGCCATAGTGTCCCAGTTTCTTTAAAATTATGAATAAATAACTCGTTGTAAAATCAGCATCTTATTAAATGTTTGTAATTATCATTATTCTAGCTTTGATGTTGTTTTGAGTGTAAATACTACTTTAAAATGGTGCAAATATTATGATGACAGTGAAGGCTATTTAAAAATAGATAATATTGGCTAAGCAAGTATGCTCAAACCTGCCTCACAAACTACTAAAGCCAACTAAATCAATTCACAGCACAAATACTCAGTCGGAGACTTTGAATAAACTGCAGTTACATGTCTTGATTTTCTTACACTAGTGATTTTGCTTTTTGTGGACTATATATATTTTACCTTCCCCAGACTCTTCAGTTCATGTTTGTCCAATCTAAAATTAATATGTTTTTGAACTTACCACCCCTCGCCATGTTGCTGGACTGACAGGTACAGTGTGTGCCACAGGGGACAAGCTTGCGTGCCATAAATCGGTCACAGGTGACTTAGCAGGCCAGTTTAGAATAACAACAGCATACAGTAAAAGCTGAGACAGCCAAATGCACAGAGAACTTCATACTCCCTGTGGACAATGAGATTATAAGCAAAATGTGAAATTCAATCTAAGTAGCTCCCCCATGAATTACAAAGACCAGACTGTTTCGTTTTATGACAACTGAAGCTTTCTGTTTGACCACAGTGATGCCTGCGTTTCAGGAACAATGAGTATGTACTCAAAGGCTTGTGTTAAATTGAGATTTACAAGTTGTGTGTGATGTTTGTGCTCATACTTACTGTATGTGTGTGCATGTGTGATTGTAGTGACAGCTGCGCTGGATCCAACAGTTACATTTGTTCTTGAACCCTGCACTTTATGTCCAGAAAAGACATTTCTCAGGGCTTGAATTTCACCCCTGACAGCTGAAGAAAGTGATTCACTGATTTAGTATGATCTGCCCAACTACTGCATCTGTCAGCTACCCAGAAGCTCATTAGCAGATCATGATGCTTTTGTGTGAGATTTACTTCATTATCATGCACAATGCCGAGTACAAAACCACTAATGATTTCTACCACTTTGTGGTAAACTATAATTTCTCTGATTCATTGAATTTAAAAATCAGATGAACGATTAGTTAGTTGAGAAGTCATTTTTATGTATTCCTTAGCGGAGTCATTGTAAGGTTTTGAGCCAAAATAAAAAATACACAAATGTGTTTATCCAGCAGTGGTTTTGTACAGTATTTTGGTTTCAAATGTTTAGGTTAAAGTTCTCTTAAATTAGATTTTTTTTTTTTTTTTTTTTTTTTTTGTGAATTGTAACCTCTTAAGTAATAATCAATATCACCATATTTTTGCTGTAACTTTAGGCTAAACAAGTGTACACAAAACCAAATTCACACAAGGTCAGCTCTATAATGGAGTTAGATTTTAACTCAAAGATTAAACTGTGTTTTCAATACAAAAGTATTTTTCATATGTGCTCTGTCAGCTTCATTTACATTTTTGGCTGGCTCCATTGTCATAACTTGCCCCCTAACGTTTTTTTTCTTCTTCCTGGTCAATAATGGTAGAAATAGTTTTGTAAACAGCATTTTTGGAGGTATTTGCCAAAACAAATCTAACAAATATTTAAGTTTGACAGCTATACCTCTGATTCCCCATGTTGTATATTAAATGGTGTTTATGTACTCTGTTTTGTGCTATTTTCTTTTTATGCATGCTGAGCTGCAATGCTTTGGCAGAGGAATGTACAATTATGCGCCATGCCAATAAAGCCCATTAAAACTAAAAGTGAGAAAGAGAGTACAATGACATATTAAAAGGGATACAGATGCAAAAAGCACTCGATTGTATCTGTGTGTGAAACCTGTTTTAATTTTGCACAGAATAGCCAATGAAAATGCAGGTGGACTATGAAGGTCAATGAGACATCAGGGGCTCACGCTCGCAGTCGTTTTACACAGATCACCAACATTTTCTAAAGACCTCTTTCTCTCCATTTTCTGCTTGGCCAGCCGTTGTGAGCAGCATGAATAGCCCTCTGTTGTCCTGTGCTATGATCGTCACATACAGACATTGAATGTGATGGATGAGCTTGTACAGCACTCCATCTCATTACCCGATACTGAGGAGGGCAGAACAGTGCTTTAATTCTAGATGGTATAACAAAGAAGTACATTTATTCATTTAACATATAGAAATGCCAATTAATGAATTAGAATACTGTTCCATCATTAATGAATAACTACACCAGAACAAATGAGTAACGCTATATTAACACTCTAGTAACTACTGTTAGAAACTTTGATTAACGAATTAGTAAGTTATAGTGCTTAGTCGAATTTGGTGGTTCACTATCAGCTATTAACTACAATTTTTTCATACATCTCAGAAGACAACTAAGAACTGTTATATAGAGGTTCATAATACATATGCATAATGTATTATTAATTCTGGAGTAAAGGTAATGGGAACACTAGTAATGACTCAACTATTACCAAATCCTTCAGA
Organism: Tiaroga cobitis; assembly: GCA_030578255.1. Classification (NCBI taxonomy): domain Eukaryota; kingdom Metazoa; phylum Chordata; class Actinopteri; order Cypriniformes; family Leuciscidae; genus Tiaroga; species Tiaroga cobitis. The sequence continues at coordinate 15,346,480 of CM060604.1, read as the reverse complement.
AGGAATGACTAATTATTTGGATCAGTATTCTAAAGTGAGAAACATAACTCTCTTGTAATGACTAAAATGATTGAAAGCTTTTGAGATTTTTGTAAAGTATTGGGTAGTGACTGAAGTATTACTGCATCCTTCAGAAGGAACTACTAATGACTTGGATCAATATTCAATATTGGATCAAGTTGAAAGCATGATAACTTCCCTAGTAATTACTGGTCATTGTAAGCTTTTGAGGTTTTGTAAGATTTTGGACCCATCCTTCGGATGGATTTTGGAACACGTGAGTAATTACTTGTGGGTTACCATGATCTTCACTTTAGAATACTGTTACAAATAATTCGTAACTCCTTTAGAAGGATGTTCTAGTAACATTTAAGTCATTACTATCCAAAACCACAAACGTTTACAATGACTGGAGTGAATTTTAAGGAGTTATCATGCTTTTTACTTTAGAAAACTGATCCAAATAATTAGCAATTCCTTCTGAAGGATTTGGTAATACTCGAGTCCTTACTAGTGGGTTACCATGATCATGACTTTAGAATTAATTATACATTATGCATTACTCGCATTAATTATGAACTTCGCAGTTACGGGAGATATGAAAAAATAGTTCAAAGTAGTTATGGATTAGCTGATATTGAACTACCACATTCGACTAATCCCTACTGTCTAATTTGTTAATCAGTTTCTTGTTTGTTAATAGTGCGTTATTCATTTATTCTTGTGTAGTTATTCATTAATGATGGAACAGTATAGTAAAGTGGTAACAAATGATCTTCTTAGCCACTTAAAGATGAAGAATATAATGTTTAATTTTCTGTTGAGGATGAAAACACGAGTATTTTTAATTGCCCATATCAAAATCAACCCATATCAAATCTCACATCATTTTTGAGAATCTTGAGTTAGAAATTACCAGTGGTGCACAGCAACTGCTCATTTTTTAATTATTACTTTGAAAACTTTTACTTCACTTCCAAAGCATGATATCGTTTTTTTGTTTTTTTTTATCCATTACCTTTCTTAAAATCATATTACATGTTCCTTATGGTTACTCTAGACCTGATCTGTGAGGCAATAGTGATGTCTGATTCATGAATGAATGCTTCTTTTGAACAGATTCTTCTAGATTACTGAGGGTAATTTCACAAATGACACTTAATAATTTGTTCGCGATTGGACTGATCTGTTTGCCACTGTTCTTGTGTCAACAACACTCTGAATCAATGAATCCGGTTGGAGCCAGATTTGGTATTTTCTGACTCACAATTAGCCAATAAATGGAAGTAATATGTTCTTACATGTGCGAGTATGTGGATTATTACTGAAGATGTGAAAAGTAAGTTAGTAATCCTTAATTTAACTATTGTTTGTTGTAAATTAAATTCATTTTAGTTTATATTTGTGGACTATAAGTTGTTTTGAACTAGAGCTAGCTGTTTATGCGCATTGTAAAGAAGCTATAATTCAGAATAATGCACGTATTTTTATTAAATAATATTGTACTTTTACTCAAGGAAACTTAAAAATTGGTAACTTTACTGGCATGAAATTTCATTAAGGTATGTGTAGTTTAACTTTAGTACACAATACGTGTTTGTGAACTTTGTCCACCCCAATTTTACTTTTCTATTATTATTATTTTTTAATTTACTTTTAACTTACCATTTAATATTCAATCATTGCATTTATATAAAGGACTGGGGACTGTCACAGGGCATCGTGCTCACAATGCCTAAGTCCTTGAAACAACACTTTGGTTACAGCATGTGCTATGATTTTTACACATCTGTGCATCAGTGTGTCTCGCCTGCTTTTGCACTGTGAAATAGGCTGTATGAAATAAAAAGCCATGTTAGAAGCAGCACATCACTAGCAGCTGTTTTGGAGGTGAAAGGCTCAGAGTGAGGACGCAGAGGTCAGAACTGCTATGTCTGGGTGTCAGACTGTGGCGGTGGCACGTTTTACAACTCCCTGCTGAATCTCATCCCTTTCTCCTCCTCCTCCTTCTACCTACATGCCACATTACATTTTGAAGGTGAATCCCATAAATACGGAAATTATGAAGCAGGTTGAGTTACCCAGGAGGATGCCTCTCTGTGAGCCTGCCAGATATTCTTGCATGGCGGCTTCCGTTTGGGAAGATGCCGTATACGACCGGCAGTAGAAGCCCTGAAGCTGGCTGTACTAAACTTTTGCTGGCATTGGGTCTTAAATCATTGCTTTCTTCTTCCTTAAAGAAATGATGCCTGATGACACAAGGAGAAATGAGAGGTAGAGAGGTATGATTGAGGTAATCCCTGAGAGGCCATTTCATTCCGGGTTCGTTTCTTATGTCTATAGCTTCTATTTCCCTCTCCATCTTTTTTGATCTGTACAAATGGGATGAGAAAATTAGCCTAATCTCTATGAGGATTCAGATGGGTTCAAGCACGGGCAGTCGGGGATGCATATACTCAGCAGGTGCACTGACCTTCTCTTTGGTTTCCTTCTTTACTTTTCTTTTTCTTTTCTTTTCTCCTTTCTCTTTTCTTCATATCTACATTGTATGTGTAAGCTATAGCAGTAGCCATTTACCAATTGAGAGATTTCTTTCTTTCTTTCTTTCTTTCTTTCTTTCTTTCTTTCTTTCTTTCTTTCTTTCTTTCTTTCTTTCTCTCTCTCGCTCTCTCGCTCTCTCGCTCTCTCGCTCTCTCGCTCTCTCGCTCTCTCTCTCTCTCTCTCTCTCTCTCTCTCTCTCTCTCTCGCTCTCTCGAACAGGTTTATTTCCAAAGGGATTTGCCTTATATTGAAACCATTACCAGAAAAGTGTCATTTCAAAGAGAAAATGCATTAGCACTCAGATTGGTCTGATTTGTCCATGTCTTTTGGATAGCTTCCCTGCGCTCCCATGTCGGTCAGAGGAGAGGGAGTGGGTGCAGAAGGGAGAAAAGAGCCAGGAATGACCACAGCTGCTGGATGATGGGACTTGGCCAAGGCCCCCTGCTTCCGCTCTCATTTGCCAGCACTGTGGAGTGGAGCGTGCTCAATAAGAGCAGAGTGGACTAGGCCACAGGGGCAGCGGGGCCACAACCTGTCAGAAGCAGCAGTGCCAGCCCACTGAGCCATTTGGAGGTACTGATGACTCAAAGTGACTTTCATAAGTTCCACTCTGAGAGTTGTCATTGACCCAGCTCTAGCCAGCAGTAAACATCCACTTCATTTTACTATAGTTTGGAAATTTCTTGTAGATCCAGTCAGAGAGAGTCAACGTGGTGCAACAATAGCCGCGTTTCCACTGCTGGGCCAGGGCCGAGCCGTGCTAGTGCGTGCCAGGGCCAGTAGCGTTTCCACTGTCACTTCCGGGGCTTGATCGGGGCTTCCTCAGGGCCAACGGCCAGGATTTCTGGCCCGTCGAATACCTTGGGCCAAAGCGGGCCAGCTCGGGCTAGACGCGTGCTCAAGGTAAAAGGCGGAGTTTATCGGTGTTATGGAACGTTATGATCTGAAGCAAGATGCACATTTCACTTTTTTATATCGCGCAAACTAATCGCTGCAAAGCTTTTCTGAGCATTTGGGCAGAAGAAAGGGTACAACGTCAATTTGACGGCGTGTGAAGAAACGAGGAAGTTATTAAATTCATCGATGCTGAACTTTCTAAGCTAAGCATGTGGCGATCAACGCTTCAAGTTCAGGAAAAAATTGAAAAGTTGCGGGCGCAGTATTGTTCAAGGCGATTAAAACGGACAACGGACAAAGCGGAGCTCAGAAAAGGATTTTTCCATGGTTCGACTTGATGGACGTGTGCTGGATCACCGTCCCTCTGTTAGTGACAACTCGCAAGACAATCGGGACACTATTGCAGCCACGGCCGGTGAGTTAATATACATGCTATCTTCCTAACTTAAAAAATAAATAAATTCATAATATCCACTGAAATGGGTTGGGTTGTATGTATGACATTTGATCCAGAAAGGCGTGTTAGGGGCGGGGTTTAGGGCAGCGCTGCGGGGCTACTGGCCCGGCAGTGGAAACGCAAGCCCGGTGCTTAAGGCCCGAGACCACTGGCTCGGCTCGGCTCGCTGTTAGCCCTGGCCCGGCCCTAGCCTGGAAGTGGAAACGCGGCTATTGAGTTTGTCAGTCTGCATCAGCTGCATGAACTGTTAAAATGTATACCTTGAATGCAGTGTAACCTGCTTTGGATAAAGGTGGCTGCCAAAAGTGAATAGTTTAAATACCTTCAGTTTACCATCTTGACAAGCTTTACCTTTTATATCTAAAAAAATGCGATTGATGAATACCATGGACGAGACCTTTTTGAGCCTGCCCATCTGTCCAGGGTGCTACAGCCCAAGACCTTGGGATAGGCTCCAAAATTCCCATGACCTTACTGAGACAAGCGGTTTTGAGAACGGATGGATGAAATTTTAAATATCAAATCTAATATATTCAGTAAAGGTAAGGAAAATATACATATTTTTAAGTGCTGTCATTATTCTTAATTTTAATCACCTTTTAGCTTCTTTGCATTTACTGAAATAGTTCTGCAAAGTGACAAATTAATTTGTGTAAATACTTCTTGTAGTCTCTCAAATTATATGAGGTCTGCATGTATAAAAATTCGACAGTAATTAGAAAAATGTTGTTTAAAATAGTTTTAGATTAATTAAAGCACGTCACACGACTGATACTACTTGACATTGAATAAGCCATTTGAAATGGCTCCGATTTTTGTATAGCAGCAATTTGGTATTTATCTGAAGGAGGTTGTGGGGGAAATGATGTTACATCCAACTAACTGAAGCTCTAAGCTAGATTAAAGTCAACAAAGTCACCCATGGATGTCACAGACCCTTGAGGATTGACAGGTTGTCGACAGTTTTAAAATAAGCGAAGAAAGATGACAGAGTTACAAAAGGGCTGCGGGAACCTAAGTGTTCAATGGAGACTGTGAGACAGGTAATTCACTGGTAGGAACCCTGGGGAAAGCATGGCTTCTTGTCATTCCCCAGTCCCCTCTTTGTTCTGCAGGAGCACTCGGTGCTATGATTCACCAGACGCGCTGGTAAATGTGTTTTTTTTTGTGCTTCTTTATTATTTTTGCGAAAGTGACTAGAGATTAATATTGTTGTTGATAACAGCTCTTCCATCTGCAGCACCGCAGATGCCGAGTTCATCTACTACATCTAATTTGAGATCAAATTCCTGCTGTTGTGTCTCGGCTGTGACATCTCTGTCTAAAACTTCCCTAGAAGGCTGGAGGGGGGTTTTGCCTATCTGATTGCGATTGTAATTGCATGCGGCAGAAAACCACCACAAAGTCATCAATCAGCTGGTATCCATGGGAGGTTTAACCGAATTTCATTTTCCCATTTTGCAAGACTTATAGCTAGTGTGAGCGCCAGTCCACGGCAGGGAAAATTAGTTTAATGTAGAATGTCATATGCGCTGCGTGACGTGGTTGCATCCATCAGGGCGCTGGCCGCACATATGTGCTTGCCTCTCATATGGCATTAGTAGTCTTTTGTTGTATCCTGAAATAACCTCAATTATACCCTCATATGTGTGCATACAAATATGTGTGCCGGTTTTACATTCATGGTTTTACATATCTTTTTTAAATTTTTTAACCTTGCATCATGACGTTAGATAATGTTATTTTTTTTTAAAGCTGCCCACACAGTTGTTTTTCTATCTTTAAGCTACCTTTACTTGAAACATGATCACATGTTAAGATACAAAGATAAGATCCACTAACCTTTTTTTCCTACATTCTTACTTTTTAATCGAGTGGAAAACTTGTATCAACGAGCAATATAAATCACATCACTGTCGTAATTAGCTGTCAAAATACAGCTCGGAGGGATTTTGAAAGTAATGGTTCCATTGTCACAATATACGAATTAGGTTTGTATGTGAGGCTGTCTTGAAGCTGCTGTAAGGTGTCTCCTGCGGTTTGCAGAGCCGTCGCCTTCTGGGGTCCACTTCATCATATCAGGGAAATAAAAGCATGCTAGAAAAGAAGTTGATAAGAGATACATAGGAGACATCAAACAACCTGTCAGGAAGGATGTTTCTCACAGGCACTTTTTATGCACCTTTTCAAGAGTCCAAATATTTCCTGGAGATGCCTTCAAAGGCAGCAACAATGTAGATTTGCACAAGAAGTGATAGTAATAGTAGCCTATTTGTTATGGTGTGTCATGAGACCTCCTCTGCTGTGATAACCTTTTAGTTTTTAATTAGATTCATACTTGCAATAAAGTATATTGAAATTCAAAATTTTCCCTGCTTAATAAAAGTAATTTCCAAACATTTGAACTGTATTGTAAATATATTATTATTATTATTAGCTGCTTTGAAGTATAATATTTTCATATAAATTTCAATAGGTGTTTCTTTTATTCCATCTGGTTTGCATAGCAAAAATGTGTCTGCATTATGTATTGATTCTCATAAATGCACAGCACGGCTTGGACACAATGACGGTGGTATGTAAGATGAATAGGTAAAAATTTTTTAATACAATGCAGCTGGGACACAATCAAATGTAGGCAAGCAATGTTGAGCCGGATAATTAATAACAATAGAGTCTTTGAATGATGGTAACTGGTTTTGTCTTACAGGTTTCTGGTCGCGCACACACACTCACACGAGACGATGAGATGACTTAGATGACTCGGAACGGGATAACAGAGTTAGAAGACCACTGAAGCTTACTGTAGGAAACTACCAGGTGAGTTTGCAAGTTAGGCTGTGTTCTTAGACGAGGCCAGACAATGACTTGTGCTTGTGGTTGTGTGTGAGTGTGCACGCATGCTTTATAGTGTGTGATTAAGTGCCAAGGAGGATCATGGGGAATGCAGTCCATGACATTAAAAAGCCGTTAGACAACAGGAAATGAGTGTGTCAAGGGTAGTTGCAGCTGAGAAGGAACAGGATCTATATTCAGCAGTCTTTATTAATCACAAACTCAAACTAACAGAAATACTCAAGAATTCCCATTCACGGAACAGAACAACCAAGCTTACAGCGACATCGACAGACAACTAGACAGGATGAAAATCAGACTTAAATACACAGGCAAACAAGAGGAACTAATGAGACTAATTAACAAGACACACCTGACCTATAGGACTAACACAATCAGTAACCAAGGATACAAACAGGCAGGGGACAGAGGAAGACTGAACTCATTAACAGGTTAGAAGATTAACTAGGAAATACACTGAGAGTTTGATAAAAACAAACTCTAAACACGAACAACTGCAAAGATATAGTTTTGAGGCTCTTCATTTACACAGAACCAAAGCCTAAAAGCTTACTTGAAACTGTTCTTTTGCTCCCATGCAAGCACTTATGTTTCCTCAAGGAAATGCAGATCTAGTTAAAATGGTGCCGTTTAGTTTTTGCCTTTGTTTTGATTTAAATCTCAGACCCTTTTTTGTTGTTGTTCTTAAGGGAAGGTGAAATCAGTATTTGCTGTTGCTGGAGGGTCTTTGTGGTCCCCTTTTGTTGTTCTCCTTCCATTACAGAAATCAGCCTCATTTCTTCTGCCTCATTTACAGGCTGATTGGAGCTGGGCAGGAGGATAAAGGCCAAAGTACTGCAGCCTGATTCACTCAGATAATGAACGAGATCCATAATTAGTAAGAAGAAAGCTTCTGTCTTTCATATGGCATGAATAGATTTCGAGAGAGGGAGCGAGTGTGTGTGCGTGATCAGTGATTTGTGGGTGAGACCTTTGTGTCATCGCTAATTGCCGCTAATGAGTTGTCTGTTCAGGCCGTGTGTCAGTGGAACGAGAGCGTATAACTTCCATATATCAATGTTCTCATTGCATCCTCATGTCTTTTTATTAGTTTTTTCTCTCTCATCTTTCCTCCATCATCATCATCAGGTACATTCTGACTTTGAGCACAGATAGCATCCGGACTCTTAGAGGTTAATTGTTTGCATCCTTCTCTAGCGGATGAAGATTTTTTCCCCAGGCGAGGACATCATTCCACATCTGTGGGGTTTCATATCGTGATCTACAAAAGAACCAGTGCCTTATGATCCCAAGGAAGCTGAAGATTCCTTTATGCTGTGTGAGGCAGCGAAGTGAGTCTTATGTGAAGTTTATTACTCATTAGTGCTGGCTCTAAAGAGAAGATATTTCCCTCTCACAGTAATTGCTAATTGGGTAAGAGGTAAAAAGCTAACTGTGGCTGTGATTGACTGAAATTCATGGCTCAATTACAAATACTTGATCTCTAACATCCTGGCAGGGGGTATTGAGTCTTAAAAGAGCATCATCAGAAATTATTGCAAAGCTTTGTGTGAATACCCTCTGGATGATACTTAAGCTCAGGTTCACACTAGTAGTCTCTTTTTTTCCTATAACCCATTGCTGGAAATATTTTATAACACTAACATCACATTCGCTGTGTAAAATAAAGGTGAATATATATATATATATATATATATATATATATATATATATATATATATATATATATATATATATATATATTTAAATCCACCATAAAATATACTTTTATGGATAATTATCCTTTTTCTTCATAGAGTTATTCCTATTTATGATGCCCAAGAAAATCTAAAAACAATTACCGAAAAACACTCAAGACATTAAGTGACCTCAGCCTCCTGCATTTGTAGACTTAGTGAGTATAAATGGTGTCATATATAAACATTAGGTTAAGAAGCAGTGCCTAGAATATGCATATGTTAAGCTCTCCTAACAGAGAGACAGAGGTTTTGAACCACAGAGGCCACTGCAGAGAGAGAGAAAGAAAGAGAGAGAGAGAGAGAGAAAGTGAGAAAGTGAAGTCTGATCTGCCTCTGCCGTGGGTGAGTGGAGACGACTGCACTGAAGTCATTTAGATGTGTGATGGAATGGAGATGTGACAGATTTCTAATAGATGTGTAAATTAGTAATAGCCGTATGGTTGGCATATTTGAATCTGGCACTGACATGCAATTGTATCTCCAAAAATTGATGTGTGTGGTTGAAATTGACTCGTTTCTTACCATTAGCTTTTGTACTGGAACATCTCATTATTCCGAGCAGCAGAATACATGATCTCCGCAAGGAAGGTCCTGTGACTGTGGTTTAAAATCGTTATGGCTTACTAAAACACTATTTGCATGGCTGGTTAAGTTATTGAATATCATGTAGAATTCCCAAAAATAATTCATCATGGTTAATAATTAAGTTAGTTCTTCATAAAGCACAAGTATTGTTTTTTTAAGCAAATATATATGTCTGCCCATCCACCCATCCATCCATCGCTTTTTACAGCTGCAGAGCTGTTTGCATCATTTAATCATTTTTCTGTTTATCCCAAAAATTATTTTTCCAAAGTTGTAAGCAATGTGTTGTCAAGCCAACATTCAAAGTTTGTCTTGACATTCTTCGTGTTTTTGGTTAGAAGTGAGTTTAAATTTTTTTTTTAAATTAATGTCCCTTCCATTCAAATTGGAATTATCACTATTCTGCATCCTGTTTGTTTCCTACTTGAAAATTGCTATTTAAGTTTAGAAGGCATTCTCATTCAAACCTGAGCTAATTTGTGGATTTTTTTGTAATGATGTACTTCAACCAAATAGGCAACATTATATACAGTATTGATTGTTACAGAAAGTGATTGGCAGTCTTTGCAAGCAATTTACCTTAAATGAGAACCGAGACCCTCAATAAAGCAGGTTAGGCAAAAAAAATGAACAAAAATCTGCGTATTTACCTAAGTGATTAATCACAATTTCAGGTTTCTTCAGGGAATCTGTAATGAAGTTTCAGATAATGTTCTCTTTCTGAGCCTTTCTGTATGCATATATTCAGTTTTAATTGCCTCCTTCCTAGCATCAATTCATCTCAGGGAAAATTTGACCTTTAGTGTATAATTGGTGAGTAAAATATAATGACCCTTGTGAAAAAAAAAAAGATGGCTAGAGTGGGTGGTATGACAAAGGATTTTCAATGTTTTTACACATCCAAAGAATGGCAATAAATCGTGTGAATGATGAATTTCTCACTCATTATAATATCTAATTATATATGTATAAATATAAATAATATATTGATCAGCTTATGGTATCAAAGATTTCAACCCAGTGATGTCTTATTTGACCATTTAATACTTAAAATACTGATATAGAAAAAAGATTAAATTAGTGTTTTACCTTAATGATGGTGAAAATAGCGTTCAAAGGGGGTTTTTGTCTTGTTTTTTTTTAAAATCTCTTCATAACCTTGTCACTTCATATCACAGCGAGCTGTGTGATGGGTCAGATGCTGGACAGTGGGCAGTGATGCTCATCTTAGCAGCTGCTGGCATGCTGGACACCCCCACAACCCCCGGAGTGAAGGATGGCATTATGGTTAAATTTATCAAGAGAACGATTTTAGCCCATATAGAAGCCACATCAAACCAGCAAGTGTATTAGCACAGATTTTGAATGCTACAAATAGATGGCCTTATTATTTAGTTTTACAGTTATACTGTTGATTATAAACTACTGTTAAACCATTTTGGGTTGGTAAAAATAGATTTTTAAGCAACAGCATTCTTAAACAGAATAGAATAGAACACAATAGAACTCGCCCCTTTTTCACACATTAAAATTGCTTGTGCGTGACATCATCACTTGTGGGCGGGGCTATATTTCATTTTACAAGGGTCCCAAGATTTGGGTTTCACAATTCTGTACAACCATGCCAACCATTGCCACTTCCCTGTCTGAACATACCTTTTTTTTGTTCTTTTTCTTTTGAGAAGAATGCCAGAAAAGGTATGTCAGGAAACTAGCTTAAGAAAACTTCTGAAAGTTCTACATTTAAAAGAAAGTAGAGAAAAAAGTGCGTTCTTGGCCTTTTATTCCAAATGGACAATTCACTAAGGAACAGTAAGAGTTGAAAGCTGCCATTGTTCTGTCTGAATTTCAAAAGTACTCGCATTATAACTGAGCCGGTGGTTTGTTTTTTTGTAAAGGAAATACTTTTTATTTCTGAGAGACTGAGTTCAAGTAATGGGCGGACATACTGTAGTGCTTCAATGACTTTTTTCCCCATGTTTTACTAAAATTACATTGAGAGTCTCGGTACTCTGAAGACTACCCAGAGTGTTCCCCACATGGAAGTCATATATGTGTTCCTCTTGGCGTCTAATTGAAACCCATGAGCCCAGGACTATATGGAGACATGGAAGAGTATCATATGAAAAGCAGATTTTTGAGAATGTCTTTGTGTGTTTTCAGTAATAATTTATCAGGCAAATAGGATGACAGTCAATGAGGCTCCAGAGCTTTGTAACTTCACACTAGCAGTGTAAGATGTACAAAACAACATCATCATAGTTTGTATTTCATTGGTTCCCCAGGTTTCATTTGTGCAAGTGAAAGGTGAACATAGTGTTCCTTTCAATACTGGAGTAGGTCAAGCAAATGTTGTCATCAGTTGTTTCCTCTGGATTAAAGCTTTAATCTTTCGAGCATCATTAAATAGTTTTAAATACAATGAGTAGAGCATCAATAGATAATGTGAACTTTCATTCCAACCTCGGTATTGGAGAACACAAGCTGTTGTGCTATCAAGCAATCATACTTATTAGTATAAGACGTTTTTGTAAGAGATCATTGGAACCAAGATTCAAAAGAAAGAACTTGTCTTGCCAGTTTTTGAAATGAAAGACTTTCATGGATAATTGCAGTGAACTCTGCATGTAAAAAACAGAGCTCACATTACTTCACAGTGAGATCCCACAACCCAATCAAAAGCTTTACTGGAGGTCTTTACTTTCTGTTTCAAAAGTTTGCTTGTACAACTGTAAAAGTCCAGCAGAAATAAGAGATCTGGCAAGTGGGAGTTTAGCAACAGCCTCTCTGCACAATGAAACATTGACTCAAATTAAAAATGATTTCAGAGCCATACAACCTTGAAATACAAGGGTGAAGCTACTGTATAAAAGATCACAAAAGCAGTATGACTCGACAATTTTTTTTTAAACTCTCAAACTCTAGTAATTAGCACTGCTGCCCAGTGAATACTGCCCAGTGAATACTAACCAGTGTCATGGACCTCTCTGTGAGTTTCAATTGAGCCCAGAGTATGAGTTTGCTCTCTCACTCTTCTGCCTGAACTTTTATTCATTTCAGATTGAATTTCAAATATTTTGTTTAAAGCTCCAGTCCGTAACTTTTTTTGGGTTAAAAATTATCCAAGTACAATTGAGCAAGTACATAACCATCCAGGGTTCAAAACTATCTGCTTGCCTTAGCTCGATTCATAACAGTAAGCTTGTAAAAAAATTTTTAATTCCAGTGGTACTGGTGGATTTCCGCGGGAGTTTCAAGCATGTCTTTGCATCATTACGTCACATCTGTACACATAAAAAAGGAGTCTCGGCTAGTAGGCTATATTGTGTGTGAGGATGTTGGAGGTGGAGATTTATAGCCTTTTCTCACAGCACTTGACATAATTAAACTTAACAATGGCAAATCCTGAAAGGTTCAAATGACAATCACCAGTGACAACTGGAGATTACCCGATGTAAAATGCAAAAGACTTCGGACTTCGGAGTGGCTACAGAAAAAAAGAGACTGCAACCGGACCCATGCAAAAACAAGGATAAATATGCATCTGATTACAGATACGTGTGTTTGTATTTCAAAGAGAACCAGTTCTAAGGAACATTCATTTGTTGGTATGACAATTAGAAAAACTGCACAGAAATGGAAACTGAACTACAGGTAGCCCTAATACACATTAAATGTAGACCCGCAATACTAATGTTGTTAACATTAACAATTTGAGAACAAAGTATAATTTGCACGGTTTGACGTGATATGATAAGTGATTGTTAGATTTAATCAGCGCAATTTACTGCAATGCTTTTTCCCCTCAGTTGGACAGAACAAAAGTGGATGTTACTTGTTCAGATGACATTTTCCGATGCAAATTTTTATGTTGGTCATACTTCCAAAATGTAGAATCTGTGATTCCGAATGACAGTATCCACACCGGCGCGGTGACTGAGAGCCGCACATTTTCCTCAAAACATTGGATTCATCCGTGCTGTGCCATGCCGAGGCACAACCCACGTAAAGTTGATAATTCCGTGAATAACTGCAATTGCAGATTTCGAACAGAGATGGCGACAAAGAGGAAAAACTACGGACTGCACTTTAAAGATGCAAGCATATTATATCAAATTAATTCATTTGCATTTGTTAAAAATTTTGTGGGAGGGCTAATAAAGCAGTCTTGATAAGACGAAAAGACAAAAAGAGGAGCAGAAGGATATCTGAGAGAAACGTTTTATATAGCCATCCAATATCTCTTACCTGAAGTGTAAGGTCAAGTATATGATAACTGGCTTTTGTAAATATAGAGCTGCTGCACTTACTTTTCAGAGTTCTCAACTAATGTATTTTGAGAGTCTTTAGCCTACATTATATCATGATTACATTGTTAAATAATTCCTGAAGAGCACTCAACAAATGAGTTGCTTCATCAGTGTTCTATACTCTTTCAATGGTCGACCTCTCTATATTGAAGCCTTTTCTACTCTGCTTCAGTATACATCCTCGTTGGCACAACATTGAAGACCTATTACAAAGAGGGCATTCATTCTTTGCTAATGATTTTGAATTGCTTCCTTGATTTACCCACTAATTTTCATCACAGAGGTCAAAGTGTCTTCTCTTCCCCTCTTTACCCAACCCGTTCAATCTTTTGCACATTGTTAATCTTTCAGGAATGCACCACTGCATCATTATGGGAAGAGAGGGGGGAAGTGGTCTGATATTTACATATATTTTGAGAATCCCCCCATCCCCCCCCCCCCCCCCCCCCCCCCCCCGCGGGGTGTTTGCCCTATGATATTTTAACAAATTATATTTATATACAATAGTGATGCACAATATTACATTTCTGGCCGATACAGAATGTGGATTATTATTATTTTCATGTGATCTGATAAATATAAAAAGTATTTAATGTTTGCTAAACATTACATAATAAAACATTACAATTCATGACAGAGTAAAACATTACATTTATTCTGACAAATAAAGTCATGGTTATTTGACAGAAAAAGTCTTTTGACAGCTCCAGGACTTTTGTGAAAACTACAGATTACTTACGCATTTTTCTCTTCCTGCCCACGGACAGTCAGATCGACTGAGGGTTGTTAACAGGACAGTAAGGTTTATCACTGAAAATTGTATTGTACTATGTATACTCTTTAAACAGTGTTATTGTAAAAATGCAACACTATGGCAATAGCTTTCTTACCTGTAAGCGACGGCATTTTGCTTCAGAGGTTGGGCGGAACTGACAGAACAGCATTTTTTTTTAAGTTTATCCCCTCCGGCCTGAAACACTGTGTTTGTGGTCATCCAGTTTGAAATGTTGACTACAAACACAGAGATTTTCAGATTTTCTGTTGCAGAATTCTCTCCGTATTTACAATTCTTTTCAAGCCCACTGAATCCTTCACTGGAAACTGAATGTAACTCTCTCTCGCTAAGCGTTTACTCATTGAATCCTTGCACCTGGGAACAATGCAAGTCGACTCCATTATAACTAAAAGTTTGCTAAGAAGTATTTCCTACTAAAGCAAGTTGGCACATCTTGCCCTGTTCCTGCTCATAGATACAAGTTAATTTAGGTGTTAAGGCTTTTTGATGTGGAGTAAATTTTATCAGGAAAATCTTATAATGTTATTATTATTATTGTTAATAATAATATTGTTATTATTATTAATTATTAATGTTAAATATTATTCTTATTTCTTTTATTTTAATTTATTCTATGTAAAGCACTTTGAATTACCATTCTGTATGAAATGTGCTATATAAATAAACTTGCTTTGCCTTGCCTATAAGGAGCATATGTAAGAGTGTTACATTTTCTTTGAATAATAATCAAATGATTTAGTGTTGTTGAATCTAAAAACAAATCATTTGTCATTTGTTGTGTAGCCTATGCTTATTTTCTTTTTCTCCCTTTCTCCCTTTGATTCTCACTTTCACTTGTAACAGTATAGATATTGCACATCCATAATCTCAGCAGTTGCACACACATTTAATTAATAAACTGTGCTTAAAGGGACACTCCACCCATTTGCATTAAGCTTTCCATTGTTAGAAACCTAGTCATACTATTGAATGGTCGTGCAACACTCTCTCATTTTCCCCTGAGACGAGAGAAATCTGCCATTTACCTTTTTCACTTCCTCCTACAATGACGCAAAAATCGTCATTTTACGTCATTGTAGGAGGAACTGTAAGAAGGGGGGATTTCTCTAAAGACTACAAGCACTAGATCCCACCCTTTCAAACCCGCCCATATAGGTTGGACCTAATGCGCTAACAGAGCTATCACAGATCAGTGGGTGGGACTTCACTTGTAGATACTGAAATCAATATCAGCCATCTTGTTTATAAGCTAAGCTAACAAGCGCTGTGAAGATAGGAAGTTATGACAATGACGGAAGAAACTAAACACGATATGGAAGAAACTAAACTTGATATGGAAGTAGAGGATTCTGAAATTCAGCTGCTCGAATCCGCTGGTCGTGGCTATCTTTACGAGCCGCAATATAGTGAAGAACAGCTGAGGCTGCTGGAGGAACAGGAGGCGGCTGCCTGTCGCGGACGAGGAGCCCGGACTGGCTAGAGCTGGGCGGACCGCTGGTGCCTGTGCTCTCGCTGTGTGCTACAGACACAGATAGTCCGTCTGCTGCAGAGAATTTCAACGATAGCAATTTCTCCTGGACGAAATCTCTGAATCAGACGAGCACACGGACGTTTGTGTTGTGATGTGAACCATCCTAGTGTCACACCGCATATCTTCTGACTGAACATCCAGGTATCAAGCAATAATTCACCATAGAAACGAAATACAAACGAGGAGTAATTCGCTAATGAGTTTGCCAATGTAACGGAGTTCGTTGTTGTGGGAAGGAGGCGGGAACCGGCGAACATTTAAACATTTTAATAGTAAAATAAACAAATACAAAACAAAAGTATAAGCCAGCTGGCCACACACAACAGAAACAAAACATAAAATCAGGCCTGTTCCTTTTGTGCTTCCGCTCCTCCATGAGAGATATGAGACCGCTGCGTCTCACAGTTGTCATTCATTATCACTCGCGCCGTCCTCTCACCCTCGTCCTGCTCGCCACAGCCAACTAACTAGACGTTTTGTGTGAAATGAATTTCAAACTCTTTTGGCAGCTAAGTTAGCCTTGTAGAAGAGTGATTTCTCTGATGTTTGCGCGCTGTTCTGGATTAGTGGGAGTGGCTTGCGGAGCTGTGCAATGTGGTGCATTGTGGGAGTTGTTGTCTTACATACAAATGCGCCCTAAAGTTATCTTTTCTCGGTCAAGAGGGCACCAAATTCAAAATTTCTTTTACATTTCGACTACATATATAACCCACTTTCAATAAAGATTAATGTTGAAATGGGTGGAGTGACCCTTTAAGTGAGCTGCCTTTTGAAGGTGAAATATGGTGATTTCAGTGTGATAACATGGTTAGTCTGTTTGAGTCAGTACTGTTTAACAGAACTGCAACTTTTACTTTCTCGCCCCACTTTAACAGATTCTTGTAGTTATTATTTCATACATTTCCAGTCCTCAGTTTCCTCTACTTACCATTATGTTCAGTGCCATGGGAGGGCTTCAAAAGACTCACTCATATTGTCAACTCTTTGAAAAGGCAGTTTCTGTACAAGATGTGCCACTCACTGTGAATACAAAGGAAAAATTGCAAATCATTCAAATAAAAGAGAGTAGAAACAATAGCATGTTCCAAGAACTACCAAAGCTGAGGTAGGCCGATAGCTTGTGCACGAGGTTTGTTTTCTTTAAGGAAGATTTAACATGTGACTCATGTTTCATTTTTTTTATAAACAAATCCGTTTACCACATTTTATATATTCACAAAATGTAAAGAAAACAATAAATGAAACATTTCAATTAGTTCATGACCATTTCCAAAATAAAAAACATACAAGTGAATTATGTGCATGCAAAACTCATTTCTGGATATATTTTTTATAATGCATTATAATTTGAATGTATTCCACTCTGTAAATTTACACAATTATTGCTCTTTACAGGAAGATGAACCACTTTTTTTTTTTTTTTTTCATATAGTTAGAACCATGCAGCGAAATAGAACGAGAGGAGCATTAGCACTATACATCATGGTACATGTCAAGGGGAAAACCCTTCTATAAACATACGTAGGTAAATAAACAAAGCTAGTGTCTTTTGTCTAATTAGTTGCACTAACTATCTACATGATTTATTCTGACAAGTAATATATACATTTTCACAAGCAGATATTATAAGTGCAGTTCATACATATAAATCATGTATTATTGATTTATGGAAAATTGTACATATGCACAACATGCTGTATTCTCCGGTCTATAAATAATCTCTGCACTGACATTAATATAACTCATCTGATATCCCTGTAGATGTGAGGTGATCAGATTATTCTGTTGAATAAGGGGTTAAGTGTAATTTATTTTCTGTTTCATGTCAACCCTACCTCTGAGAACTCAAGACAGGCACTGAATGGTAGTGTTTCCCAAGGTAGATTGTTTAATCCAAGACAGCTGAGCTGTGTTCATAAAATTACACAGAATAACCAATTATCCATGTTTGGCTCTGTTGAAAGCCATCTCAACACCCCAGAGAGAGGCTGTTGTCCTTATGCTAACAGATAACAAACGACCTCAGTCAATGCTTCTAAATATAGGAAGTGTTTGCTTGTTTTATTTCTCATATCTTTTTGGATAACTGGTATCAATCTCAGACTGGTTCATTAAATGGTTTGCCAGGTCCTCTAGGTACATGGAAAACCTAGGGATAGTTCACCCAACAATGGAAATTCTGTCATCATTGACTTACCCTCAAGTTGTTCCAAACATGTATGCATTTCCTTTTTCTGCTGAACACAAAATATATTTTGAAAAATGTGGGTAACCAAACAGTTGATGGGCCCTATTGACTTTTTATAGTATGAACAAAAAAATACAATGGAGGTCATTGGGGGCAATATTAGTTGTTTTCATGCCTTTTGCAAGGCATTGCGCCATTTCATGCTTTTCATCTTCAGAAAGATCTTTCTTCCAAGTTTAAACCCATATTGCATGAGAACTGTGACTTGCTTAATAATGGAACAACTTCTTTAAGTAGGTTTTCCATTTACCTAAGAAGACATGACAAGCGGTTTAACAAACCTGTTTAAGATTGAGGATATCTAAAAAGATATGAGAAATTAAACAAACAAATACTTTCTTTGAAAAACTAAAATCTGAATATGTATTATACTGAAATCTTACTGATGTGTCACTTGCATAATAATTTGGAACACAGTATAACAGTTATTTTAAATTGTAATAATATTTGACAGTATAGCTGTTTTATCACTATTTTTTGAGCATAAGAGACTTCTTCAAGAACATAAAACAATCTTACTGACCCCAGACATCAGAAGAGTAGTGTGTATGATTTTTTTTTTAAATTAGGCCTACTTTATGTAATAAAACTGCAAACTTATTAATGCCATTATTTGATAATTTCGCCTGTAATCTGTTTTATTGTTTTTTTTATTTTTTTTTATTTTCATTTTTGAATTGATGCACAACGGCATATACAAGATATAATCTATATCCATTGACAGATACCTCCATGTGGTGACAGGTCAGGCACAGAGAGCATTGATTAAACAGCAAATGAGCGTAAGAAAACAAGCTCTAGTGGACAGTATCTATCTTGGTGTGAGTTGATGGAGTACCTCAGAGCAGCAGCGGGAACCACACCTGCCTGTCTGGGTGAAGAGGAGTAGAAGAGACGGGGGAGCTGACAGGTTGCCATGGGTCATGAGGGGAAACCTCTCCACTCGCATTCAGCTCAGTGCACACACTCCACCAACGAGCAACCTATTTTTGCACATTCCTTCTCCCCTTAGCAAGCCAAAGGCTTTCTAAAGTGCAGGCTTTCTAAATGAATTAATGAAAGTATACATGCGTATTTAACCAGGGACAAATGTTGCATACTCAAATCTTACCGAGAGAATTGCCTTCCGAAGTTTGGAAGAATCTTTTTAGGCCTAATGTGCAAACTTTTAGAATTTGCTCACCGTTAGAACACACTCTACCTCGACGGGAGTCTTATATTACAACTAGCTCTGACAGTAATGAGGTCAATTAATACAGAGAGAATTGCTGCCGAATTACTGTAAGCCCGTCTATTGGTCCAACGAGGGTTTCCAACAATACGGGTAAGGTCTCTGCGTGTTGCTGTCTTTTCCTTTTACGCAACACAACAAGATTAAATGGAACACAGTTTCTCATATGTATTTTCTCGTTATTTCATCTGACTCCATAAATGAAAAAAGGTTTTAATGATATCTGTGTATCATCAAAAGTTAATGAATGCTTGATTCATCTTTTTAACTCTTAATTATGTTTTACCCGCTCAGATTAGGAAACTATACCACTTTGAGGTCCGTGCGTCTTTCACAGGTCTTCGACACAATCTTGCCAGTTTCCAGTCATCAAAGAGAGGTGATTGGCTCAATATCTGAGATGTGCCGTATTCACACGTACACGATCAAAAGATACTTTAATAACCCCCTTGAAATGCCTCCTCGTGAATTTAATTCAATCGTTTTACTTCAAAAGGGATTTTGGCCACTATTAAAAGACGTCAGTCGATCAGCTTCACTTCTCTCAAAATGGTTTTTGATTGGCCAAGCCAAGCCTGTGATCACTCATGTACGCGTATTAAAGTAACATTAAATCAAAACAGAGGTAATCGAGACAGCATTTGCTGCTACTTAGATGGAAAATAACTTGTCTCTGCACCCAAGCACGCTTGAAGTGATGCCGGCTATTTGTCGTCACTAATCTGACGCAAAACTTGTGGAAGTATACAAATCCGATAATCTATTTAGGAAAATAATCTTTGAGTCAGTCAGAATAAAATCAAACGTTTACAATTTATTGATCAGGTAATGAAGCAATAATTCAAAATCCAATTCATGAAAT
Source organism: Tiaroga cobitis (assembly GCA_030578255.1). NCBI lineage: Eukaryota > Metazoa > Chordata > Actinopteri > Cypriniformes > Leuciscidae > Tiaroga > Tiaroga cobitis. The sequence continues at coordinate 15,326,427 of CM060604.1, read as the reverse complement.
TATCAGTTAATCATATCATAACAATTCAGAAATCGAGGAATCTGGAAAAATTATTACCTGGCAACGAAAATTACACACAGTGGTTGTGTGGGCAGTCAACCTACAGACTCCTCAAACTTTTCTGCTCCTTTTCCTTATAAACCCAGATATTCAATATTCTTTACCAAATGGTCTTGTCTGTCATTATAATTAGATTTTGGTCCCCTATAGAGGGGTTCACAGCTTGAATGGGTTCTTGTTTTACATACAGGAGGTAGTTTAAATGGAGGATCTGAGGGAGGGAACACCTTTAAGGGACACATCAATTTTCTCATACTTTATAACTTATTTTAGCTTTCCATTATAGTTGAAAGAATGAGACCATTTTACCAGGTGCACTGAGACACTTAAAATGAGACCAAACATGTATAGTTACTTTTTGTACACACATAACATTGCATGGGTTTTCAGTGAGTTCTAGGTGAGGAGGAGAAGAGGGGGAGCAGGGGATGTGATGAGACTGTAAGAGTAAGGTGTGTGAACTGCACTGTGTGCTGCGTCTCGGATGTTGCTATGCAAGAGGGAGTTCAAATGTTAATTCTCAGGAGAGCCTTTTGCTCTCTCGAGGGGGGCGCTCAGACGAACTGGCACCCGGGTTACAATTACCATATTGAAAAAAACAAACAAACAAAGAAACAAAATGGCTAAATAATTATACCAAGCATGCTGTGGGGGGCTGGACGTAGGCTGCTGTATCAGGAATATTGTCTCATTTGTTTTGAGCTGAAGATGCAATGCCTTACAGCTCTTGTTGCAAATACGTTGCTCGACAACTGAACCGAGCAAGAAATCAAAAGCTTTCATTTTTCTATCGCTATATTAGAATTCAACTGCAAATCAATGAAATTCAGCACGTAAGTTTTTCCCTCTCTGTCCAGAGGTGGCTTAACAGCTATCAATCTCAATATTGAATTACAAGTGGAGATCGCCTAGAGAGAGAGAGAGAAAGAGCATGCACAGAGAATTACGAAATGCAGATATACACTGCAGAGGAATATCTCTGGAATTGTGAGAAGATGCTGAAATTGGCACTGGTTTGAAGAATTCCGCTGGGCTACCTTTTAATTAGGTCTCTTAGCCCCAGGCTGTGCATTGCCACTGCCCTGACAGTATGCAAAGTTCCTGGAAGCCCTTAATAGGATGATTGACCGCTATAGCAAAGAAACTGATGATAGCCTTCATAAGCATTGCACTTGTTTAATTACCCTGGGGTTTACAACACATGATGAATTACTGCCTCATAACCACATGCATAAAGATCGATAATTGGCATACCCTGTTTAGAATATTAACGATAGCATTTTTCCCCCCTCGTTGCTTGCTCATGACTCACTCTTGCAAATAGTCATCTGGCATATTTCTCAGCCGTTTGTTAAAAATGTCATCCACTGGTATGGATCAATGTGTCATTTCGGTCTTCTCTTTTCCTTTCTAAATTGCAATTGGTCCCCGTCAGTGGGCTGTGTGAGCGGTGGCCGGAGAAAGCATGTCTGTGAAAGGATGAGCTCAAATCGTCTTAGGCACTTCTTTATGAGGCATATAAATCACACCGTAGGTGTTCACCTTGGCAGTTTGGTCTGGAGTCATTTTCATTTTGTTTTTGGAGGAAGAGAGGACTGAGGCCATTACTATAGTCTTTTGTGCCCCACCTAATTGGCCGGCAGGGGAAATCAGCTGTTGAAATGGCGTCACGAGGGACATGTGGTGTAAAGATGAGCTATTGTTTGGGAGGACCTGTCACGGGCCAACATTAACAACATGCATAAGAAGCACCTTCAACTCTCCTGCAGAACTGGCCATTTCAATGGGGAAACAGAAATAGTTTGTATATATAGATGACATTTCCATAATTTGATGTTTCCTGGATGGTTTTCTTATATTATGTTACTTATTTTCAATCCAAAGTTTTGGGTCAGTTTGCAGTGCACTCTATGACACCGATATATCCACATTCATTTTTAATGAATATAATTGATCTTGAATGTGAAAATAAGTTATTTAATTATCAAAGGGGGGACCATTTTCACCAGTCAGATCAGAGATGGCCACATCTATGATGTGACCTCATTCATTCAGATTAGATTTACACCTTTTGCCTTTCTTTACAGCTCCCCTCTTCTCACCTCTCTCTTTCTCTACCTGTAAATACTGTTTCACTGCTTTCACACTTTCATTCAGCTCCTGCACTATGGCCAAATAACCTGTCTATTTAAACTAATTGGTCTATTCCCCCCTTCTTGCTTTATGAATCTCAGCATCTGAGCCATAGTACAAAAATTAAGCATTAGAAAGATGGCCAGAAATGTCAAACATAACTTAAGCCAAATGTTTAATGTTTAAGCCAAAGTTCTGCACAATACTGTCATACAATATGTGCATTTGCTGCCAATTGCAATGGAATTCAGTGAGCTTGATCAAGATGTGTTATTTATTGCATCTTTTTGCATCTTATTGCAACCATATATTCTCAGGGTTCTTTTTTTATTTATGGCATGGTACACACGCACACACATACGCACACGCACACGCACACGCACACGTACACGCACACGCACACGCACACGCACACACACACACACACACACACACACACACACACACACATTAAGCTGACAATATGGAAGAAATGGCTGCTAAAAATTCAGGAATTAGTTACAATTTAAAACAGATCAAATTAAAAACAGTTATTTTAAATTGTAAAAATATTTCTCAGTATTAGCCTACTATTGTTTCACAATAATAATATTGCTTTTAATGTATGATTGGTCAAATAAATGCAGCATTGGTAAGCATAAGTGACAAAAAATTGACCAACCAAAAAATTGACCAACCCCAAACCACATATATAAAATCGCATTCAGAAAGACAACTGCATTTACAATATATAATTCCCATAGCTTGTAAATGACCAAAAGGTTGGTATTATATAATGAGTTAAGGAGTAAGAGGAATAAGGAATAAGAGTTAAAGGAAGCCTGTCAACATGATAAATGCAGAAAGAACCAGAAATGTTATTATAATCTCTCCTTTTACATGCTGTTGCAGATGCAGTTTTATGCAAATGATATAATCTGAATATATATTATACTCAGTTAATTTACTGAAGAGTGAAATTTGAATGGACCATTTGTTTTATTTATTTATTATTTCTGTTTGTTTGAGAATACCATCTCTTTTCTTCAAAGTCCTTCATTAACACTTTTTTTTTTTTCATAAAAGATTTTCAGAGAACAGGATCAGCAGAGCAACTGGTTTTCATTAAATATATGAGCCTTTATTAGGTCTATATAATATGGCGGCAACGACATTCATTCTCTTCTGTTGTCACCTTTCATCACAGACAGATTCACTATTTATTAGTTGAAGTTTGATTAAAGCAGCCGAACCCAGAGAAGCTGCAGCTGATTGAGTTTCAACCTGTGGTCTGTGGAAGACAGAAACCGGATACTCACTGGAGACTGTTTGTCACTGAAGTCGCTGCTGTCCATTGACCAATTTAAAATCAGGAAAAAGGGTATTAAAGGTGATGGGAAAATCATTAGACTTCTAACTATTATGCTTAACTATTATTATCTAACTATTAAACGATCACAGAGATATCTGTATGTGCTGTTAGCATTTTTATTGTGTCTCAAATGTTAAGGCCTTGTAGCCCACTTTAATATTCAGAGAAAATTGGCTCTCTTATTGGTTGCCTGAAGCTTATGCGAGTTAGTAAATCCACTTGCTTAGGGTGGAATGAGAACAAGTTAATTCAGCTCCATATCCTGTATCAACCGTTTAGCTCATTACAGAAGCAAAAAGACATTTGGCCAGCAATTCACCTGAATGAGAAAGCACTAAGAACTTTCTATGAAAATGACATGGACTCCTCATTACACCTTTTTATGACTTCTCACAATTTCAAGGTTAAATCATTTTGTCACAACCTCATTACAGTCTAAGAGACTAAGGAGTCATTTTAGATACAGTTGGTCTGAATGAGGTAACTCTCACAGCATGTCTTCTCCATGTTCTTGAGGGGCTTTTGGTTGCACACCCCTGATGTTTCTAAGCTTCATTTTTAGCCAGGATCTCTAATCCCCAGGCTTACGTAATGAGGGAGGTAATGAAAAGTTAATCCACATAGCTCTACTTTATGTTGCCTCTGGCTAAGGCTGCTTTTGACTCAGCTCTCATTAACTTTTAAATCACAGGTCATTAACAACAGGTTGGGAGGCTACCCTGCAGCTTGCCTCCAAAGCACTTTGTTACCACTAGTGGGGGACGTCAAAGCACAATTAGGCAGAGGCATTCTCACTGCATGTTGACCACTAATTAAGATACAGTCTGGACTTTCTGGAGTTCAGCTGTCAAGCTATTGATTTAGCTTCAGCTCGCCACCCCTCCTGGGGACACTTGGTTGGGTGGCATTTTTGCCTTCAGAGGAATTGTGAGAGATTGAAAGGGGATGCTCTCCTTCACTAGACACATGAAGAACTTGTTGGTCCATTGCTCCTCTATATGCAGGCTTTAACATATTATGTATTCATTCATTTAGAACCGTTTCATGTTTTTATTATATTGGTACTGGAAAACATTAACAGATATTCCAATTCCAATTCTTTAGTGAATCAAACATTAATTTTGATCAGTGTAGTCCAAACGATTTATGAACGAATGACTCTTATGAGCTGCTTTTTAGTGAATCAAAAACATGCAGTGCATCCAGTGTAGACCATAGACTGTAAAAAAAGATGGACGACGCCCCTTCGCTCTTTTCCATTGGTCAGAAGTGAAGCCGCCAGTATCCCGATATGGCGCTGACTTCTTGGAACTTGAGTCTGCGCAGTATCGATTTCGGGACCAGACATGCGCAGTAGTGAGCAGGAAGTAAAGCCGCGAAATCAAGGCACCGCCCTCACTCTCGCAGCATCAATCGCAAGCACACGCTCCTGCACTTTTAATTAACTATAGAAGTTTAGATATTAGATTTAAAGCTCCAATCTCCTCAGTCCTCCGAAGATCCCGAAAAAAAGTCTGTTGGTGCTTCAGTGACTACTTCGCTCAGATAACCTGTCAATCACAGCTGTCAATCATGACGTCACCACCACCGCATCAAATAACTAACTAAAAAACTTATTTTTAAAACAAACCCTTGAATTTAAATGACAGAAACCATATTTGGAAAAAGGATATTTGAAGTGTTATTTAATTGTTTAGTTGGTCTCACGTGCCGTTGAATAACATGGGGAGGTGAGGTTTATTACCTATACTAGGACCGGCCACCGGGGGGCGATCAAGACGTTTTGGCTTCACTTTTCAGGGCTTGTGCGGCACGCTTGGTGTAGACCAAACAATTTCCAAACACACAACTCTTATGAGTGAATTAAATGCATACAACTTAAGCTAAGAGACTGAGGGTATGTTGTTTGTTTTTCACATACAGACAACAACATTATCAAAACGATCCATGTTCAACAAGGATCGGCGAAATACTACATTTAGTTTACGAACTAAAAATGTCAGGCCAGTATGACACTTCATAACATTAAGGTTGAACAACTGTAGTCACATGGACAATTTTAACGATAACTTTTACTAACTTTCTGGACCTTGAAAGTGGTTGTTGCGTTGCTGTCTATGGAGGGACATAAAGCTCCGGATTTCATCAAAAATATCTTCATTTGTGTTCCAAAGATGAACGAAGGTCTTACGGGTTTGGAACGACATGAGGGTGAGTAATTCATGACAGAATTTTCATTTTGAAAACAAATCCAAAAACAACCATTTTTTTTCAGCTTAAGTGTTATTTAATAGTTAAGGTATTGGATTGTATTTTTTGCTGCCTCCAAAAATAAATATCACTACAAGGTCTTCGTAATATGGTGGCCAGGAGAGCGCAATGCGCTTCAACTGAAGAAAACACATGCAAATAGAAAAAACACCAGCAAACTAAGAAAACATCATCAGTTTTACAACACATGTGCTGCAAATACTCACAACGCAACCAAATACAGGAAGTTGCTGCAAATACAACCCACATACGATCAGTATGTTAAAATAAACAAAAAAACTTTCACCTTGGCTTTCAGGTCATCGACAACACCACTGACGAATAGACGAAGAACAATAGGCCAGCCTGCTAGGTCCGTCACTTGTTGTGTCCCCTTGAAATATTTCCGTGCTATAATCGGAAATGAGCTCATTAAATTACTTATGATTTCCATAACTAATGATAAAGATCGTATCACTGTAATGAGTTAGAAGTTGATTAAATTGCATTATCATTATTTTACAGAGGTGATTTAAACAAATAATTTCATTTCAAACATTCTGATGTAGAGAATATATATGTGATGCTTTGGCTGGTCACCTAGTGTCTACCTGCAGAAAATAAAAAACATTCCCTTTTCCTTGACGACTTGCAGACATGACAACACCAACTCATAAACCACATCTGACCGAGCAAACAATAAGTAGTGATTTGATTACAAATGGTTAATGCAGGAGCAAACAAGTGTGTAAATCGTACATTCCTGGGGCTTTCTTGACAGCTCTCAGCTGATTAGCAATTCATCATATCCCAGGGATGGTGACACACAGCTCAACAGTTGCTCTGTGGAATGTGAATGAGGTTAATGAATGTGAATGAGGCTAATTCTACCATCCTTGCCAGACCACCAGCCACATTAAACCTCACTTGGAAATATTTTATTACAAACGTAAATTCTGATCTGTCTCAATGTAAAACAGGATGAATGTGTTTATTTTGTGAAGGGTACTCTAGATGTCAGACGGTAGTTATGTCCTTCGCTAACCAGGCCAACATCCAAATATTCATACTTCCTGTATGCATAATGTAGAATTTAGAAGTTTAGAAGTCTTTAAAAGTCATACTAATTCGGATGGAGCACAGGTTTGTGATTGTTACAGTCACAACAGACAATATGGGTTAAATCACAGTAAAAGAGAAAATATTTAGACTGCTTAAATTCATTGATAGTTAAGCACCATGCAAGTTATTGCTGTTCATGTGGAGCAGGCATACTGTTGTGTTCATGTTTAAAGTTTAATCAAATGCAGATCAGACAGGCAGCAAGTGGCTGGGTCTCTGTCAGGGATTTTATATGGTCTTCAGGGATTCCTTCATCTCTGTTTGAGCACCACCTGTGTTCTCCGTCTGCCTTATTGTGCCAATCAAAATAGCCTTTACCCCTCTGGAGGCTCAGTAGACCTTATCTGTCCCAGTCTGAGAGACACGAGTCTTATCTCTTTATCAGGTGCTCTTGTTTACATCTCTCGGATTTTTTATTTTTTTAACATCTGAATCTCTCATAATGTGTGATCAATTCATTGTGATTGCATTCTGCTCTGTTATTTCAAACAGGAATTGAAGGGCAATAAATGTAATGCCACCAGTTCAAATTGCACTGACAGGTATGCTATTGAGAGAGAGAGAGAGATGTGAACTGCACGCAAGATTGTCTTTTGTGGAACCATGTAACTGTTTATCCGATGGATGCTTGAGAAGGGTTTTGTATTATGAGTATTACCTATATTATATACAGCAGGGATTGAGTCATTTATTGAGTACTGATGTGAGTACTGATTGTTTGTCTGGATCTCAGATGGTATTGGATGAGGACAATGTGAAAAAATGCCTGAGCCAGAGCAAAAAAAAAAAAACCTATATGGGAAGGCGACAAGGCACATCTGAATCTAATGTCTGGATAACATCCTATCCAACACAGGCAGCACCTTTGCTTCCTATGATATCCCACAATCCTGGTTCGACAGGTTGGTTGTAAAAAATAAAAAATGGAGATATACGTATAATATATCATATGTAAAATGCATTCTTGCTTTTTTGACACTTGACTTTTTCTTTTTAAACTTTTTATTACTATTCACTATATATTTGCTTGGCTAAATCTCTAAAATTTGAATTTGTTTCAGATCAGAAGACGATGATTGTTACGTTGTATTGGTTTTTAGTTTATCATTATTTCCTGTGTTTTCTTCCTGTTTTTGTTTTGTCATGGTGATTTATTGTTTCATTGATTAGTTCACACCTGTTTCTTATTCAGTTCAATTATCGTGTATACAAAGCCTTCTGTTCTCTGAGTTCAGAGTCTGTTTCGTTTTATTTTCACATTGGATGTCTTTTGAATACAATTAAACAAATCTTCACCATCTTCATCTTTATGTAACATTTTTTATGGTTTTCTTAGAAGTAGCCTTTATACTTGAAACACTGTCCAGTAAGACATATTTTGAACACAGCCAAGGTTTTCACAAGGTTGTATGTTCTCTGTATACAGTATCTTGGTTTCTTTATGAAATAAGTACTTGTTTCCCCCTCTCTCTTCTCCCATATTCTTTATTTCTCCAAGGTTGTTCGATACAGCCTTGCCATTCTCTCGAGATTTTATATAGACGGACATTAATTTACACATTTGCAAAGTAATTTTCTTGTTCTTTGCAAACATTTCTGTTTGAGATGTATGACTGGGATTCTTCTTTGTACATAAAAATGCTGAATAATTAGAATCCTTGATAAAATGACTGGTTGAATTTAGAATGATTGAAGATACCTAGTGCTTTGCTAGAGCCTTTCATTGCAAGTTACAGCTGATCAGGAGTAGGCTTCATTCACAGCTTCCTATTAAACAGGAAGTGCCGTGACTGTGTTTACAGTCTATCCAGCCTGTGTGGGCCTTGGCTTGGCCATTGGCAGCTTTTGAGTCACGTCCCTGCGGACATCCCAGGTGGAGCCCATAACCAAGGGGTTGATCTGGAAGAGCATGCGCTGCACTCCATGATTAATTAATTATAATTTTCTGCTCAATAGGCCTCTGAGGAATGTAATGCGATGTCAGCAGTTTCCACTCTATTAGGAAGTATGCGATGTAAGTCACACAGCAAACTGCGTCATTTTACAAATTAGTACTGGCAATTTGATAGCAAAGCTTTAACTTGCAGATTCATTACGCTTGATATTAAACCAATATTAAAAGAAATTAATAAACAAAAACCCATGAGCTATTAGAGTAATATTGGACATGCTATCTTGAACTCAGTGCTTAATTACAATTTAAGAATCAACTGAGAATTCATCATTTTTTAAATGGGGGTAATTTATTCACATTGTTAATATGTTTAGAAAGCATTTAAAGGCTCTTGGTGCTGATTACTATTACTGCTTTTTAATCATATTGGTCAAAGAAAAATTATTAGGTTTTATAATTCAAACATGGAAAGCCCGCTGGTCTCTAACATGGTAAAACATTAATGCCATGCCACTTGTTTAATAATTAAACATGTTGACATGAAACTGTAACGTTGTGGCGCAGGGAAGTGTAGAGACGAGGATCTATGTGTGGCAGTCTATATTTTAATTTAAACAAAACAGGAAGAATATCTAAGAGGACGATGAAGACAACAAGAGAATAATTCAAGAAGGGCAAATCAAATTAAACAGCCCTGCATTCAACAAAGACAATAACTGACAATGAACAACTGAAACACGGGACAATATATACATGGGATTAAAACAAGAAACAGGTGAACAACACATTCAGGAACCATGCAAACAAAGGAAATGTGAAGGCAGAAACAAAATAGCCAAACAGTTTCAAAATAAGAGTCTCAACTAGCCACGACAGAAACAAGTCGATTGGTTACTTGTTTCATAATTTAAATTATTTAATATATTTATTTAAATATCAAACGTTTTTATTTGTGGGAAAGTACTTTATTTACTTTACTTACTTACTAACGTATATGTACCCACCCATCCTGGCATGTTTTTTAAATATTTACAGCACAAATATTATTTTCTTTCTCTAATTCTTCTTCAGTTTTGTTTGTGTGCAAATAAAAATGTTTCACAGTTCTGTGTTTCACTGCTCAGTAGAATATAATTATTGCAGTATTTTAAGTCTTATTGATGAGGACACAAACGAAAATTGCACAGGACAGGATAAATATTTTTTTTAAATTTGCAAGACATATTGTGATTGTCTTTTGCAAATGTGTGCATCAAATCACCATACAGTGCTGTAAAAATATATACATGCTTTAAAGGTTTTGTAAATCACATTTTTTAATATTTCCAATATTAATCTGATTTTCTGTCATATTTATAGATGGTGTCATACCATGAAGTGTACTACCATGCCATCTATAATCCTTTCTTTCCAATAACAAGACGCTTTTGGTTGAAGCATGCTGCATTTGTTTATAGCTTTATGTTTTGTTAGCATGTCACATCTCTCTCTATGTTACATTGCCAATATGCAGTATTGTTGGCATTTGAATCACTGGCCAGCTGAAATATTGGAGTTTTTGCTAAGCTTCGACTTGAAAGCTGTGCCTGTTTTCATCAATTTGTCCCTGTTGGAAGCACTTTGGCACGGATAAGACATTCTTCTCACAGCCTAATTCAGTCCATTTCACCCAAACAGCCATCTAAACAATCTAAAATGCCCCCAGTGGAAGTGCTAGACCTGAGTCTGCTAAGTAGAGGAGAGAGAATGTGTGCCTAACTGGACATCTGTGGCAGCCCAGTCTGTTTCCTCTGACATACTGCTTTGTTGATTGTATTCCTGAATGCACCATGTATGGAGGAACATTTTATATGTGAACACAGGTTATTGCTGCTGTATAAGAGATAAAAAGAAAAACAAACACAATAAAAAAAAATTAGCATTATTATAGAGGGAAGTACCTGGTGCAGAATAGGCGAAGGACAAAGAAGACAAGTGTCATATCTGTCTCAGCAGTTGGACTGATAGTAGCAGATGACAACCTCTCATTCTGTACTGAAATGGAAAACTGATGTGGTGGAACACGTTCAAAGCTGAAGCCTGTAGCCTGAGGTATGCTTCAGTTTTCTGCCTGCCTTTACTTTCGTGCTCGGCCAAATGTTTTAGCTTTTTTGAGTATACTAGACTGACCATGAACTCTGACCATGACTGCTTTGTGAAACTCCACCTGGGTTGCGGTTAGAAGCATTGTATACTTAAGGGTATATTTACACGATAATAATGTACAAAAAATTTAGTTTTTTTTTTTTTGCGTACAGACAACAACGTTGTCAAAACAATCCCCATTCACACAGATCTGCAAAATTTCAACAAAAAAAAATGCTGTAAGCAGCATGTCATGACACTTGGTGATGACACTTTGTAAAAAAAAAACTACGCGCCTAGACTGAACATGTCATATGCATGCGCATGACGTCACCGGTTTCACAAATACATGTTTTTGCAGTTTACAGGACATACACGGCACAAAAACACTGTTTTCAAATGAACGGCCAAAACACATAACATTTCCCCCCCAGTTTTAGTTGAAAATGGTGTAGTGCAAACGACCCCTAAGAAGATCGGAGAGACCATTGGTGCCAATGGTTTCTATGATCTACTTTAACCACACAGTGCTTTTGGAAAACTCAATACAGGTGGCCCAGATCTATAGACCAATGTTGTGCTGCATTTAGTCTCCAAACACACCTGCTTCAAATTGGCTTATTAGTAGAGACTCAAACTGAAAAGGTTGTTCCATAGAAGGGAGATAAACAAAATGTGTACTATTGTGAGAGTACTGCAGGACCAAGTTGAGAAACACTACTGAAGAGAAAAGCTAAGGTTAGTGAGTCATCTTTATAATCTTTAAACTCAGATGACAATACAGACAACATCTGACCTCCTCATATATTTATTTGTTTCTGCCTTCATCTTGCGTATTTTTAATTGGTATATTATTCTAAAAAGTCAATGATACGATTACATTTTTTTTTTCCGGTGAAGTATCCCTTTAAATGAATTTATTTTAGAGAATGTATACTATATATACCCTTCCCAAGAATTCCCTTCTTGAAGATATACAGTACACGTTTAAAACATACAGACCTGGTTCCACAGACAGGGCTTAGATTAAGCCAGAATTATAAACTTTTATAAACGTGCCTTAGAAAAAAAACATTACTGGTGCACATCTTGAGACAAAAATGGCACGTTTTAAGATATGTCAGTGCAAGTTGCTTTTAGCTCAAACATGCATTTTAGTCTGGGACTAGGCTTAAGCCTTGTCTGTAAAACCAGGGGACAGTCTTTCTCTTCCAAGAAAATGGAAAATAAATGTACCCCTGTATCAGAATGGTCCTCTTCCTACAGCCAACAGGCAAGTAGCAAATCATGGTTCATAGCTGTGAAAGGTGAAAACAGTGATAACAGACAAAGCAAATGCCACAACAGCATGTTATGGCCACACTGAACTCGATATTCAAGGAGAATGTGTCTCTCCAGTACTCTCATTGCAGAATACATTACATTGTGAAATTGGCTAAGCAGGGCTTCAAAATACAGGAGATGGAATTCCGCCCCACTAGACAGATGCCATAATATCAGTAAATGATAGTAAGATATGCATTGTGCTCCTCCTTCCTCCCCTCCTCCTGACATCAGTATGGAGCCCACTGGTGTAAGGCTCACCTCTTTATCGACCTGGAGCAGTGCGAAGAATAGAAGTGCATTACCTCTACCTTTCACTGCAGAGACTTATCCCAGATAAGTGATTTTAATCACACCGACCAGCGCTATTGATCAGGAAGGTGTTGTGTTCAATATAAAACTAATTTTAGAGCCAATTACTCATTAATAAGAATGTCCTGCCCCTCTCTGCACACGTCTGATTTGTCTCGGCAGCTAATGGGTATAAACGTACAGTGCAGAGGGGAGTTCGATACAATTTTCACTGCAAAATAAGGGTGGAAGATCTTGCTATTCTCTTTGTAGTCCACAACTAGAAGCATGCTTTCTAAAATAATTAACTGTTGAAATAAAAACCCCATAACTTTCACAAACAGGCTTTTGGCACACTATACAGCCTCAGTTTTGCCATGCCATGCGGTATGGTGTTAAAAATGTTCTAAACATTAAAGGACAGGTGGCAGCTGCGGCCATAAAGTCTGCACAATGGAGGGTGACAATGAAGAGATGCAGTCACTGAGCATTGCAAAGGGTCATGAAAGCACTGTTGGGCCTTTGTGAGAAGTCATCGTCTATTTGAGCTTTATGGCACCAGGCAGAGTTATCAACCACAAACATTCTCTCCACTGGAAACAACAAACAAAAAGCATGAACATGCAATCAACTGATTACATGCCACTTAATGTCAAGGAGACAAACCTGTTGTATTTGTAAAGTTGTGTTTTCATTTGGAGCTATTGCAGACATTAAGTAAGAAAATGCCAGCCAGAGGAGTTCAGCTGTCCATACAGATTTGGAAATTGGTGTATTTTTAAAATATGCAGTAAAAATGTCATAGTCCATCTGTAACTAATTGGTGCTGCCATAGCGGTAAAAACGGAAAACACTGAGATGTTATTTTTTTTAGGAAAAAAGAAATCCAAATGCTAACAAGGTCAAATTATGCAATTAGCAAAATAGCCTATGTCCTAAATGTGACCCATTGTCTCATGAGAGGCCAAACTGCTGGAGTATCCAGAAACTGAGAGAGAGATTGATTGGAAAGTTAAGCGAGAGGTGTTTGGGCATGGAGAGAATGAGAGAGCGCTCTGACTGCTAGCCAGCCGGTAGTGCTGCAGACCTCATCTGTCCTCATTACTGCCTCTTGTTTCCCCACCAAGCCTACGAGTGAACGACAGACTTCAGCAAAGAAGTGCTCTTCTGCACCCATGCATCAATGATACCAAATTGCATGTTGGATTGGTCTCTTCCTCCAGGCTGGCTCCTCTGAGAACAGACCAAAGCATATTGTGAGTGGATGTAGGAAGAAAGTCCAGGCTATAATTATTTCCATTTTCCAGTATGCAGTCTATTACTGTTCTCTTTTGTAGAACAGTAATAGACTGATCTAACAGCAAGTAAATGATCTAACATTGGATATCACCTCGGATTATGGATGCAACGATGCTGTGAAAAAGTCCATGTGCATCATATTTCTTTCTTTCTCCTTTTTTCTCTCACTGCAGTGCACCTGAGCTACATGAAAGGCTTTCACTCTTAAAAAAAAGCCTTGCGCTTTGGTCTATTTCAGGGCAAATGCAATATTTATCAGTGTATCTCTTTGCAGTGCACAACAGAAGAATGAGTTACTTTTGGTCCTACAATTCTTTTGTTTAATGAATCCAAAAGCATGCTCTTTCAGTGAGACAGTCAAGCTAAATGAAATGTCCTGTCTATGGTTTCATATTCCTCTCAGGTTAGGCTGCAATTGCATTCTCTTGAGTAATTTGTATTTGACACTCCACTTCAACAGCGACAGTATTGTAATTGCTCAGAACAGTCATGGTTCTGCATTGTGAGATATCAGAGTGTGGAGGGTCTGCTTGCATTTATGCTTTTCCAATGAGACACAGATGCAAAGTGTACTGCCACTTACTTTACATACACAAATGCTTAACACATTCTAGTTTACATGAGCTTTGGCAAATGTGATAGAGGTGCATATTATGGTTGAATTATTTATGTATTTATTTGATCTAGTATTTCCCCTGTTGATTATGTTTTCATGTTCTCAAGTAAGTGAGGACATTTTGTTTTTGTAGTCAAAGCTCTTGATGCAACAACTTGATGGATATAAGCTTTGTCAGAATGCATTATAACACTCTCTATTATACATAATAATTAATCATGTTACATTATTTTTAAAACCCTGTTAGCGTGTTGAACAGGTTCCTCTATTGATGTATTTTATATTGAAACAGAAAGTTTGGGCATATTGAAGGCTGAGTCCAAAATTGCTCATTCACTATTCAAAAAAAAAGTGTGATAGTGTAGCGTGTCCCTGTTGTGATAGCAAAATGTACCTTATTTTATCTTGGATAATGATTAAACTAATTTTTTAAAATACATGTCAGTTTTGTGATATCATGGATGGTTTAAGATATTATAAATATTTGTTCTGTTTGTCATTTTTCATTTAATTGTTTATCATGATTATATATTTTTTTTAAACTCCCAACAATAATCAACATCGACAAGCTTACCATATTGTATTTAGTTATTATCAAAATGGCGTGTCTTCCAAGCTGAGTGACATTTCGTCAGGGAAGAAACACAGGCGTGAGCTGATCTACTTTCAAGGCACGTGGTGGCGATTATAATAAATATGTTACCTACAGACGATAACTGCTCAGCAAAGTCTTTTCAAACTGCTACTCAACTCTGCCATGACAGTATTTGACAAAAAAGAGAAAACTGACCATAGAAGACATTACACGAATTCCCACCGTAGCGCCTCTTGCGGCAACGCTGAGAATGGAATGCGTACTTGCGTTTTATGAAATGCAATACAATTCAGAACGCATGCAACGACGTGATCTTGCATTTCGTCGTTTATGTACTTGCGTAGAGTAGCCTATGTTTCTGGCCTTATTTGCAAAATATTACTTTAAAATGTCTCCTATACATTCGCTTTTAGCATTCCGAGCAGAGGTTTAGGGAAGACAGATGAGTCACGCAAGGAATCAGAGGAGATGTAATTAAATGTAAAGAATCCGCCATGTGTTTCTATTCCCAAGGTCAACGCATGAAACCCTTCTGTTGAGCTGTGAACGTCCGCGCAACAGATTCCTTGCTGAAAGACAATGTAATATAAGGTGTGATTTGTGCACTTTTTGGCAATCGCTAAGCAAACTGAGAGGTGAACTAACGTGTATACGCTCGCCAGCCGTCTGGCCAAAATCCCATGGTATTCAGGAGTCAGACGTAAGAATAGAATGAGGCATTTATATAGCGCTTTCATATGTACTAATGTACACCCAAAGCGCTTTACAATCATATCAGGGGGTCTCTCCTCAACCACCACCAGTGTGCAGCATCCACTTGGATGATGCGACGGCAGTCACAGTACAACGACGCCAGTGCGCTCACCAAACAACAGCTATAGGTGGAGAGGAGAGAGAGTGATAGAGCCAATTCAATGGATGGGGATTATTAGGAGTCCATGATTGGCAAGGGCCAATGGGTGGAATGTGGCCAGGACACCGGGGTTACACCCCTACTCTTTACAAGAAATGCAATGGGATTTTTAATGACCACAGAGAGTCAGGACCTCGGTTTAACGTCTCATCCGAAGGACGGTGCTCTTTGACAGTACAGTAAGATCTGAGACGTTAGACGTCATGGTCACGTGTTGGAGCTGCGCTTAAAGTGCGCGGCGGCGTGGAGGCGACGGAGCTGAGAAAGGATGTTTTTTACTTTGCATCTGAATAACGTACGTGTGGATAAATGTGTATATAAACGTATGGATAACGTACGTGTGAATAAACGTGTGGATACACATCTGGATAACATACGTGTGGATAAACGTGTGGATACACATCTGGATAACGTACATGTGGATAAACGTGTGGATAAACGTCTGAATATTAGCCTAATACTTAGGATAAATTCTATCATCTGTACTATTGTACCTTTTTAATTTGGGATATGATCATAACACACACTTATAGTAATATATATCTCATATATATATATATATATATATATTTTATATATATATATATATATATATATATATATATATATATATATATTCATATATTTAAATGTGTGTGTTTTAAAGGTAATATTGCTGCCTATGTAAATCAAAAACCAAAGAAAGGTTAAAAAAAAGAAAGGTAGCCTATTAATTTATTTTTTAACTGGTCTTGATTGATTTTAATTTACCTGTTAAACGTAATGTTTTATGGGTTTCTCTGTCTGTTTATTCTCCATGTCTCCTCAATCAAAAGCATCTGATTCAGATCAGGTCATTAATACGGACTTAATACAAAAGAGACATGTAAAATATGTGGTGCTGGGGTGAGTTCGGGACTCATAGTTGGGATATACTGCACCAGCCCAACAAGCATGTAGTCTGGAATAAATATGCAGGGCAATGTACGACACTGTGTTTGAATGTATACTGTGATTGTATAATTTTTCACCTCTTCTAAAAATAAGAAACATTTTCTTGGTCTTGTCACCAAACTCTTTCTGAACCTCACTTAGACATAGTCCAGTGTTTCCTAACCCTGAACACAACAGCATTTCACGTTGTTGATGAAGTCTCCCTCTTGCTTTATGTCTGGAGTCTCCACTGAAGAGGTGAGTTGATTGAGATCTGATTATGATGAAGAGTTGGAAAATGTGTTGTGTGTGGTGTGCCTCCAGGAACAGGGTTGGGGAAACAGCCTTTTTTATATGGTAAAATACAGTCCCTATAAATGTCTGCAAATAAATATGACAATCATGAAGGGAGTGCAATGTGTAGATAGTTGTATGTACAAAGTACATTTCTCTCATCTTACATCAAGTAACCGTTAGTGTGTAGTAGGCCTCCTGTAAGTGTAAAATAGTTGTGTAAGATTTGTCTCTCAATTGTATGTTAAAGGGTCATTCCAGGTTACATAAATTGACAAATAAATACATATTGTTATCACTAACAAGCCGAATTAAAGACTGCTACCTGTTCTTTTGCCTTGTTACATTTTGGGCATTCACTACCCCGTGTCATGTGTTAGTTTGTTCCTGGAGCTGTTCCCTCAACACAATGTCCCCTTATGAGAGTTTATAATTAAATGTTCTTGACTTTCTTTTTTTCTTCTTCTTTGTTGCTTGGTTTGTAAATTGAAACAACTGCAGCCACTACATTTGAAAAAAAACCCCACAACCCACAAAAACATGAAAACGTGTGTGTTATGATCATATCCCAAATTAAAAAAGTACAATAGTTAAGATAATAGAATATAGCCTAAATATTAATCCAGAAGTTTTTCCACACGTACGTTATCCAGGCGTTTACTCACGCGTACGTTATCACACGTCATTGGTCACGGCAAGGTACGTGACGATCGACACGATGATTGCTTAGTTTGCAAAGTAATTGCAAAAATCACACCTCATATTGTAACACCGTGCACCGAATCGATGAAGCGCACCGTCGCCGCCCATCAAAGAATGATATATGACTGCGCCTACGGAATTACTGAGGCAACAACAGCCCTGGGAGAGTCCAACGGACCGATGAAAGCAACAAGAGAGCCGAGACGTAGTCATCACATGACAAACACAAATGAAACCGTTGTGCCTGAACCATGCAGGACGATTTCACTCACAATAAGGTACTGAAACGATTGTCTCAATTATTTTCTCTGTTTTTATCTTAGTCACACATTTAATTTGACGGAAATTAACTTGAACACAAAAAGCTAGAACAGTGATCCGATTATAGGCTACTAGGTATACTATGTGTCTACAATCTCTATTTAAAAAAAATAAACCTCCCAATAGAAACGTTAAAAATACTGTAAACAAGGACTAGCTTTCTTAGTATTCATTCAGCACATGGTTCTGAATGAAGAATTCAACCTGTTGTTGTTGGCCTGCTCAGGTCTTGATTGTGGAGTTTCGCTACATGCTCTGCTTCATGTCCAGTGTTTTCTCTTGTGTAGCTAATGTCATCCCCCCCCCCCCCTCTCTCTGAAATATTGCTTTCTTTTATTCTGCCAAAACAAATTTTTGACCCAAGGTGTTTAAAATGTCTAGTGACACATTTTTAATTTATTTAAACCTATTGCATTATTTTAATCTCAAAATAAGAATGATTTTTATTGATCGACTTCACATAGACTATGTGCCATCATTCAGCTCTGGATGAACATAAGCTACAATTTCCCCTGAAATATCATGCTGTTTGACAAATAAAATATACATGGACTTTAAATCAAGATTTAGTTTATATTTTTGTGAATGTGTGATGGAAAGTGTATCCTACTGTATGATACATTAATTTTTTAAATTACAAATATTCTATGCAAGAGGCCATTAAACTCACCTGCACAGCAAAGAAACATGCTATATTTGGTAGTATAGCATGTACAGTCACATGAAAAAGAAAGGACACCCTGTAGAATGTTATAGTTTTATGTATCAGAACATACTTAGGTAAAGTTGGTTTCATATTCGCATATTCGCACATTCTCGGACTTCCGCTTTCAATAACTCGTGACCTAAACGTTGTTGCTACACACAACACCTATCACATATAACTACAGATAAAATACCAGAAGCTACAACATAAATTTCCTCAAAACGATATTTCCTTCGCACTGGACAGAATACATTGATATCTATGCGCAGGCTGCTAAGAAGGGACCATCTACAAAGTGCAAACCCGAAGGAAAGCGCGTTTTGAGGAGATTAAAATATTAAAACAATGTTATTTGTGTAGTAACAATATTCAGCTCACGAGATATTGGACGCAGAACTCCGCAAATATGCGAAGCGAATATAAAAAGCAACTTTACCCAAGTGTAGGACCTTCAGGACCACACAGCCTACATGGACAGCACCATGAACATAGTCAAGTTTAAAAAAATAAACAACCAGGGTAAAAATAGTTTCAGGTTTGATATTTGCTGCGTATTCACCTACACTGCTTTGGTGTAGTTTTGTGTTGGCTGTTGTACATTAGACATGTGCCGGTATTCGGTAATGCGATAAATCGCGGTAATGAATATGCACGATATTGTTATCGCGGCCACTTCAAAATACCGTGAAAAATAATAGATTTGAATTTAGACTTTTAGAACACGCATTAGCTAATTTTCTATCAACCGCTTAAACACTGCGTATATGCTCCGCAAAACACGTGCGCACTCTGATGTAAACAATCCCCACATGTATAAGCACTGTGTGCACGCGGCGCAGAGCGCACTCTAGTCTAATGTAAACGATCCCCACATGTATAAGCACTGTGTGCACGCGGCGCAGAGCGCACTCTAGTCTAATGTAAACAATCATCACATGGAGTAGAAGCATGGCGGAAGGAGGAACGCTGCCGACGATTTACCCCCCGCAGGACTGCCAACTCTCACGCATTCAACTTGAGACTCAAGCGCCTTTCAGACAGGACGCAGAATACTCGCGGGGACGTTTTGTTGCTGCGTCGACCAAAGCACGCCGGAGTCAAAGTTCAAAATAGTTCAACTTTTTATTTGCAAAATAGCAAATCGCGTTCTGTCTGAAAGCCGCTTTACGGAATTGACACTTTTCACACGCTCTCACGCAGAGAAAAATCGCGGAGCAAAGAGGACACTGACACCGACAGACTAGACAGAGCAGGTTACTTTTGATATGAAAAAAAAAGGTTCTGTCCATTGTGACAGATCGCTGCGCCTCAGTTCAAGTAAACCGACCATCTGTTACTTTTTATTTAAAGATACAGTACAACTTACCTTAAGGTTTATGCCTCATACAAAATGTTGATCAATCAGTGTTTTTCACGGAAAGAGGTCAATAAAACTGCAGGAGAACAGTTATGTCACAGAACGTTACATTTACCTCAGGAAAGCCATTTAATGACCAGCACTTTAGTTGACTAGAAAAAATTGTCATTTTGCTAAATATGTGCACTTTATTACATATTAATTATATGTTTACTTGTCATTACATAATTGTTATTATAATGAAAACCGCATTATATTTAATTTCTCTCTGTTTACAGCATTATGTGAGATATATTTTTTTCTTGAGAAAAATTAACATGCAGACTGTAGCCTACCTAATATTTATCCAAATGAGTCAATATTGAATTAAGATTAAAATCAAATACAAGAATTTATTTGAATACAAACAGTAACCTACCAGTCATTATACCATGTAAACATTGTAACACGTTATCACTAAACTTAATAAAATTCTGTTTAGTTACCATGTTTTGAAAATCACAATTACACATTGTGATGCAAGTTGTTTTTTTAGATACCCGCAATCCATCTGTTTCTCTTGAGCAATTAAAATATCGTGATAATACCGTATACCGTGATAAAAGCTCATTCAATTAATCGCAGCACGAAAATTTGATACCGGCACATGCCTACAGTACGCAAAAATGTTTTATGTAAAAGTTACAGTAATTCACCAAAGGGATTTTTTCATGTTCCAAAGGTTGTAGTATGTTCCTACTGACCAGACTGACTTACTACAGGTGGAATTTTGACAGTACCTCCCTTACTGTACGTTCAGTATACAAATATTAATACAAAAAAAATTACAGTAATTCCCTTAAAGTATTTTTTTCCTGTTCCAAAGGCTGTAGTGCTTTCCTAGTGATCAGACTGAATTACTACAGGAGAAATTTTGACAATAACTCCCTTACTGTACAATTATCAAATATATTTATGTAATAAACATTATTACATGTGTTTATTACATGTTTATGTAATAAACTGTAATTCACCTATTGGGTTTTTATATATATACATTCCAATGGTTGTAGTAATTTCCTATCAGACTGACTTACTACATGTTGAATACTGCCAATACCTACCTTACTGTTACTGTAACTTCTATAACAAAGTAAAATCTGACAAGCCTAGAGAAGTCATTCAACTCATGTGATATTTAGAAAGAAAAATATTGATGAATACCTTGATAAGTCACTTATTACATTTACATTGAAGCAGCAGTTTATTCCAAAATCCAGACCCTCCACACCCAAAATAAACATCATGTTTGCTGTCATGTTTTCTGAGTACTTGTCAATAATCTGATGGATTCAGGACCACGTACAGTAATATTTCTGCAGGACTGTAAACATCAATCAATGTACATGAATTGTGTTATTGTTAGAGTTCCTTGTTAAACACAGATGTCATACAACAGGAAAACATAAAATAGAGTTTAGCCATTCTTTTTATTCAACACCTGGAGAACACTGTTACACAGTCTTTGCAGCCTGATCTCACAGCAATTCTTACGAATTTTACGAGGTGGCTAATTCGTACGAATTCATACGACCTCACTCGTACAAATTCGTACGATTTTTGCTAATTCGTACATATTTTACAAGTTAACAAATTCGTATGAATTCGTACGAATGACCTACCCCTGACTCCGCCCCTAAACCTTCCCATCACGTGGGTTTAGACAAATCGTACGAATTCGTACGAGTGAGGTTGTACGAATTCGTACGAATTAGCCACCTTTTAATCACTTGTACGAATTGGTCGTGAGATAGTGTTGGTCTATCACAAATAAAAACAGAAAAACAGAGGTGAATAAAACGTCTCCGGTTACTATCGTAACCTCGGTTCCCTGAGAGGCGGGAACGAGACATTACGTCATACTGACGTATATGGGAACTCCTCCCTTCTCCATTTTCACTGAAATCTTATAGGATAACGCCAGCTGGAGACAGCTGGCCAATTGACGCAAAACATGCAAATGCTGACCGGTCCGCGGGCAGTATAAATAGCATGGACGCGACAATTACGTCAGAATCAAGACTGAACGCTAGCACAGCTGATCAAACGGCGAGCACGGCGGTTGACGTAATGTCTCGTTCCCGCCTCTCAGGGAACCGAGGTTACGATAGTAACCGGAGACGTTCCCTTTCAAGGCGGTCACTTCGACATTACGTCATACTGACGTATATGGGAACTGTATAGAATCCCGCCGTGAGCGCAGTGAAGATAAGCCCTGAACGGGGTCAAGCTACACTCCCACAGGAAACACAGTTCTAAGCCAGCAGCGCCACTAGGAGCACTCAAAACTGATAGGCGAAACTAGACCAACGTCTGCTCCGGCTTTACCAAGTTGCGCATCCACTGCAATGAGGCGAAGGCTGCACTGGACAGGGCAGCACAACACCATAAGCACTCGAGCACAAGAGCTAACACAGTGTCGACGGCATAGCGGTGACAGCTGCATAACCTTAAGCCACATGCAGAGTTAACAGTACATTGGAAACTACTGCATAATGTGGAAACAGCTATGTAACCTTATAGTCATAACACAGAGTTAGCAGTAATGGTAACTCTGCAATACAGACTACTGCACAGCTGGTGGTAACAGTTTCATGAGTACATTGATAAAACTCACCGAACCCACGACGCTAAGGTGGTGCATCAAACTTGGAACCATGGCGAATGTGTTCTGAGAAGACAGCCAGCATCCCTAAATCCCGTAGGCATTAAGCAACCATTTAAAGCGTCGAATTCAGAGAGAAAGTCTCTGTATAAGACATCACATCCCTAGTACCATCCACCAAGCACACAAACAGCTGGAAGACTGCTGCCTAGTGATCCACGTACATCCACAAATCCTTTACAGGGCCAACATCACTCTGAGCATCGGCATCATGCGAGGCTGAACTCAGCAGATAAGGCGGTCAGGGATCAACCTGTGCTCTGAACGGTGTAAGCGACTTCGGAACGTAGCTTGGTATCGGACTGAGAGTGACGCTGCAGTCATCAGGTCCGAGACAATGCGACACTATTCACTAGAATGAGCGTAAGTCTCCAAGTGCTTCGCTGGGGCGAGAGCCGGTGGTAAGGCCATCTCAGGGAGAGCTCCGTCTCAGCACTTGTCAGTGTGAAGTGTCTTACTCAACTAAGGACCCAGCAGCGGACACACAAGAAGGTTCCACAGCTTGGGGCTGGGGTGCCACCTTGTAGAACATAGCCGATGTTCTATAGCCAATGTACAGAAGTGCACATCAACACATAACTGAATGTACATAAACACAGTGCCAGTGGCCGTAGCAACAACAACTGTGAATATACGCAGTTAGAAAATAGCCCCATAATAGCATAGCACCTCAGTAAGCACACAAACACAGTCGTAACTGTAGCTACAACTGTGAATATATGAGTTAGCACAGAAAAACCAGTTGCCCTGATAGGAACGGGGCAATATAACAGCGCAGCACATGCACGTACAGCATAGGTCGCTGTAGCGCCAACTTAATACACGCAGTTAGCTCAGTATTTAGGCACTGAAGGATACGGGGCAACACCGCTGCATGAACACATCCATTTGTAAATAAATGCAGCGCATGTCGCCGTATCGACGGAGACTGTGAATATGCACAGTTTGACTGGGATAGCTAGTTGCACTGAAGATACAGGGCAACATGGCAGCATAACACAAGTAAGTAAGGAATAGCGCATCCTTGCATGTACATAACGCAGCGTAAGACGCTGTAGCAACAGAAACTGTGTAGAGACAGAAACTAAGATGCATAGTTAGATTAGGATGGCTAGCAGCACTGAAGGAAACAGGGCAGCATTACAGCATAACACATCCGTTTACGTACATACATCCAGAACTGCGAATATGCACGGTTAGATTAGGATAGCTAGTTTTGCACTGAAGGAAACAGGGCAACAAAATAGCAAAAACACGTCCTTGTACGTGCCGTGTAGTCGCCATAGCGACAGAACAGAATATGCAGTTAGATAGGATAGCTGGATGTTGCACTGAAGGATAGAGGGCAACATAACAGCATTACCCATCAGTGTGCACATTTCAAACATCTGAGTGTATAATGCGGTGCAAGTCGACGAAGCGACCGAAACTGCATGAATATGCACAGTTCACATAATGGTCAGTTACGTTAGCAACATAACTGCATAACGCTTCAGTGTGGACACAGATGCAGCGCAAGTCGCCGTAGCGACAAACTGTGACTATGCACAGTTAGATAGGATAGCTAGGTGCACTGAAGGATACAGGGCAACGCGATAGCATAGTCACATTAGTATGTACAAAAACACAGCGTCAGAGGCATCGCGACATCGACTGTGAATACATAGTAAGTCAGAATAGCCGGTTGCACTGATGATACAGGGCAATATTTAGCGGCGTAAACATAGCACATCAGTGCGTAGCGTGTACACAGTGTCAGTTGCACCGCACAACAACTGTGTACTCAATCAGAATAGCCATTTGCACTGAAGGATACAGGGCAATGTATAACGGCATAAATCATAACACATTCAGTGTGTAGAGTGTACATAGACACGGCGTCAGTTGCATCACACGACAACTGTGAATATGCACTGCGTAGTAATCAGAATTGCCATTTGCACTGAAGGACACAGGGCAATATATAATGGCATTAACCATTACACATAACAGTGAGTTGTATGTACGTAACACAGTGTCAGTTGCATCGCGCCACACTGTGAATGCGTAGTAATCAGAATAGTTATTTGCACTGAAGGATACAGGGCAATATACAACGGCAAAATTCATAACACAGTGTGTAGTGTGTACATAAACACAGAGTCAGCTGCATCGCAAAACAACTGTGAATACGTACTGCATAGTAATCAGAATAGCCATTTGCACTGAAGAAACAGGGCAGCATATAACGGCGCGAATCTTAGCACATATCAGTGTGCAGTGTGTACATAAACACAGCGTCAGTGGCGTAGCGACAACACTGTGAATACGTGGTTAAATCAGAATGGCCAGTTGCACTGAGGGATACAGGGCAATATAAGGGCATAACAGTTAAATCATAGCACAAATCAGTGTGCAGTGTGTACATAAACACAGCGTCAGTGGCGTAGCGACAACACTGTGAATACGTGGTTAAATCAGAATGGCCAGTTGCACTGAGGGATACAGGGCAATATAAGGGCATAACAGTTAAATCATAGCACATATCAGTGTGCAGTGTGTACATAAACACAGCGTCAGTGGCGTAGCGACAACAACTGTGAATACGTGGTTAAATCAGAATGGCCAGTTGCACTGAGGGATACAGGGCAACATATAAGGGCATAACAGTTAAATCATAGCACATATCAGTGTGCAGTGTGTACATAAACACAGCGTCAGTGGCATAGCGACAACAACTGTGAATACGTCGTTAATAGAATGGCCAGTTGCACTGAGGGATACAGGGCAATATATAAGGATATAACGGCACAAATTATAGCACATATCAGTGAGCAGTGTGAACATAAACACAGCGTCAGTGGCCAGGCGACAACAACTGTGGATACGTGGTTAAATCAGAATGGCCAGATGCACTGAAGGATACAGGGCAGCCTGACGACATAAGCTGTAGCTGTGCACCTCCATTACCAGAGCGGGGCGTCCTGGCGCGGCGCTCTCCGTGGCCTGTGTCGCCACATTACCGGTCCCGCCCTCTGCCAACGGTGAAGATCCGGTTCGTTCGGGTTCGAACCGTTTTGGCGGCTGTAGCCGAATTAGGCGGGACGAGGTGCCGACGAAGAGAGACATCGAGGAAGGCTGGACCGTATAGAGATCAAAAGTTTCGGTGTAAAGTCTGGCCGCGGCGAGACTAAATTTGATATGCTGCGAGAGCTGGGATCGAACACGGGTCTCCCGTGCGACGGCTTTGGGTTTCGCCACAGGGGGAAATGCCCACTTTCGCGCCTTTAGACACAGAGCCATGGCCTTGCCTCGTCTCTCTGGATGAGTCTCTCCAATGACTTACCATAGGACGTCGTGAAGACGGAATCTTTCTTGAAGTAGCCTGGTTGTTTTTAGATACCGGGCTATTCAACTCTTCTTTGGGCGTGAGAGGGCCCACCAGCGGCCGCTCAAGCCTGTCGTCCGTGAGTGCGGCCTCGGTAGATCCTTGTTTTGGTA
Source organism: Tiaroga cobitis (assembly GCA_030578255.1). NCBI lineage: Eukaryota > Metazoa > Chordata > Actinopteri > Cypriniformes > Leuciscidae > Tiaroga > Tiaroga cobitis. The sequence goes on along the minus strand of CM060604.1, from coordinate 15,299,980 downwards.
GAGCGAGTCAATACCGCACATATCTGGCATGTAGCAGCCATCGGATGCGGGGAGGAAACGTGGTGAGTAACCTCTATTGCAACTTCCACGATGACTTCAGATAAGACTTCTAGCGTGAAGAAAGAGATTCTGACGTAATTGTCGCGTCCATGCTATTTATACTGCCCGCGGACCGGTCAGCATTTGCATGTTTTGCGTCAATTGGCCAGCTGTCTCCAGCTGGCGTTATCCTATAAGATTTCAGTGAAAATGGAGAAGGGAGGAGTTCCCATATACGTCAGTATGACGTAATGTCGAAGTGACCGCCTTGAAAGGGAACAGCAAGACATGGGCTGTAGTATGTTCTGTAGGGTCCAGACAAGATGATCCAACTTGCTTTGTAGCAGTCGTCTCGATGCTTTTCAAAACCTTTTGAAATAAATCATGTCATTATTAAAACCACCACACTTACACAGTTCTTTTTCATTTTTTTTCTCAAATAAATAAACAAATAAATATAAACGGTTGTAAAATGAAGCGATTAACTATGTTCAGGAGATTAACCATGATTTTCCACTTTCTACAGTCTGGATTGTTACCAAATTACAGTTCATGTACAGGTTCATTCATTATTATTTCATAAACACCTTTTTAAACACCATCATTATAATGCAGGTTTTGTTGCTAAAGGACATTCTATAGCATCAGAACACATAATGTGAGAGATATTTGCCAGTAGGCTACATCTGCAGTTGGCTAAAATGTAGTTGTCTGTTTGCACACGATGAAAAACTAGAAAAAAGTTTGATGAGACAAACTTTAAGTTGGCTTGAAAAAGCCAGACCAGAGAGTTTGAAGAAGTTTAAAATAGTTTGAAGTTTGATAGATGGATTAGTTAGAAAGAAAGAAAATGATAAGTTAGAAAGAAAAGAAAGATTAGTTAGAAAGAAAGAAAAAAGAAAGATTAGTTAGAAAGACAGAAAGAAAGAAAGAAAGATTAGTTAGAAAGAAAGAAGAAAGTTTAGTTACAAAAAAGAAAAAGGATTAGTTAGAAAGAATGAATGAAAGAAAGATTAGTTAGAAAGAAAGAAAGAAAGATTAGTTAGAAAGAAAGAAAAAAGAAAGATTTGTTAGAAAGAAAGAAAGAAAGAAAGAAAGAAAGAAAAAAGAAAGAAGAAAGAAAGATTAGTAAGAAAGAATGGATAAAAGAAAGAAAGATGAGGTAGAAAAAAAGATAGATTAGTTAGAAAGAAAGAAAGGAAAGATAGATTAGTTAGAAAGAAAGATTAGTCAGAAAGAAAAAAAAGATTAGTTAGAAAGAAAGAAAGATAGATTAGTTAGAAAGAAAGATAGATAGATTAGTTAGAAAGAAAGAAAGAAAGATAGAATAGTTAGAAAGAAAGAAAGAAAGGAGGATTAGTTAGAAAGAAAGGAGGATTAAATAGAAAGAAAGAAAGATAGAATAGTTAGAAAGAAAAAAATATTTGTTAGAAAGAAAGATTAGTTAGAAAGAAAGATAAGTTAGAAAGAAAGAAAGAATGAAAGAAAGATGGATTTGTTAGAAAGAAAGAATGAAAGATTTGTTAGAAAGAAAGATATATTATTTAGAAAGAAAGAAGTTAGAAAAAAGAAAGATAAGTTAGAAAGAAAGAAAGATTAATTAGAAAAAAAGAAAGATAGATAGGTTAGAAAGAAAGATTAGCTAGAAAAAAAGAAAGATATATAGGTTAGAAAGAAGGATTAGGTAGAAATAAAGAAAGAAAGATTTGTTAGAAAGAAAGATTAGTAAGAAAGAAAGATAGATTAGTTAGAAAGAAAGAAAGATAGATTAGTTAGAAAGAAAGATAGATAGATTAGTTAGAAAGAACGAAAGAAAGTTTAGTTAGAAAGAAATAAAGATAGATAGATTAGTTAGAAAGAAAGAAAGAAAAGATTAGTTAGAAAGAAATAAAGATTAGGTAGAGAGAAAGAGAGAGAGAAAGAAAGAAAGATAGATTAGGTAGAAAGAAAGATTAGGTAGAAAGAAAGAAAGAAAGAAAGAAAGAAAGAAAGAAAGAAAGAAAGAAAGAAAGAAAGAAAGAAAAGTTAGTTAGATAGATAGAAAGAAAGATTAGGTGGAAAGAAAGAAAGAAAGAAAGAAAGAAAGAAAGAAAGAAAGAAAGAAAGAAAAAGAGAAAGAAAGAGAAAAAGATTAGTTAGAAAGAAAGAAAGATGGATTAGTTAGAAAGAAAGATTAGGTAGAAAGAAAGAAAGAAAGAAAGAAAGAAAGAAAAAGAAAGAAGGATTAGTTAGAAAGAAAGAAAGATGGATTAGTTAGAAAGAAAGAAAGAAAGAAAGAAAGAAAGAAAGAAAGAAAGAAAGAAAGAAAGAAAGAGAAAGAAAGAAAGAAAAAGAAAGAAGGATTAGTTAGAAAGAAAGAAAGATGGATTAGTTAGAAAGAAAGAAAGAAAGAGAAAGAAAGAAAGAAAGAAAAAGAAAGAAGGATTAGTTAGAAAGAAAGAAAGATGGATTAGTTAGAAAGAAAGATTAGAAAGAAAGAAAAGATTAGTTAGAAAGAAATAAAGATTAGGTAGAGAGAAAGAGAGAGAGAAAGAAAGAAAGATAGATTAGGTAGAAAGAAAGATTAGGTAGAAAGAAAGAAAGAAAGAAAGAAAGAAAGAAAGAAAGAAAGAAAGAAAGAGAAAGAAAGAAAGAAAGAAGTTAGTTAGATAGATAGAAAGAAAGATTAGGTGGAAAGAAAGAAAGAAAGAAAGAAAGAAAGAAAGAAAGAAAGAAAGAAAGAAAGAAAGAAAGAGAAAAAGAAAGAGAAAAAGAAAGAGAAAAAGAAAGAAAGAAGGATTAGTTAGAAAGAAAGAAAGATGGATTAGTTAGAAAGAAAGAAAGAAAGAAAGAAAGAAAGAGAAAGAAAGAAAGAAAAAGAAAGAAGGATTAGTTAGAAAGAAAGAAAGATGGATTAGTTAGAAAGAAAGAAAGAAAGAAAGAGAAAGAAAGAAAGAAAGAAAAAGAAAGAAGGATTAGTTAGAAAGAAAGAAAGATGGATTAGTTAGAAAGAAAGATTAGGTAGAAAGAAAGATTAGAAAGAAAGAAAGAAAGAAAGAAAGAAAGAAAGAAAGAAAGAAAGAGAAAAAGAAAGAAAGAAGGATTAGTTAGAAAGAAAGAAAGATGGATTAGTTAGAAAGAAAGAAAGAAAGAAAGAAAGAAAGAAAGAGAAAGAAAGAAAGAAAAAGAAAGAAGGATTAGTTAGAAAGAAAGAAAGATGGATTAGTTAGAAAGAAAGAAAGAAAGAAAGAGAAAGAAAGAAAGAAAGAAAAAGAAAGAAGGATTAGTTAGAAAGAAAGAAAGATGGATTAGTTAGAAAGAAAGATTAGGTAGAAAGAAAGATTAGAAAGAAAGAAAGAAAGAAAGAAAGAAAGAAAGAAAGAAAGAAAGAAAGAAAGAAAGATGGATTAGTCAGGAAGAAAGAATGATGGATTAGTTAGAAAGAAAGAAAGAAAGAAAGAAAGAAAGAAAGAAAGAAAGAAAGAAAGAAAGAAAGAAAGAAAGAAAGATTAGTTAGAAGGAAAGAAAGATAAGATAGAAAGATAAGATAGAAAGAAAGATAGATCAGTAAGAAAGAAAGAAAGATAGATTAGTTAGAAAGGAAGAAAGATGGATTAGTTAGAAAAAAGATGGATTAGTTAGAAAGAAAGATGGATTAGTAAGAAAGAAAGAAGGATGGATTAGTTAGAAAGAAAGAAAGATTAGTTAGAAAGAAAGTTAGAAAGAAAGAAAGATTAGTTAGAAAGAAAGATAGATTAGTTAGAAAGAAAGAAAGATGGATTAGTTAGAAAGAAGGATGGGTTAGTTAGAAAGAAAGAAAGAAAGATTAGTTAGAAAGAAAGAAAGATAAGATAGATAGATCAGTAAGAAAGAAAGAAAGAAAGAAAGAGATTAGTTGGAAAGAAAGAAAGAACAAGAAAGAAAGATTAGGTAAAAAGAAAGAAAGACTAGTTATAAAGAAAGAAAGAAAAATAATTAGAAAGAAAGAAAAATAGATCAGTAAGAAAGAAAGAAAGAAAGAGATTAGTTGGAAAGAAAGAAAGAAAAAAGAAAGATGGATTAGTTAGAAAGAAAGATAGATTAGCTAGAAAGAAAGAAAGAAAGATAATTAGTTAGAAAGAAAGAAAGATTAGTTAGAAAGAAAGATTAGTTAGAAAGAAAAAAGAAAGATTATTTAGAAAGAAAGAAAGAAAGATTAGTTAGAAAGAAAGAAAGATAGATTAGAAAGAAAGAAAGATTAGTTAGTTAGAAAGATAGATCAGTAAGAAAGTAAGAAAGAAAGATTAGTTAGAAAGAAAGAAAGAAAGAAAGATTAGTTAGAAAGAAAGAAAGAAAGATAGATAAGTTAGAAAGATAGATCAGTAAGAAAGAAAGAAAGAAAGATGGATTAGTTAGAAAGAAAGATTAGTTAGAAAGAAAGAAAGAAAGATAGATTAGTTAGAAAGATAGATCAGTAAGAAAAAAAGAAAGAAAGATGGATTAGTTAGAAAGAAAGATTAGTTAGAAAGAAAAAAAGAAAGATTTAGAAAGAAAGAAAGAAAGAAAGAAAGATTAGTCAGAAAGAAAAAAAAGATTAGTTAGAAAGAAAGAAAGATAGATTAGTTAGAAAGAAAGATAGATAGATTAGTTAGAAAGAAAGAAAGAAAGATAGAATAGTTAGAAAGAAAGAAAGAAAGGAGGATTAGTTAGAAAGAAAGGAGGATTAAATAGAAAGAAAGAAAGATAGAATAGTTAGAAAGAAAAAAATATTTGTTAGAAAGAAAGATTAGTTAGAAAGAAAGATAAGTTAGAAAGAAAGAAAGAATGAAAGAAAGATGGATTTGTTAGAAAGAAAGAATGAAAGATTTGTTAGAAAGAAAGATATATTATTTAGAAAGAAAGAAGTTAGAAAAAAGAAAGATAAGTTAGAAAGAAAGAAAGATTAATTAGAAAAAAAGAAAGATAGATAGGTTAGAAAGAAAGATTAGCTAGAAAAAAAGAAAGATATATAGGTTAGAAAGAAGGATTAGGTAGAAATAAAGAAAGAAAGATTTGTTAGAAAGAAAGATTAGTAAGAAAGAAAGATAGATTAGTTAAAAAGAAAGATAGATTAGTTAGAAAGAAAGAAAGATAGATTAGTTAGAAAGAAAGATAGATAGATTAGTTAGAAAGAACGAAAGAAAGTTTAGTTAGAAAGAAATAAAGATAGATAGATTAGTTAGAAAGAAAGAAAGAAAAGATTAGTTAGAAAGAAATAAAGATTAGGTAGAGAGAAAGAGAGAGAGAAAGAAAGAAAGATAGATTAGGTAGAAAGAAAGATTAGGTAGAAAGAAAGAAAGAAAGAAAGAAAGAAAGAAAGAAAGAAAGAAAGAAAGAAAGAAAGAAAAGTTAGTTAGATAGATAGAAAGAAAGATTAGGTGGAAAGAAAGAAAGAAAGAAAGAAAGAAAGAAAGAAAGAAAGAAAGAAAGAAAGAAAGAAAGAAAGAAAAAGAGAAAGAAAGAGAAAAAGATTAGTTAGAAAGAAAGAAAGATGGATTAGTTAGAAAGAAAGATTAGGTAGAAAGAAAGAAAGAAAGAAAGAAAGAAAGAAAGAAAAAGAAAGAAGGATTAGTTAGAAAGAAAGAAAGATGGATTAGTTAGAAAGAAAGAAAGAAAGAAAGAAAGAAAGAAAGAAAGAAAGAAAGAAAGAGAAAGAAAGAAAGAAAAAGAAAGAAGGATTAGTTAGAAAGAAAGAAAGATGGATTAGTTAGAAAGAAAGAAAGAAAGAAAGAGAAAGAAAGAAAGAAAGAAAAAGAAAGAAGGATTAGTTAGAAAGAAAGAAAGATGGATTAGTTAGAAAGAAAGATTAGGTAGAAAGAAAGATTAGAAAGAAAGAAAAGATTAGTTAGAAAGAAATAAAGATTAGGTAGAGAGAAAGAGAGAGAGAAAGAAAGAAAGATAGATTAGGTAGAAAGAAAGATTAGGTAGAAAGAAAGAAAGAAAGAAAGAAAGAAAGAAAGAAAGAAAGAAAGAAAGAAAGAAAGAAAGAAAGAAAGAAAGAAGAGAAAGAAAGAAAGAAAGAAAAGTTAGTTAGATAGATAGAAAGAAAGATTAGGTGGAAAGAAAGAAAGAAAGAAAGAAAGAAAGAAAGAAAGAAAGAAAGAAAGAAAGAAAGAGAAAAAGAAAGAAAGAAGGATTAGTTAGAAAGAAAGAAAGATGGATTAGTTAGAAAGAAAGAAAGAAAGAAAGAAAGAAAGAAAGAGAAAGAAAGAAAGAAAAAGAAAGAAGGATTAGTTAGAAAGAAAGAAAGATGGATTAGTTAGAAAGAAAGAAAGAAAGAAAGAGAAAGAAAGAAAGAAAGAAAAAGAAAGAAGGATTAGTTAGAAAGAAAGAAAGATGGATTAGTTAGAAAGAAAGATTAGGTAGAAAGAAAGATTAGAAAGAAAGAAAGAAAGAAAGAAAGAAAGAAAGAAAGAAAGAAAGAAAGAAAGATGGATTAGTCAGGAAGAAAGAATGATGGATTAGTTAGAAAGAAAGAAAGAAAGAAAGAAAGAAAGAAAGAAAGAAAGAAAGAAAGATTAGTTAGAAGGAAAGAAAGATAAGATAGAAAGATAAGATAGAAAGAAAGATAGATCAGTAAGAAAGAAAGAAAGATAGATTAGTTAGAAAGGAAGAAAGATGGATTAGTTAGAAAAAAGATGGATTAGTTAGAAAGAAAGATGGATTAGTAAGAAAGAAAGAAGGATGGATTAGTTAGAAAGAAAGAAAGATTAGTTAGAAAGAAAGTTAGAAAGAAAGAAAGATTAGTTAGAAAGAAAGATAGATTAGTTAGAAAGAAAGAAAGATGGATTAGTTAGAAAGAAGGATGGGTTAGTTAGAAAGAAAGAAAGAAAGATTAGTTAGAAAGAAAGAAAGATAAGATAGATAGATCAGTAAGAAAGAAAGAAAGAAAGAAAGAGATTAGTTGGAAAGAAAGAAAGAACAAGAAAGAAAGATTAGGTAAAAAGAAAGAAAGACTAGTTATAAAGAAAGAAAGAAAAATAATTAGAAAGAAAGAAAAATAGATCAGTAAGAAAGAAAGAAAGAGATTAGTTGGAAAGAAAGAAAGAAAAAAGAAAGATGGATTAGTTAGAAAGAAAGATAGATTAGCTAGAAAGAAAGAAAGAAAGATAATTAGTTAGAAAGAAAGAAAGATTAGTTAGAAAGAAAGATTAGTTAGAAAGAAAAAAGAAAGATTATTTAGAAAGAAAGAAAGAAAGATTAGTTAGAAAGAAAGAAAGATAGATTAGAAAGAAAGAAAGATTAGTTAGTTAGAAAGATAGATCAGTAAGAAAGTAAGAAAGAAAGATTAGTTAGAAAGAAAGAAAGAAAGATTAGTTAGAAAGAAAGAAAGAAAGATAGATAAGTTAGAAAGATAGATCAGTAAGAAAGAAAGAAAGAAAGATGGATTAGTTAGAAAGAAAGATTAGTTAGAAAGAAAGAAAGAAAGATAGATTAGTTAGAAAGATAGATCAGTAAGAAAAAAAGAAAGAAAGATGGATTAGTTAGAAAGAAAGATTAGTTAGAAAGAAAAAAAGAAAGATTTAGAAAGAAAGAAAGAAAGATTAGTTAGAAAGAAAGAAAGATAGATTAGAAAGAAAGAAAGATTAGTTAGTTAGAAAGATCGATCAGTAAGAAAGAAAGAAAGAAAGATTAGTTAGAAAGAAAGAAAGATTAGTTAGAAAGAAAGAAAGATAGATTAGTTAGAAAGAAAGAAAGATTAGTTAGAAAGAAAGAAAGATGGATTAGTTAGAAAGATAGATCAGTAAGAAAGAAAGAAAGAAAGATGGATTAGTTAGAAAGATAGATCAGTAAGAAAGAAAGAAAGAAAGATGGATTAGTTAGAAAGAAAGATAGATTAGTTAGAAAAAAAGATTAGTTAGTTAGAAAGATAGATCAGTAAGAAAGAAAGAAAGATTAGTTAGAAAGAAAGAAAGATTAGTTAGAAAGAAAGAAAGATAGATTAGTTAGAAAGAAAGAAAGATTAGTTAGAAAGAAAGAAAGATAGATTAGTTAGAAAGAAAGATTAGTTAGTTAGAAAGATAGATCAGTAAGAAAGAAAGAAAGAAAGATTAGTTAGAAAGAAAGAAAGGTTAGTTAGAAAAAGAAAGATAGATTATTTCAAAAGAAAGAAAGATTAGTTAGAAAGAAAGAAAGATAGATTAGTTAGAAAAATAGATCATTAAGAAAGAAAGAAAGAAAGATGGATTAGTTAGAAAGATAGATCAGTAAGAAAGTAAGAAAGAAAGATGGATTAGTTAGAAAGATAGATCAGTAAGAAAGAAAGAAAGAAAGAAAGATGGATTAGTTAGAAAGAAAGATAGATCAGTAAGAAAGAAAGAAAGAAAGATGGATTAGTTAGAAAGAAAGATAGATCAGTAAGAAAGAAAGAAAGAAAGAAAGATGGATTAGTTAGAAAGAAAGAAAGATGGATTAGTTAGAAAGAAAGAAAGAAAGATTAGTTAGAAAGAAAGATAGATTAGTTAGAAAGAAAGATTAGTTAGAAAGAAATATTAGTTAGAAAGAAAGAAAGATAGATTAGAAAGAAAGAAAGATTAGTTAGCTAGAAAGATCAATCAGTAAGAAAGATTAGTTAGAAAGAAAGAAAGATAGATTATTTAGAAAGAAAGAAAGATTAGTTAGAAAGAAAGAAAGATGGATTAGTTAGAAAGATAGATCAGTAAGAAAGAAAGAAAGAAAGATGGATTAGTTAGAAAGAAAGAAAGATAGATTAGTTAGAAAAAAAGATTAGTTAGTTAGAAAGATAGATCAGTAAGAAAGAAAGAAAGATTAGTTAGAAAGAAAGAAAGATTAGTTCGAAAGAAAGAAAGATAGATTAGTAAGAAAGAAAGATTAGTTAGAAAGAAAGAAAGATAGATTAGTTAGAAAGAAAGATTAGTTAGTTAGAAAGATAGATCAGTAAGAAAGAAAGAAAGAAAGATTAGTTAGAAAGAAAGAAAGGTTAGTTAGAAAGAAAGAAAGATAGATTAGTTCAAAAGAAAGAAAGATTAGTTAGAAAGAAAGAAAGATAGATTAGTTAGAAAGATAGATCATTAAGAAAAAGAAAGAAAGATGGATTAGTTAGAAAGATAGATCAGTAAGAAAGTAAGAAAGAAAGATGGATTAGTTAGAAAGATAGATCAGTAAGAAAGAAAGAAAGAAAGATGGATTAGTTAGAAAGAAAGATAGATCAGTAAGAAAGAAAGAAAGAAAGATGGATTAGTTAGAAAGAAAGAAAGATGGATTAGTTAGAAAGAAAGAAAGAAAGATTAGTTAGAAAGAAAGATAGATTAGTTAGAAAGAAAGATTAGTTAGAAAGAAAGAAATATTAGTTAGAAAGAAAGAAAGATAGATTAGAAAGAAAGAAAGATTAGTTAGTTAGAAAGATCGATCAGTAAGAAAGAAAGAAAGAAAGATTAGTTAGAAAGAAAGAAAGATTAGTTAGAAAGAAAGAAAGATAGATTAGTTAGAAAGAAAGAAAGATTAGTTAGAAAGAAAGAAAGATAGATTAGTTAGAAAGAAAGATTAGTTAGTTAGAAAGAAAGATTAGTTAGTTAGAAAGATAGATCAGTAAGTAAGAAAGAAAGAAAGAAAGATTAGTTAGAAAGGAAGAAAGATGGATTAGTTAGAAAAAAGATGGATTAGTTAGAAAGAAAGATGGATTAGTAAGAAAGAAAGAAGGATGGATTAGTTAGAAAGAAAGAAAGATTAGTTAGAAAGAAAGTTAGAAAGAAAGAAAGATTAGTTAGAAAGAAAGATAGATTAGTTAGAAAGAAAGAAAGATGGATTAGTTAGAAAGAAGGATGGGTTAGTTAGAAAGAAAGAAAGAAAGATTAGTTAGAAAGAAAGAAAGATAAGATAGATAGATCAGTAAGAAAGAAAGAAAGAAAGAAAGAGATTAGTTGGAAAGAAAGAAAGAACAAGAAAGAAAGATTAGGTAAAAAGAAAGAAAGACTAGTTATAAAGAAAGAAAGAAAAATAATTAGAAAGAAAGAAAAATAGATCAGTAAGAAAGAAAGAAAGAGATTAGTTGGAAAGAAAGAAAGAAAAAAGAAAGATGGATTAGTTAGAAAGAAAGATAGATTAGCTAGAAAGAAAGAAAGAAAGATAATTAGTTAGAAAGAAAGAAAGATTAGTTAGAAAGAAAGATTAGTTAGAAAGAAAAAAGAAAGATTATTTAGAAAGAAAGAAAGAAAGATTAGTTAGAAAGAAAGAAAGATAGATTAGAAAGAAAGAAAGATTAGTTAGTTAGAAAGATAGATCAGTAAGAAAGTAAGAAAGAAAGATTAGTTAGAAAGAAAGAAAGAAAGAAAGATTAGTTAGAAAGAAAGAAAGAAAGATAGATAAGTTAGAAAGATAGATCAGTAAGAAAGAAAGAAAGAAAGATGGATTAGTTAGAAAGAAAGATTAGTTAGAAAGAAAGAAAGAAAGATAGATTAGTTAGAAAGATAGATCAGTAAGAAAAAAAGAAAGAAAGATGGATTAGTTAGAAAGAAAGATTAGTTAGAAAGAAAAAAAGAAAGATTTAGAAAGAAAGAAAGAAAGATTAGTCAGAAAGAAAAAAAAGATTAGTTAGAAAGAAAGAAAGATAGATTAGTTAGAAAGAAAGATAGATAGATTAGTTAGAAAGAAAGAAAGAAAGATAGAATAGTTAGAAAGAAAGAAAGAAAGGAGGATTAGTTAGAAAGAAAGGAGGATTAAATAGAAAGAAAGAAAGATAGAATAGTTAGAAAGAAAAAAATATTTGTTAGAAAGAAAGATTAGTTAGAAAGAAAGATAAGTTAGAAAGAAAGAAAGAATGAAAGAAAGATGGATTTGTTAGAAAGAAAGAATGAAAGATTTGTTAGAAAGAAAGATATATTATTTAGAAAGAAAGAAGTTAGAAAAAAGAAAGATAAGTTAGAAAGAAAGAAAGATTAATTAGAAAAAAAGAAAGATAGATAGGTTAGAAAGAAAGATTAGCTAGAAAAAAAGAAAGATATATAGGTTAGAAAGAAGGATTAGGTAGAAATAAAGAAAGAAAGATTTGTTAGAAAGAAAGATTAGTAAGAAAGAAAGATAGATTAGTTAAAAAGAAAGATAGATTAGTTAGAAAGAAAGAAAGATAGATTAGTTAGAAAGAAAGATAGATAGATTAGTTAGAAAGAACGAAAGAAAGTTTAGTTAGAAAGAAATAAAGATAGATAGATTAGTTAGAAAGAAAGAAAGAAAAGATTAGTTAGAAAGAAATAAAGATTAGGTAGAGAGAAAGAGAGAGAGAAAGAAAGAAAGATAGATTAGGTAGAAAGAAAGATTAGGTAGAAAGAAAGAAAGAAAGAAAGAAAGAAAGAAAGAAAGAAAGAAAGAAAGAAAGAAAGAAAGAAAGAAAGAAAGAAAGAAAAGTTAGTTAGATAGATAGAAAGAAAGATTAGGTGGAAAGAAAGAAAGAAAGAAAGAAAGAAAGAAAGAAAGAAAGAAAGAAAGAAAGAAAGAAAAAGAGAAAGAAAGAGAAAAAGATTAGTTAGAAAGAAAGAAAGATGGATTAGTTAGAAAGAAAGATTAGGTAGAAAGAAAGAAAGAAAGAAAGAAAGAAAAAGAAAGAAGGATTAGTTAGAAAGAAAGAAAGATGGATTAGTTAGAAAGAAAGAAAGAAAGAAAGAAAGAAAGAAAGAAAGAAAGAAAGAGAAAGAAAGAAAGAAAAAGAAAGAAGGATTAGTTAGAAAGAAAGAAAGATGGATTAGTTAGAAAGAAAGAAAGAAAGAGAAAGAAAGAAAGAAAGAAAAAGAAAGAAGGATTAGTTAGAAAGAAAGAAAGATGGATTAGTTAGAAAGAAAGATTAGGTAGAAAGAAAGATTAGAAAGAAAGAAAAGATTAGTTAGAAAGAAATAAAGATTAGGTAGAGAGAAAGAGAGAGAGAAAGAAAGAAAGATAGATTAGGTAGAAAGATAGATTAGTTAGAAAGAAAGAAAGATAGATTAGTTAGAAAGAAAGATAGATAGATTAGTTAGAAAGAACGAAAGAAAGTTTAGTTAGAAAGAAATAAAGATAGATAGATTAGTTAGAAAGAAAGAAAGAAAAGATTAGTTAGAAAGAAATAAAGATTAGGTAGAGAGAAAGAGAGAGAGAAAGAAAGAAAGATAGATTAGGTAGAAAGAAAGATTAGGTAGAAAGAAAGAAAGAAAGAAAGAAAGAAAGAAAGAAAGAAAGAAAGAAAGAAAGAAAGAAAGAAAGAAAGAAAAGTTAGTTAGATAGATAGAAAGAAAGATTAGGTGGAAAGAAAGAAAGAAAGAAAGAAAGAAAGAAAGAAAGAAAGAAAGAAAGAAAGAAAGAAAGAAAGAAAGAAAGAAAGAAAGAAAAAGAGAAAGAAAGAGAAAAAGATTAGTTAGAAAGAAAGAAAGATGGATTAGTTAGAAAGAAAGATTAGGTAGAAAGAAAGAAAGAAAGAAAGAAAGAAAAAGAAAGAAGGATTAGTTAGAAAGAAAGAAAGATGGATTAGTTAGAAAGAAAGAAAGAAAGAAAGAAAGAAAGAAAGAAAGAAAGAAAGAAAGAAAGAAAGAAAGAAAGAGAAAGAAAGAAAGAAAAAGAAAGAAGGATTAGTTAGAAAGAAAGAAAGATGGATTAGTTAGAAAGAAAGAAAGAAAGAGAAAGAAAGAAAGAAAGAAAAAGAAAGAAGGATTAGTTAGAAAGAAAGAAAGATGGATTAGTTAGAAAGAAAGATTAGGTAGAAAGAAAGATTAGAAAGAAAGAAAAGATTAGTTAGAAAGAAATAAAGATTAGGTAGAGAGAAAGAGAGAGAGAAAGAAAGAAAGATAGATTAGGTAGAAAGAAAGATTAGGTAGAAAGAAAGAAAGAAAGAAAGAAAGAAAGAAAGAAAGAAAGAAAGAAAGAAAGAAAGAAAGAAAGAGAAAGAAAGAAAGAAAGAAAAGTTAGTTAGATAGATAGAAAGAAAGATTAGGTGGAAAGAAAGAAAGAAAGAAAGAAAGAAAGAAAGAAAGAAAGAAAGAAAGAAAGAAAGAAAGAGAAAAAGAAAGAAAGAAGGATTAGTTAGAAAGAAAGAAAGATGGATTAGTTAGAAAGAAAGAAAGAAAGAAAGAAAGAGAAAGAAAGAAAGAAAAAGAAAGAAGGATTAGTTAGAAAGAAAGAAAGATGGATTAGTTAGAAAGAAAGAAAGAAAGAAAGAAAAAGAAAGAAAGATTAGTTAGAAAGAAAGAAAGATGGATTAGTTAGAAAGAAAGATTAGGTAGAAAGAAAGATTAGAAAGAAAGAAAGAAAGAAAGAAAGAAAGAAAGAAAGAAAGAAAGAAAGAAAGAAAGAAAGAAAGAAAGAAAGATGGATTAGTCAGGAAGAAAGAATGATGGATTAGTTAGAAAGAAAGAAAGAAAGAAAGAAAGAAAGAAAGAAAGAAAGAAAGAAAGAAAGAAAGAAAGAAAGAAAGATTAGTTAGAAGGAAAGAAAGATAAGATAGAAAGATAAGATAGAAAGAAAGATAGATCAGTAAGAAAGAAAGAAAGATAGATTAGTTAGAAAGGAAGAAAGATGGATTAGTTAGAAAAAAGATGGATTAGTTAGAAAGAAAGATGGATTAGTAAGAAAGAAAGAAGGATGGATTAGTTAGAAAGAAAGAAAGATTAGTTAGAAAGAAAGTTAGAAAGAAAGAAAGATTAGTTAGAAAGAAAGATAGATTAGTTAGAAAGAAAGAAAGATGGATTAGTTAGAAAGAAGGATGGGTTAGTTAGAAAGAAAGAAAGAAAGATTAGTTAGAAAGAAAGAAAGATAAGATAGATAGATCAGTAAGAAAGAAAGAAAGAAAGAAAGAGATTAGTTGGAAAGAAAGAAAGAACAAGAAAGAAAGATTAGGTAAAAAGAAAGAAAGACTAGTTATAAAGAAAGAAAGAAAAATAATTAGAAAGAAAGAAAAATAGATCAGTAAGAAAGAAAGAAAGAGATTAGTTGGAAAGAAAGAAAGAAAAAAGAAAGATGGATTAGTTAGAAAGAAAGATAGATTAGCTAGAAAGAAAGAAAGAAAGAAAGATTAGTTAGAAAGAAAGAAAGATTAGTTAGAAAGAAAGATTAGTTAGAAAGAAAAAAGAAAGATTATTTAGAAAGAAAGAAAGAAAGATTAGTTAGAAAGAAAGAAAGATAGATTAGAAAGAAAGAAAGATTAGTTAGTTAGAAAGATAGATCAGTAAGAAAGTAAGAAAGAAAGATTAGTTAGAAAGAAAGAAAGAAAGATTAGTTAGAAAGAAAGAAAGAAAGATAGATAAGTTAGAAAGATAGATCAGTAAGAAAGAAAGAAAGAAAGATGGATTAGTTAGAAAGAAAGATTAGTTAGAAAGAAAGAAAGAAAGATAGATTAGTTAGAAAGATAGATCAGTAAGAAAAAAAGAAAGAAAGATGGATTAGTTAGAAAGAAAGATTAGTTAGAAAGAAAAAAAGAAAGATTTAGAAAGAAAGAAAGAAAGATTAGTTAGAAAGAAAGAAAGATAGATTAGAAAGAAAGAAAGATTAGTTAGTTAGAAAGATCGATCAGTAAGAAAGAAAGAAAGAAAGATTAGTTAGAAAGAAAGAAAGATTAGTTAGAAAGAAAGAAAGATAGATTAGTTAGAAAGAAAGAAAGATTAGTTAGAAAGAAAGAAAGATGGATTAGTTAGAAAGATAGATCAGTAAGAAAGAAAGAAAGATGGATTAGTTAGAAAGATAGATCAGTAAGAAAGAAAGAAAGAAAGATGGATTAGTTAGAAAGAAAGATAGATTAGTTAGAAAAAAAGATTAGTTAGTTAGAAAGATAGATCAGTAAGAAAGAAAGAAAGATTAGTTAGAAAGAAAGAAAGATTAGTTAGAAAGAAAGAAAGATAGATTAGTTAGAAAGAAAGAAAGATTAGTTAGAAAGAAAGAAAGATAGATTAGTTAGAAAGAAAGATTAGTTAGTTAGAAAGATAGATCAGTAAGAAAGAAAGAAAGAAAGATTAGTTAGAAAGAAAGAAAGGTTAGTTAGAAAAAGAAAGATAGATTAGTTCAAAAGAAAGAAAGATTAGTTAAAAAGAAAGAAAGATAGATTAGTTAGAAAAATAGATCATTAAGAAAGAAAGAAAGAAAGATGGATTAGTTAGAAAGATAGATCAGTAAGAAAGTAAGAAAGAAAGATGGATTAGTTAGAAAGATAGATCAGTAAGAAAGAAAGAAAGAAAGAAAGATGGATTAGTTAGAAAGAAAGATAGATCAGTAAGAAAGAAAGAAAGAAAGATGGATTAGTTAGAAAGAAAGATAGATCAGTAAGAAAGAAAGAAAGAAAGATGGATTAGTTAGAAAGAAAGAAAGATGGATTAGTTAGAAAGAAAGAAAGAAAGATTAGTTAGAAAGAAAGATAGATTAGTTAGAAAGAAAGATTAGTTAGAAAGAAATATTAGTTAGAAAGAAAGAAAGATAGATTAGAAAGAAAGAAAGATTAGTTAGCTAGAAAGATCAATCAGTAAGAAAGATTAGTTAGAAAGAAAGAAAGATAGATTATTTAGAAAGAAAGAAAGATTAGTTAGAAAGAAAGAAAGATGGATTAGTTAGAAAGATAGATCAGTAAGAAAGAAAGAAAGAAAGATGGATTAGTTAGAAAGAAAGAAAGATAGATTAGTTAGAAAAAAAGATTAGTTAGTTAGAAAGATAGATCAGTAAGAAAGAAAGAAAGATTAGTTAGAAAGAAAGAAAGATTAGTTCGAAAGAAAGAAAGATAGATTAGTAAGAAAGAAAGATTAGTTAGAAAGAAAGAAAGATAGATTAGTTAGAAAGAAAGATTAGTTAGTTAGAAAGATAGATCAGTAAGAAAGAAAGAAAGAAAGATTAGTTAGAAAGAAAGAAAGGTTAGTTAGAAAGAAAGAAAGATAGATTAGTTCAAAAGAAAGAAAGATTAGTTAGAAAGAAAGAAAGATAGATTAGTTAGAAAGATAGATCATTAAGAAAAAGAAAGAAAGATGGATTAGTTAGAAAGATAGATCAGTAAGAAAGTAAGAAAGAAAGATGGATTAGTTAGAAAGATAGATCAGTAAGAAAGAAAGAAAGAAAGATGGATTAGTTAGAAAGAAAGATAGATCAGTAAGAAAGAAAGAAAGAAAGATGGATTAGTTAGAAAGAAAGAAAGATGGATTAGTTAGAAAGAAAGAAAGAAAGATTAGTTAGAAAGAAAGATAGATTAGTTAGAAAGAAAGATTAGTTAGAAAGAAAGAAATATTAGTTAGAAAGAAAGAAAGATAGATTAGAAAGAAAGAAAGATTAGTTAGTTAGAAAGATCGATCAGTAAGAAAGAAAGAAAGAAAGATTAGTTAGAAAGAAAGAAAGATTAGTTAGAAAGAAAGAAAGATAGATTAGTTAGAAAGAAAGAAAGATTAGTTAGAAAGAAAGAAAGATAGATTAGTTAGAAAGAAAGATTAGTTAGTTAGAAAGAAAGATTAGTTAGTTAGAAAGATAGATCAGTAAGTAAGAAAGAAAGAAAGAAAGATTAGTTAGAAAGAAAGAAAGATTAGTTAGAAAGAAAGATAGATTAGTTAGAAAGATAGATCAGTCAGAAATAAATAAAGAAAGATGGATTAGTTAGAAAGATAGATCAGTAAGAAAGAAAGAAAGAAAGATGGATTAGTTAGAAAGATAGATCAGTAAGAAAGAAAGAAAGAAAGGTGGATTAGTTAGAAAGAAAGATAGATTAGTTAGAAAGAAAGATTAGTTAGTTAGAAAGAGAGATCAGTAAGAAAGAAAGAAAGAAAGATTAGTTAGAAAGAAAGAAAGATTAGTTAGAAAGAAAGAAAGATAGATTAGTTAGAAAGAAAGAAAGATTAGTTAGAAAGAAAGAAAGATAGATTAGTTAGAAAGAAAGATTAGTTAGTTAGAAAGAAAGATTAGTTAGTTAGAAAGATAGATCAGTAAGAAAGAAAGAAAGATTAGTTAGAAAGAAAGAAAGATTAGTTAGAAAGAAAGAAAGATAGATTAGTTAGAAAGAAAGAAAGATTAGTTAGAAAGAAAGAAAGATAGATTAGTTAGAAAGATAGATCAGTAAGAAAGAAAGAAAGAAAGATAGATTAGTAAGAAAGATAGATCAGTAAGAAAGAAAGAAAGAAAGATGGATTAGTTAGAAAGAAAGAAAGATAGATCAGTAAGAAAGAAAGAAAGAAAGATGGATTAGTTAGAAAGAAAGAAAGATTAGTTAGAAAGAAAGATAGATTAGTTAGAAAGAAAGATTAGTTAGAAAGAAAGAAAGATTAGTTAGAAAGAAAGAAAGATAGATTAGTTAGAAAGATAGATCAGTAAGAAAGAAAGAAAGAAAGATTAGTTAGAAAGAAAGAAATATTAGTTAGAAAGAAAGAAAGATTAGTTAGAAAGAAAGAAAGATAGATTAGTTAGAAAGATAGATCAGTAAGAAAGAAAGAAAGAAAGATGGATTAGTTAGAAAGATAGATCAGTAAGAAAGAAAGAAAGAAAGATGGATTAGTTAGAAAGATAGATCAGTAAGAAAGAAAGAAAGAAAGATGGATTAGTTAGAAAGAAAGAAAGATAGATTAGTTAGAAAGATAGATCAGTAAGAAAGAAAGAAAGATGGATTAGTTAGAAAGAAAGAAAGAAAGAAAGAAAGAAAGAAAGAAAGAAAGAAAGAAAGAAAGAAAGAAAGAAAGAAAGATAGATTAGTTAGAAAGATAGATCAGTAAGAAAGAAAGAAAGAAAGATGGATTAGTTAGAAAGAAAGATAGATTAGTTAGAAAGATAAATCAGTAAGAAAGAAAGATAGATTGGTTAGAAAGAAAGAAAGATAGATTAGTTAGAAAGATAGATCAGTAAGAAAGAAAGAAAGAAAGATGGATTAGTTAGAAAGATAGATTAGTTAGAAAGAAAGAAAGAAAGAAAGAAAGAAAGAAAGAAAGATAGATTAGTTAGAAAGATAGATAAATAGATAGATAGATAGATAGATAGATAGTTTAGTTAGAAAGATAGATAGATAGATAGATAGACAGATTATTTAGAAAGATAGATAGATAGATAGATAGATAGATAGATAGATAGATAGATAGATAGATAGATAGATAGATGGATTAGTTAGAAAGATAGATCAGTAAGAAAGAAAGAAAGATGGATTAGTTAGAAAGATAGATCAGTAAGAAAGAAAGAAAGAAAGGTGGATTAGTTAGAAAGAAAGAAAGATAGATTAGTTAGAAAGATAGATCAGTAAGAAAGAAAGAAAGAAAGATGGATTAGTTAGAAAGAAAGAAAGATAGATTAGTTAGAAAGATAAATCAGAAAGAAAGATAGATTGGTTAGAAAGAAAGAAAGAAAGATGGATTAGTTAGAAAGATAGATTAGTTAGAAAGAAAGAAAGATAGATTAGTTAGAAAGATAGATAGATAGATAGATAGTTTAGATAGATAGATAGATAGATAGATAGATAGATAGATAGATAGATAGATAGATAGATAGATCGATCGATTATTTAGAAAGATAGATAGATAGATAGATAGATAGATAGATAGATAGATAGATAGATAGATAGATAGATAGATAGATAGATAGATAGATAGATAGATAGATGGATTAGTTAGAAAGATAGATCAGTAAGAAAGAAAGAAAGATGGATAGTTAGAAAGATAGATCAGTAAGAAAGAAAGAAAGGTGGATTAGTTAGAAAGAAAGAAAGATAGATTAGTTAGAAAGAAAGATTAGTTAGTTAGAAAGATAGATCAGTAAGAAAGAAAGAAAGAAAGATTAGTTAGAAAGAAAGAAAGATTAGTTAGAAAGAAAGAAAGATAGATTAGTTAGAAAGAAAGAAAGATTAGTTAGAAAGAAAGAAAGATAGATTAGTTAGAAAGAAAGATTAGTTAGTTAGAAAGATAGATCAGTAAGAAAGAAAGAAAGAAAGATTAGTTAGAAAGAAAGAAAGAGTAGTTAGAAAGAAAGAAAGATAGATTAGTTAGAAAGATAGATCAGTAAGAAAGAAAGAAAGAAAGATGGATTAGTAAGAAAGATAGATCAGTAAGAAAGAAAGAAAGAAAGATGGATTAGTTAGAAAGAAAGAAAGATAGATCACTAAGAAAGAAAGAAAGAAAGATGGATTAGTTAGAAAGAAAGAAAGATTAGTTAGAAAGAAAGATAGATTAGTTAGAAAGAAAGATAGATTAGTTAGAAAGAAAGATTAGTTAGAAAGATAGATCAGTAAGAAAGAAAGAAAGAAAGATTAGTTAGAAAGAAAGAAATATTAGTTAGAAAGAAAGAAAGATAGATTAGTTAGAAAGAAAGAAATATTAGTTAGAAAGAAAGAAAGATAGATTAGTTAGAAAGATAGATCAGTAAGAAAGAAAGAAAGAAAGATGGATTAGTTAGAAAGATAGATCAGTAAGAAAGAAAGAAAGAAAGATGGATTAGTTAGAAAGATAGATCAGTAAGAAAGAAAGAAAGAAAGAAAGAAAGATGGATTAGTTAGAAAGAAAGAAATATAGATTAGTTAGAAAGATAGATCAGTAAGAAAGGAAGAAAGAAAGATGGATTAGTTAGAAAGAAAGAAAGATAGATTAGTTAGAAAGATAAATCAGTAAGAAAGAAAGAAAGATGGATTAGTTAGAAAGAAAGAAAGATGGATTAGTTAGAAAGAAAGAAATATAGATTAGTTAGAAAGATAGATCAGTAAGAAAGAAAGAAAGAAAGATGGATTAGTTAGAAAGATAGATTAGTTAGAAAGAAAGATAGATTAGTTAGAAAGATAGATAGATAGATAGATAGATAGATAGATAGATAGATAGATAGATAGATAGATAGATAGATAGTTTAGTTAGAAAGATAGATAGATTAGTTAGATAGATAGATAGATAGATAGATAGATAGATAGATAGATAGATAGATTATTTAGAAAGATAGATAGATAGATAGATAGATAGATAGATAGATTATTTAGATAGATAGATAGATAGATAGATAGATAGATAGATAGATAGATAGATAGATAGATAGATAGATAGATAGATAATTTAGAAAGATAGATAGATTATTAGTACATTGAATGGTAGTTTAATTGAGTCTAGGGCTTCAGGGAGTTTAGATTTGAGTTTTTATGTTGTGCACTACTGGGCCACCGTAGCCTTGGCTCATTTTGAACATGCTGCAATGAAAGTCTATGGGAATTTTATGATGTTTAATATTAATTTTTAAGAAAACTGTAAGTCTGATCAGTTAGAAAAGATATAGCACACCGAGTCAGAACAGTTTGAGTGTCTGTGCCGAGTTTGGAGTATGTGGAGTTAAAGCTCTAGGAGGAGTTAGAGTTGTAAATTTGAGTAAGAATAATAATAAGTTTAAATAGGATTTCAGTAAGTTGGCTCTCCAAGCCAACTTAATAATAAGTTTAAATAGGATTTCAGTAAGTTGGCTCTCCAAGCCAACTTAACAATATTAACTTTTTAGACCATCCCTATCTTGGTTACCAAACTACATTGAATATTCTCTAAAGTATGAATGCATAAAAAATATACTTGCCCATTTTGATCGATTGTAGAAAATGTTGTAGTTCATAATCTTTGTTGTCAATATCATGTAGCTGCTTCGAATCTGAAAAAAATAGCTTTATTGACTATTTAATTGAAAAAGTTCTTTAACGCAAATGTGCGAATATAAAACCAACTTTACCTAAGTTCAGAACATAATAAAAATCCTCTGGCCATTAGCAGGTTTTACAATTAGGGAAATACAACCTCAGATGAACAACAACAAATGACATATTAAACTGTGTCATTATTTATTTAACAAAATTAAAGCCAAAATGGAAAAGCCGTGGGTGACATTCAATTGCTTGTAGATACACTTTTAGCAGCAATATGCTGAAGGAATAGTGTTTTGTATGACAGTATCAGTCTCTCATATCGTTCTGGAGGAATTTCAAATTTGCCAAATTTGCTTGTCCACTTCTAAGAAGATTGGCAACTGCCTTGAATGTTTTCCATTTGTGAATAATCTTCCTTATTGTAGATTAATGTACTTCAAAATGTTTGGAAATGGTCGTATAACCCCTCTCAGACTTATGCAGCAACAATTGCTTCTCTAAGATCATTGCTGATGCCTTTCTTGCTTGGCATTGTCTTAACGCACACCTGAATGCTCCAGACCAGCAAACTACCAAAACTTTTGCTTTTATAGAGGTGATCACACTTGTTGATGATTAAATCAAAGACATTTGATTAGCAGCACCTGACTGCTACTTACCCTCTTCAATTCCTATAGAAGTAAAGGTGTACGTTGACCAGATGATTTTTTTATTATGACCTGCCCTCAACTAAAGATTTTTGTAGTCGACTATTAGTCGTTCATTTAAGCGATTAGTTAGAAAGAAAGACTAATCGCACGTGTATATTAATAAGCCATGAATCATAATAATGAGCCTTTAATTGTCTATACATAGCATAATCAGCGCTCAAGTGCACGCACACAGTTTGCCACAGCCCACCGGCAAAAGTAGTGATTATGAATGTGTCGTGAAAAAACAGCAAGGAGACTTTCTGAATATTTTAATAATTTATGATAATGTTTTCTGTTTTCAGCTGCAGAGATTAAGTCGACGATGCTGACTCGTCATCTCCGCATAGCCTACAGTGCACACACCTATACACTGAACAAAATTATAAACGCAACACTTTTGTTTTTGCCCCCATTTTTCATGAGCTGAACTCAAAGATCTAAGACATTTTCTCTCAAATATTGTTCACAAATCTGTCTAAATCTGTGTAAGTGAGCACTTCTCCTTTGCCGAGATAATCCATCCACCTCACAGGTGTGGCATATCAAGATGCTGATTAGACAGCATGATTATTGCACATGTGTGCCTTAGGCTGGCCACAATAAAAGGCTACTCTAAAATGTGCAGTTTTATCACACAGCACAATGCCACAGATGTCGCAAATTTTGAGGGAGCGTGCAATTGGCATGCTGACTGCTGACTGCAGCAATGTCCACCAGAGCTGTTGACCGTGAACTGAATGTTCATTTCTTTACCATAAGCCGTCTCCAAAGGCATTTCAGAGAATTTGGCAGTACATCCAACCGGCCGCACAACCGCAGACCACGTGTAACCACACCAGCCCAGGACCTCCACATCCAGCATCTTCACCTCCAAGATCATCTGAGACCAGCCACCCGGACAGCTGCTGCAACAATCGGTTTGCATAACCAAAGAATTTCTGCACAAACTGTCAGAAACTGTCTCAGGGAAGCTCATCTGCATGCTCGTTAGGGCTGGGTAAAAAATATCGATTTCTCGATATTAATCGATTCTCATTTTTACAAACCGATATCGATTCTTAAATCTCAAGAATCGATTAGTCATCCTGTTTTCATTTGATGATCGCGTAGAACATTGTATCGTGCATCCCATCCAATAAATCGAAATAATCTTTGTGCTTTGTTACTATTATTATGAAATAAAGTCTCGAATTTCGAATTAAGTCCATTTTCTTACGAAATTCAAAAACATAAATACCATTTTGGCGCTGTGGCGTGAGATCGCTCTGGCTCAGCTCAAGAGAAGCAGCAGCACGGAGCGCACATGATCTCATTCTCCTCTTCCGCCTTAATAACACCAGTTACTCCGCCTTAATAATACCAGTTACAGCGCCAAATAAACATCAATGAGCATCTGAAAGTGTGTTAAAATATAGAGTACAACTTCGAAATCCGTATCATGTAACGTGGTATCGCTCAATCAGTGTTTCATCCGTGGAAAGACGTCAGTTAAACAGCAAGTAAACAATGGCATGTAACGTCACATTTACCTCAGAAAAAAATATTAAACTTAGTAACTTAGTCAGTTAGTCAGCTAGAAAAAATAACTCTAGAGAGGAGAATTTTGCTAAATAAATGCACCATATTACATATTCATTATAATTTTTAATGTTCTTCAATATTTAATGCATGTTTGAATAAATCTGGCAATTTTGTATGACAGCCACCATTTAAATGTTTATATTTCATATAACTTTCTTATTTTAAAAATAAATAAGTGCAATTTAAGTGTTTGTATAGCTTTAAATCAGTTAATTTTTACCTTCAAAATTATAGTAGGCTAATGAAGCCTAGTAGGCTACAACTGACTCCCATAGTTTACAGCATTAGTTAAGAGATTTGTTTTCCTTGAAAAAATTTGCCATGTATTGTACCTGATATCCAAAATAATCAATATTGAATCGAATCGAATCGTAATCGAAATCGAATCGAATTGCAAGCTTGTGAATCGAAATCGAATCGAATTGTGAAATTTGTGTCAATACCCAGCCCTAATGCTCATCATCCTCATCGGGGTCTCGACCTGACTGCAGTTTGTCGTCGTAACCGACTTGAGTGGGCAAATGCTCACATTCGATGGCATCTGACACTTTGGAGAGGTGTTCTCTTCACGGATGAATCCCGGTTTTCACTATACAGGGCAGATGGCAGACAGCGTGTATGGCGTCGTGTGGGTGAGCGGTTTGCTGATGTCAACGTTGTGGATCGAGTGGCCCATGGTGGCGGTGGGGTTATGGTATGGGCAGGAGTATGTTATGGTCAACGAACACAGGTGCATTTTATTGATGGCATTTTAAATGCACAGAGATACCGTGACGAGATCCTGAGGCCCATTGTTGTACCATTCATCCACGACCATCACCTCATGTTGCAGCATGATAATGCACGGCCCCATGTTGCAAGGATCTGTACACAATTCCTGGAAGCTGAAAAACATCCCAGTTCTTGCATGGCCAGCATAGTCACCGGACATGTCACCCATTGAGCATGTTTGGGATGCTCTGGATCGGCGTATACGTCAGCGTGTTCCAGGTCCTGCCAATATGAACATTCCACAGGCCACAATCAACAACCTGATGAACTCTATGCAAAGGACATGTTGCACTGCGTGAGGCAAATGGTGGTCACACCAGATACTGACTGGTTTTCGGACATATACTTTGGCTTCCACACCCCCCAAAACCACTTGGATATGCACCTAAGAATATCGTACATTTATCTAGGTTAACGTCAGAATGAGCAGCCATGTAAAGATGATAGGCTAACATTTGAATTTTCTGCCTGACATGCTGTTATCACAAGGACCCGTCGTTAAACATCTGTCCCTCACAGACTACGTGCCTTTTCTTCTTCGACTAACCCACTAATAACATTTTTGGTCGACGACCAACGATTAGTCGACTCTTAGGGGGGGAGCCCTTGTCCTGATACACATAAAACAATAGAATTCAATTGGGTGTCCTTTCTTTTTCACATGACTGTATACAGGATGCAAAGACACACACGTACACACACTCTCTCTCTCTCTCTCTCTCTCTCTCTCTCTCTCTCTCTCTCTCTCTCTCTCTCTCTCTCTCTCTCTCTCTCTCTCTCTCTCTCTCCATTTAAAAGTTTAGGGTCTGTAAGATTTTTTTTTAAATGTTTTTGTCTTTGACTTTATTTTTAACTAATGAAAACTTATTGTTAGTGTTACCAGAATATGCTTTTAAAAATGTGCAAACCGCTTTGTTCTTTTGAGTAAATATAAATTATCTAGTTTGTCTAGTTTTGTTGCCCACAATGGCAGTTTATCAGTTTGATAGAATTATTCTTTGGGTTTCCATAGCAACAAGGTAGCAAAAATTTCCCAGGATTTTGAGAATCAGCAAAGTCAAGGATATTAAATAAAGTGAGTAAAATTGAAATGCAACTATTTTTCTAAACTTGATTATCAAATTCCATGCATGATTTGCTTCAAAAGTCAGTCTAAGAAAGCTTCTTAAAAAATCTCTTACTGTGCAGCGATGTCCAGTGGGGTTTTCAAAAACAGGCATTTATTTTTGAATAACATTTATTTTTTCATTCAGTCATTCAGTGGGCAGGTAATAAACACAGCATTAGTGCTAAATACAGGTGAATGTCAGTGCAGGATTGTCTTTAAAGCCAGATTTAATCAGTTAGAAGTCCCTCCAGTGGGATCAGCAGCTTGTGAAGATATTAACTTACCCTGCCACTGTGCAGCAGCATTGATCCACATGTATTAGGGTGTAAGCCTTTTATGAAGAGATTGAAATTAATTATGAGACATGTGTGCATGTGGAGGTGCCACGTGTGCATGTGTATAAGAGAGGGTGTATAAATTTGCCGACCTCAGAAATGGCCAACAACTGGATTAGTTTTATTTCAAGACAAAAACACTGTATGAAATGGATGAGTGCCAGTGAAATATAACAAAATGTTTGTTTCTGTGTAATCTCCTGTCTCAAATGCTTACTGTCCAACATGAGGGATGTGGAGAATCATAGAGGAAGTAAGAAAGACGCATGTGGGCAGGGATTTATAAGGTAATTGCACAAGTAAATCTGGCTGAAGTATACAGTTGTCAGAGCTCCCAAAAACGCCTGCCTATGCTTTTTTAAGGGTTTGTGTTTGATAGCATGGGTCTATGACTGTATTTGTAATACGTGTATGAGTTTAACAGGCCACCACTTTGGCTCCGACACAGCTGTGCAGATGTGCGTAATTTGTTTTTTAAATATCAGAGAGAAAAAAAGGATGTAGATTTAGTTAAATGAAGAATATGTGAATAATCAGCAAAGCATTCCTCATTTAATTTATAACATTGTGTTTTTAAATCATAATTTTGCCTGAAGTATGGTGTTGTTAGTCATTTTGTTTTTAGCATCTTGTTTCATTGATATATGCTTTGTTTAGATGCAGGTGTTCTCGGTTCGCTGTGAAACAAACCTCTGCAAGAACATATTCCTTTTTTAAGGTACGCTATGATGATTAATAAACCGCTAGAATCAATGAGAAACATTCTAGTGATGCATTCTAGAAGCCTAACCTTTGACACAAACCAGGTGTGAGTACTCATGTTATTGAGTGTTTACTGTCTTACTGCATCTCAAGAGCTCAGTGAGGCAGCACTGACTCAGAGCCAACTCTTCCCCTCGAGGGATGGATGTGTTTTGCGTGGGTCGCACATAAGGCTCTGGATGTACGAACATCACATGTCATTCACTGCATGATGTCCACATTTGAAGTTGATGCCTTCCCAAAAGAAGATTAGCAGCTGCTGGGGTTGCACTAATATGAAGTATGATCTCTTGTCACCTGCCAAGTGTTCCTTGGATAACTTTCTTCTACTTTGCACTTATCCTGCATGCTATATTTTCAAAATGAGTAAATGTGTTTTCGTGGGATTTGCCCCATTCCTTAACTAAGTTCACCAAGGCTAATTTGAGTAATTTACAGCCTTGTTTTTCCTAATCTTGTTTTCTTAATGGAAGGTTATCTTAGTCCTTGGTTACATCAACATTTAATTCCGGTTATCTCTTCCTCTGGAGCATCTCTCCCAATCCTCAGCCCATATTGATAATAAGCTCTCATCCATAGATCTCGGGTAGCATGACTTAATGTGAACATTGATCAGATTAGCAGTAACCTATCTCCCTCATATGGGACCTGGATATCTTGAGGAAAAAAGCTATAAAAAGTAAGATTGAATTTGAAACTCAGTGAGACCATGGATTAGTGCCCCGCCAATGACCCTTTTTACTCCATAGGCACCATTTGTATTTGTGTGTGTGTGGAAGGGATAATTGTGACCTACATTCTGTGAAACGGATAGCTTTTAGGGGTCTTATTGTATCTAGGTGAGGTGTTCAATGATGTCTTGTATAGGTAAGCCCATTAGTTCAGTCACAGAGATTGATTTATGTTTATCATTTGGAGTTGAGGTGTGACCAAAATCTTATATTATGGTATCAGCTATTTACTAGCACTATAAACATGTATCATATAGTTTTTTGTCTGGAAATCCAACAGGGGAGAAAATTATTAATTAAGGGCGCTCCGATTGATCGGGCGGCGCTGATCGGTATTGCCCGATAATAGCTTTATTGTGTGGTGGCCTCTATAAAGGTTGATCCAAAGAACCAATCAGATGGGACAAAACACGTGAGACAATTTTTCTATTTTTCTCGTCTGGCTGTTCTACCTGGTGTCTGAAAAGAACAATAAATGTGCAATGTCTGCGGAAAGTGGAGACATTGCAACAACAGCAACCCTACAGCAATGACAGCAAGGAACTAGGGCTGTGATATTTTAGTGATCTTCTTTCCTTCACAACTGAGTGCTTTCGTTCCACCCTAAAAAGCCCTAATGCAATCTACAGTTGCTAACTGCAGAACGTGCTTGATAATAAAAGTTATTAAATCTGCATTAAGCTGCGAAAGAGATTCTGTTCTCCAAGCGGCTTTCTGTGCGTGCGATCCGAGACGGAGTGGAACATACAAGCAAAGTGAAGTTTGAGCTTCAGGTTCACGCTTAAATGGTTAACTACACTCCGAAATATGTAAAAATGCCTTGGCGAGTATTCACTTTAACATTGTCAGTTATGTCTTAAATGAACATAAACAGTTGGGAAATAAGTCGCATTTGTAATGGTATATTGGATCCGTGCATTCAGTCATAGTGACAGCAGCATAATGTTACTGCGGCCATCTGTACCATTAATGTTAATCAAACAAGAAAAGACAAAGAGCTACTTACATGCTCTTAAGTAGATCTATATTTGATTTATAAAGACTATGCAGTGTTTTTACATTTGATTACTTTCTGTTGGTAAAGATTTTTTTTTATTTCTATTATTTATTTCACAGGAATGCTATATATTTGTTAAGCTCTAAACTGTTCCTAATCACCTTGGGAATCGCCAGAGGGAATGGAATTTTTTACACATGTAATTTGCCAATAAATAAAGAGTTGTCAATGAATGATACTTTCTCATCTCTTCATTTTTTACACATTGTTAAAGCTGCAGTCCGCAGTTTTTCCTCTTTGTCGCCATCTCTGTTTGAAATCTGCAATTTCAGTTATTTTCGGAATTATCAACTTTACGTGAGTTGTACTTTGACACGGCAGAGCGCAGATGAATCCAATGTTTGAGGAGAGTGTGCGCAGCTGTCAGTCACCGTGCCGGTGTTGTGCTTAATTTCAACCCCCTGCCAAATTATTACCCCCCCTCGTTGAAGTCAGTACCTGATTGCCTAATCCCAACCCCACCCATAATTCTTAACCCCTCCCCCACTACTAATCCTAAACCTACCAATGCTAGGGGGGTAATAGTTTGGTGGGGGTCGAAATTCGGCACAACACCGGTGTGGATACTGGCATTCAGAATCACAACTTATTTTTTTTGGAAGTATGACCAACTTAATTTTCACTGGAAAATGTCATCTGAACAAGTAAGTAACATACACTTTTGTTCTGGCTCTGACATTGCAGTAAATCGATGATTTACTAAAAATTGATTAAATGATTAAATCTAAAAATTGCTTATCATATCACGCAAAACCGTGCAAATTATACTTTGTTCTCAAATTGTTAATGTTAACAACGTCAGCATTGCGTGACTACATGTAATGTCCTTCCGATATGTATCCTTGTTTTCGCATGGGTCCGGTTGCAGTCTCTTTTTTTCTGTAGCCACTCCGAAGTCCGAACGAAGTCTTTTACATTTTACAACGGGTGAATCTGTTGTCACTGGTGATTGTCGTTTGAACCTTTCTGGATCCGCCATCAAATTAATAAATATAATTATATCAAGTGCTGTGAGAAAAGGCTATACATTTCCACCTCCAACATCCTCATACGCAATATAGCCTACTAGCCGAGACTCCTTCTTTATGTGTACAGATGTGACGTAATGACGCAAAGACATGCTCGAATCTCCCGCGGAAATCCACCAGTACCACTGGAATTAATAACATTATTACAAGCTTACCGCTTTGAGTCGAGCTAAGGCAAGCAGATAGTTTTGAACACTGGCTGGTTATGTATTTTCTCAAATATGTATTTTGGATCATTTTTAACCCAAAAAAAGCTACTGCAGCTTTAACATGGTTGTTAATTAAGAACAGTATTATAACCAATACAGTAACCAATACTGATTCCAATGATTAGTAATCTGTGATAGGCCCCAAAAATCCTAAAAATTATAAATAATTTATAAATAAATACATTATAAATAAAAACGTTGGCATTACCACACTGTTATTTTATATACCCTTTAAAGGTTTGGGGTTGGGAAGACATTTGAAATGTTTTTGAACAAAGTATCTTATTCTCACCAAGGCATTTATTATTTATATTATGAGGAGTGTAGAAAACACTCTGGAAACTGATATTTTTTGTAGCAGTTGTGTGTGTGTATATATATATATATATATATATATATATATATATATATATATATATATATATATATATATATATATATATGTATGTCATATTTGGAATGAAAATGAGGATGTGAGGGATAGAATTACAGTTTGTTCAATGGATTGTAACAAATAGTACAAACTCTCAATTCTGATTGGATGAGGCATGTTTGAAGCCATTCTCGCCTCCCAAACACAATTTATATTTCTCGGTGTTCCATGGTCATTTTGTGAACCCCTGAAGGTAAACAATAAGGTAAATATTTAATCCCATCAAAACTGTTGATGTTGTCAGAGACAGGAGTCTTTGTTCGGAGAGTAAACCGACCTTGTATTAATGGATGAAGGCGCTCTCACAAACCTGTTAAGAGCCCTCATGTCTTGTTGCATGCCATTTCGCTCTGTCCAGTTTGGGTGCCTGTTATTTTGGTAAGGATCTGAGCAGCCCATTCACATAGACTTCAAGAAGTCGTGAGACAAAAAGCTTTGACAAAATAGGACAAATAACAGTCATTTGCATGGATAATAGATTTTCTGAAAGCCCCCCCCCCCCCCCCCCCAACACACACACACTCTCTCTTTTCATTTTATTCAATAAATAACCAAGTGGCTTGTGTTTCTAGGCAACCGTGACATAAGTACCCATTGCGTTGTTTTAACACAATGTTAATGCCAGGCACAGGGCCCACTCGATGTTGTGGGTATTGGAGGTTTGCAAAAGCAACCCATTTTACCTGGTATATCGCTCAGATAAATTTTAGACCCTCGAGATGTCCGTCACTTTCATAAAATAACAAAACCGATGATCAGCATACAGCATTGCAGAACAGATATCTTTAAAGTAGATGAGATGAAATTGGTTTGCACAATGATTTGTATACAAAATTCATCTAAATAAAACTTCAATATCAGGTAGCAATGAGTTTCAAATTTATGCATCATACAAGAGATGATGTATCAATATTTTTATGTCAAATTGAGAGTATTGGTGTTGACACAAAGCTCAGGTTGTGCATCAAAGCTTTTCATTACCTCTTTGTATTTTGTGTTTTACTCCACGGTGGCAGGAATGACTGGCGCTTTCTCAAATTTGTGTCCTTGAAGTGCAAGAATGTCCAGTTCACGCGCCGTTTCGCCTCCTAAAGCGGACCTGACGTCTAATCAACACCTGCAACCTCCACACCCGGCCATGTGTCCAAGTGAGACTTCTAAAGTCGTGCCAAGCTCACACTCGCAGCGAGAATTCAGGGAAAGGAGGGACTTTAATCAAAGCTCCACAAACATGAAAAAAAAAATTTCTCCCTGAGCATTTTCAGTGCTTTCTGGCCCTCATGTCTCTGAATTGTAAGATAGTTTTTTTTTTCTACTGTCGGCCGGAGAGCAATTGTGCCTCTCAACACCAGCTTACAATGTGTATCTAGAGAGCCTTCACCTTATATTAGATTTGCCTTCACATTCTACAAAGAGGTGGGAGTACTGCACTGGCTGTTTCAGCTTTAGACAATAAATGCCCCATGAAATACATACAGATCCACAGTAATGACCGCCATCCATCTTGGCCCGCATTTCAATGGCTTGTGCATTTACTGGGGCCTTTTTGTCTTCTTATTGTTACAATGGCTGATTCAGTCGGAGCGATTTGAGCGCTTGATTCTTAGTCCTTCTGCCTTTAGAATTTGCCTTAGAATACAGAGACTTTCGATCTCATTTTCAATAGCGTACCTCTAATATCTTTGTGCACACAAGATGCCATGATAACCTCAAAGCCATTATTCAAGCGGAAAAAAGCATTAAGATTTAAGCAGGACGAATTTTGCTAACACTACCTCTAAGTTGTGTGAGAGCACAGCCAAAGACTGTCTTATTTCATGTCATGCACAATATTCTACAGTGGTTTTATTTCAGATATTACTAGGAATTTTCATTAACAAATTAGCCTTAAATATCAACAGCCTCGCTTCCAGACAGGTCCCTGAGCTCAGCTTTGCTGCACTCCTGCATTCTCGTTAGGCTGTTGGGCCATACTAATTACAATCAATCTGAGATGACTGCGTTTGTCCTTCAGAGTGGTGAGAAATGCACGGCTGTGAAATTTACGGATGTTTGCGACCCACAGCGCGAGTTCGGTCATAATATAGAGTTTCTACCACCCTTACTTGCATCCAGTACTGTGTTAAATACTCTAGCTTTTCCTGCCTTATCTCAGCATTATGCCAGCTTTATTAAGCATTAGGATGAGCACATGTGCCTGGCAGTCTGTTTAGTCCTTGCCGATTAGTTTCCATATTTTTTCTTTTACTGAGGTGAATATGTGGGTGGCCGTTTGGGAAGCAGTTCCGTAATCAGCTTTTCCCCTTTATCTTCTCAGTGATCTCTGATATTAGAAGTGTTAAAACTGTCTGCATTTACACTGCAATTCTTAATTCACAGATTCGATCTTTTGACCATATCCGTCTGTTTACATCCGATATCTGTGTTTACATTAATTCCCGCCCAAAATGATTGTCGGTGATCACTTTACAATGCACATGGTAGACCCTCTGGTTTTAAATGACCGTGCTATTAAAATGATTTATATAATTCATGTCGGGTGGGTATGATTATTTGCCTGGTTGGACAAGATAATGTTAACATTATCTGTTATGGATGTTTTGCAGCGCAAAATCTGACCGAACGGATATATACAGAAAAATATTTTTTCCCTGTTTACTCGTCAGATCTAGAATTCTGAAGTGAAATAAAGTAGTTATGTAAGCCCTTGTCCACACGGACACGGGTATTTTTATAACCGTGACTTTTTTTACGCGGTTCGGCCGTTCGTCCACACGGAAACGCAGTATCAGGACACTGAAACTGAACATTTTTGAAAACCCCTGCCAGGGTGAGGATTTTCAGAAACGCCGGTTATAGTGTTGTCGTGTAGACAGTAAAACCGGGGTTTTTGCCTTGCGACGTCAGAGTGTGCGCCCGCGCTGTGCCGTTATCCGCCTACCGGAACCTGTAATAACTTTGTGTTAGGCTTCTGATTGGCCAACGTGGCTTTACGGTTAGGGTTATATCACACCCTGCTGGTGTGGCATTCTCTTGACAGCGCTTGATAGCTTGTTTTTGCGTTTTCATGTGGCCGGGATTTTTTTAAAACGCAGGAGGAAAAAGTCCGGTTTTAAAAATACCCGTGTCCGTGTGGACAAGACCTAAGATTACATTTTTTAAAATAAATTCATAGATATTGGATATGTACCGGTATCTGATTTAAAGCCACATTTGGAAGTGGCTCAGATCGGATGCAAAAAATCGTATCTCATGCAGATTTTTGTTTTTAAACGTGTACAACAAATTCCGATCTGTTCCAGATGTGAGTAAAAAATCAGTTTTGTTTTTTTTGCCAGTGTAAATGCAGCCATAGTGTCAAGGCATGGAATTGGTTGGAGATTTGAGATGTGACCTTGCTTGACAGATTCCCACGTCCTCAAGCATCCTGTATATGGTAAGAGAAATTACAGGAATGATTCAATTGAATTCAAATGAATTATTTGTTTCAGATGTGGTTTGCTTGGAAAAGAGATTGTGTTAAGTTTTCCCTTTTAGAACGATTTTGTGAAAATGATTAATAACAAACATCATTTAGTGGAGTGACAGAGTTATATATCATAATAAATTAATCTTTTCATATGTGTGGGGGGAAATAAACAAAACATATTAACTGAGCATTGCCAGAGCCGCTGAATGAGTAAGCTAGGTGGTTTGACTTATTTGACTTATTTAATTTTTGTATGCACAAATAGTCATTTTGAAGTGATTATGAAAATGAATGCCTTGAAGGACATTTTTTGACAAATATTTCCATCCCCCATCACAAAGCGTAAGGCAAGAAATTATTCATCGCTTCAAAAAATAAACAAGGGCTAGCTAAATCTTGATGTTGCTCATGCTTGAGGAATTTATCCTGTTGCTTTCTGCATTACGTAAATAACATACTAAAACCAAGGCATTCAATAATGCAGGTGGTAAACCCCTCTCTCAATTATTCATTTCAATTGTTCCTTTCCGTACAAGGTGTGGGTGAGGTCTTTTAAAGATTTATTTTCTCAGAACTCTGTAAAAAAAATACAATATAATTTGTACGTGTTTTGATAGACCCAACATAATAAATTTTTTATATGTTTACGCAGTTTCGATGGAAATCAAAGGAAATATGTAGATCACAACCAGGAAAATTGTTTATTTTTTTAACCTAAGTCTGACAGGTATGAAGTATAGAAGAGATAAACAGATTCCTTTATTGATATATTCATAGCTTCTGTATTTTCCCCACAGTAGAGCTCAAGGCAGCTGCATTAGTTTTGTTTGACAAGATTTACAATGACGTAACTATTTAGGAGAAACTTGGTCAGATTGCTTTGCTTTAGTGAATGCAGTTATGTATCTCCAGGATTGATGCTGTGCTGTAGGTTATACTGATTAAATAGTCTGTGATAGCATTCAGCTACAGTTTTATTATATTTGTTTGAATTCCATGGTTTTAAGATTCATAGCATTTCAATTTGCCGTGTTTTCTAAAGTCAAAGAGTTTAGCACCAAGACAAAGGCACAAATTGGCTCTCAGAATGTGATATTTCTTTATTTACATTACATTTATAAAAGATGTATTTAACAAACAGCACAAAATAATTGACATTTCTTCATATTTACTGAAGATATGGTTTAAACAGCCAGTGTCGCTAATAGAAAAAGTTTAAATATGACCTCTTCAAAGTAGTGTTGTCACGGTACTAAAATATCAGTATTCGGTACCAATACCAGTGAAAATCCACGGTTCTCGGTACCAATTTCGGTATCAAAGCTTAATTTAGATTAAATTTACACATATTAAAGTGTATATCACGGTTACAAAGATGGAAACTGTAGTATTAAAAACAATTTACAATAAGATTCTATTTGTTAGATAACATTAGATAAAATTACCTAACAATAAACAACAGTTATACTGTAGCAATTATTCTCCATGGGGTTAACTTAAAAATGTACTATTATATTTTTAAAATCAAAAGTTTTATCTGTTAACATTATTTAATGCACAATGAATGAAGTGAACAAACATGAACAATCAAGTGTTTGTATTAAAAAACATTCACAAACATTAATTAATGTTGTAAAAATATATTGTTCACTCAGTGTTGATGTTGCATTAAGTAATATTAATGAATGGTGTCTTATTGTAGTGTTACCAAACTTTACAGTTTTACAACATGTTTTATTTGACTTAACTGTACTTTTATTTAATCCAAAAATGTCACTATTGGCTGTCTTCAAAGCTTGAGAACCCTGTAGCTGATTTCTAATGCAAGGGCTAGAAATCAATTAATTCTGATACTTCCTCGTCATCATGGAGAGCGCATCGCACCGCTTTCTCCTTTCCACAAGCGCTTGCTCTTCCGTGTCTCCGCTATGCAACCATGAACAGCGGCGAGCCTGGAAAGACGAGCTCGCACGTCTCTTCTATTATGAGCGCGCTTGCCGCGCGCCTACATTTGAAATTTGCACGCGCAAAAAAACGCGCTACATAAACGTGTGAACGGCCCTTTATGGCAGCGTGACATTAGCCTAATTCAAAACATTTCCATATGTGGCTCTTTCCTCCTTTCTTGTCAACAAGTGGATTCAGAGCCACCGCAGCAGCGCCGGTCGCCGTGTCTCAGAGTGTTTTTATGAAGAGTACGCACCTCTGCATCTTTCCGACAGCGCATCAAGAACCGGATTAACCCGGTACTCGGTACCTAGAAAAGCTGGGACCGTAACCATTTAATTTTTTTAGTACCGACTTGGTACCGAAGTACCGAGTTTTTTGACAACACTACTTCAAAGGAATGAAGGAAGTGAGATGTTCTAATCAGACTGAGTGGGTTTTGATCTGTCATATGGAGACAAAAAAAAAACAGTTTTGATTACCTGTTCTTCACAGAATTGTGTTCAAGTGCAATATAGCCCCATCAAAAGAGATTTCAAAGGTCTTCAGAACAAGAGTATTTGAGCCTCATAAGATGAAAAAGGATTACAAATGGATTTCTAAAGACTTGAGCCTCCATATGGCCACATAGTCAGGCAGATAGAAATACAGAGCTGCTGCTACTTTCCTTAAGAGTGGGCGTCCTGCAAATATCAGTTCAAAGGCATGTCATAGAATCAGACAAGACACAAAGAACCCCACTTAAAAACTGCTGCTGGCGGCTCTTGCGCTTGATAACATTGGTGTTTACCGATGATTTATCAGTCTACCATTAGAAGAGCACTGAAGTGTTGCTTGGATGAGTTACCGTGGAGGAAACTACTACTCTCCAAAACATTACTGTTGACTCACGCTGACCGAAGATCACCAACAGCAGCGATGGAGCAATGTTCTTTATGAAAGAAGAGACAAGCGGCATCCTGTTGTGTGCAGTGTTATGTTTGAAGAGAAGCATTACAGTCATTCATAACAAATGAAGGTTATCTAAGCTTTGCCATCAGTAACCTTAATTTTAGTTTGTTCATTAAAAAATTAAATTAACTGAAATAAAAAAGTATTTAGGTGATTTTATTGAAATAAGTCATGTATTAAAAATAGTATTGGTTTCACAAGCCTTGTCTGTGAAACCGGGCAATTAAGTGTTGAGGAACTTGGCACAGTCACATAAAGAAACTGTATAGATATTATTCCTAACCAAAAAAAAAATCATTTGATATAAATATATAAGTAAATAAAGGTCCCATTTTTAACCAAATTGACTCAAAAGGTATATATCAATCGAATCAATCGAATACTGTGAGAACATTTGTGAAACATTCCATTGTATGATCTCTTCCCCTGTAAGTTCTGCTGGTGCAATTACATTGATGTCTCATTCAAAACAGGAACATATCAGCTGTAAATCCACATGAGAGACGTCTCCCTCATTTAGTTTTGTGATTTAAGTTTCATAGTCTATTAAGGCACAGATTTGTCAGACAAACACTATATACAGTGCAATGAAGAAAAGCAATGAAATGATTTATATGGAGAAAATCAATAAAGCAAGTTGTGCAGAAAGATAAAAAAGGTGCCATTCTTTCTGATCTAAAATATAATTGCATTTGCTATTGGTGAAGGCATGTACGAATGCGGATTCACAGGACGGGTTACCTTTGATCTGTTGTTCTGTTTTAGATGGTACTTGAGGAATTCACATGGGGGCTTTTTGCCTCTAGACATGTCATGATAATTTCTATTGTAATTTAGATTTACACAAGCATTCACCCCCTTCTGACCCTTACAATTCAGCTAGCGTTTTTCTCTCTCTCGAATATATCAATCCTTTTTACAATGTATATTAGGGGTGTAACGGTACATGTATTCGTATTGAACCGTTTCGGTTCGAGGCTTCCGGTTCGGTACGCATACAAACCGAACGATTCCTTGGACCATTTTTCCTGCCGACAAAATTCACGCTGGCGCGATCACCACAACGTTGCGCAACATCAAATGGCAAGCGTAATGAAAGCGGAACGAAACTGCGCTACTCATTATATTGTGCTTCACGGATCGTTTATCAGTTCGGACCATCAACATCTGTGCAGCGCGAGCCGATCTCGATCAAGCGACACTGTTACAACGGTGAACGTGATTTCACCAAGTACCACATGTTCCTGGATCAACATCTTTGTTGATCCTGGATCAACTTTCCAATCAACCAATCAGATTTGAGGGACAAGTTTACAGTTTATGTCAAGTTTAGGCTTAGAACCAGGGTGAAGTACTTAAACATCAGTGTTATTCACCTATCATTACCCTATGATTTTAGGGAAAAGTTATGGGTAGGGTTAGGTTTAGGGGTAGGGATTGGGTAAGGACTGCATTTTGGGACAGGAATGTTGATCCAGGATCAACAAAATATGTTGATCCTGGACCATGTCTTACTTGGCAAAATCACGGTGACCACGTCACAACACAGTGCTAAGAGATCCAGTAAAGAAAACATTTGAATTGCCACTGAAGTAATGACATCGCTGCGAGATCTAGTGAGAAGCATTCACATTTCTCCGTTATTAACCGTAGATCTCTATTACTAGATCAAACAGCGCTGACGTGGAAACCAGGAGAAACATTGTGCCGTGAATGAACTAGTAATACTTTACGTCCACAGACCAGCAACATTCACCATGGATTTAATATAGTAACACTCACTGTAACCAGTTTGGCTGGAATAGTGAAATGCTTTCAAGTACTTCACACATCTTTTTCCAGCACTTCAAAACTCAAATAATATATAAATAAATATATATATATATATATATATTTAAATGCTATTTTTAATGTGACGACCAAAACATTATTTGTTCATCCTTCAAAGATAACCCCCATTTATAAACCTGAAAGTTTCAAGATGTAGGAAAACTCAAGTTATTTAAAAATATTTTTTTCTTTTAACAAATAGGACATTTCTCTGGCATTTCTTTCTTTTTGCTGTATCGAAAACGTACCGAACCGTGACTTTAAAACCGAGGTACGTACCGAACCGTGATTTTTGTGTACCGTTACACCCCTAATGTATATAGTTTTCCCTGCCCCATCTTTCAACAACAGCCTCTTTGTACTGGCTGCATTACATTGTGACAGTTTCATGAAACTGTGTATATTTAATTTTGAAAATAATGTCAGCTGGTCATTTTTAACACAGCAAGTCTGAAGCAGAATAAGATTTGATGGACTTCCCCCAACTTTTATTCTTATCGTTAGTTTAATGGCAGCAAGAATAATAGCATCATCATTTTCTGGTGCTTTGGAATACTAGTGTCTATCCTACTTCCTCCCTCATTGTTACCCCACCACTACTGGGTGGTGTAAATCTGGACAGTCATATATTACTGTATTCAGTTGCTCAGAATGAAGTTTGTTTATGTGTCTTAGTTGAACTAGGGAAATCATTTTAATTTCCGAAACTTTGAGGATGTGTCCATATGGTGCATTGTGCTTTTTTTTATCCTTGAACATTAAGGATAAATCACTTTTTCATGATAGGCCCCCTTTAATTTCTTGCACAGCTGAAAGCATGAAAAGGGGCTTTCGCACCGGGAACATAGTTCTTCCCAAGGCGTCATCTAACTGACGCCTTTGACCATGCGTCAACATCCGACGCACATGGCACCCTTTATCGTCAATATGAGACGCGCCTCCTAGTGGTCTAACCCTACCCCAGATCTAAACCTACCCATAACGGAAGCGTCATCTAACTGACGCTAAAGGGTGCCATGTGCGTCGGATTTAGACGCATGGTCAAAAGCGTCAGTTAGATGACGCCCGAGGATAAGCGTCATCTAACTGACGCTAAAGGGTGCCATGTGCGTCGGATGTTGGCGCATGGTCAAAAGTGTCAGTTAGATGACGCCTTGGGATGAGAATGTGTTGTAACCAGCCAGCAAGGTGGTTCCCTGAGAACTAATGGTTCCCCTTGGAACATTTTCCTGGTTGCATTCGCACCGCCAGTAGGAATTCTAAAGTGACGTAAGCCGCGCTTGTTGTTGTGACTTTTATTTTGACGGCGCTGAGAACGCCAGCCAGAGCCTGAGCCCACCGTGCTCGCATTCTCCGTGTTCATTAGTTTAAGATCTGTCTAACAGTCCTGTCTAATATGTTATTAGATAGAAGTGTTATACATAGAAAGTAGACCGTAATGAAAAGGTATTAGCGTATGCCGTGTGGTTGATGTCCAGTGTTGCTAGATGAGCAGAAATACATAATCATGTTTGGCTTTGTCCCTTCAAAGTTGCATTGGATTTTCTCCTCAGCGTAAAGGTAAAGAGGCCCATCTATCACTGTTTTCCATGTTTGTAGAGTTTGTGGAGTAAATATATAGGCTATAATCTGTGTACACAGCTTTTTTTTAAATGGCGGGTGCTGGTGTTTTGCGTGCGTTTGGCCAATCAGCGCAAACTAACGTCACTGGTAGTTTCCTATAGTGCTGGTTTAGACCCTACTCTGAAGTAAGAGCTAAATTAGTTCCTACAAAAGGAACTAATCGTTCCTAGTTCCTGCGGTGCGAACTCGCCAAAATCCGGGTACTTCCGCCAATAGTTCTAGGAACTATGAAATGGTTCCTCCGGTGCGAAAGCCCCTAAAGTGTTTCAGATATTTTACCTTTCCTGCATTTCTGGCCTTTCTAGTGCTTCTTTTGGGTTCTGTCTTGTTGTTGTCCTCTCCCTGTGGTATCATGACCTTTGGTGCTTTCCTCCTTCCTGTTGTGGTGCACTCAGCAGAGCATTATACTGAGACTGTTCACATCCAAAGCACTGTCTGGTCGTGCCCCTTAACCTCCCCTCACACACACAAACTTGTCACTGTGCATAAAAGGATACAGGCCTGTTGTATGAGCTGCATTAGAAGCTCCAGTTATAGCCTGTCTGACTCCACCCCGCCATCAGTAGCAGCAGTCGTACTCCCACATGAGGGCAGTGAGGGAAAGCATCATTAATAGGGTAGAAAAAGAAAAGATCAATAGGCCTCCTCAAAGGAATTCATTTTGAGTCTGGATAGAGTCCATCTGTAGATTTTTTTTTCACCCACAAATTAGCTGAATAAAGTGTCTGTAGCTTGTATGAAGGACTGTTTCCTCGACCGCCTGCTAGCTGAGCAGCATGGGAGAGGCCTGCTGAATGGCGTTATCAAATGGAAAATTATTGCTTGGAATAATTAGTTGCTGCTTTGATGATTGTGCATGAATTAAGGCAGACTGTTTTTGGGAAAGTGAGGTCCTCTTAGCATATTATAGTCAGTGGTACCGTGGAGTCTCACCCGGTGGAGCCTCGGTTGTGATTGATTGCCTTCAGACCACTTCACACTTTACCCTCTGACCCCTGAATGGTATTCTATTATTTTTCTTATTTCTCCTCTTGCCCTTTGTAGTGAACTCCAGGGATCTACTCACATTGTTGCTTAGACTCTGGTGCTTCAGTGTGTAATGAGTTTGATGTCTACGAAAAGATATTCAAGGCGAGCACAATTGGTCTTGTAGCAATGAGACGATGTTTGTTTTCGACGATTCACATCCGCCTGCCTTTGCCCAGAGACACAAGCATCCTCCCACTTAGATAACAGATTCCTTTATCAACTGAACCCAATTAAAAAACTGAAATCACAAGGAATTCATTTGATATCACAGATCATTATCATGGCCGTGTGCACAGAAGCGATTAAAGATGAATGGCATCTCCATCGTCATCTTTCTTCCTCTTTTTCTAAATCTAAATTTACTTAGTTGATAGACAGAAAACGATATGTACTGTTGGTATATATGGAAGTCACATTATGACAAAACGGTTATACAAGTGATTGTACGTATACTTAATCAAGAAGGACAGAAAAGTACGGAGTATTTTTTAACAGGATTAGGCACCCCTGTTTTAAAGCAATAGTTCACCCAAAAATTAAAATCCTGTCATAATTCTCTATTTCTTCTGCAGAACACAAAAGAAGATATTTTGAAGAATGTTGGTATAGCCATTGCCAAACAGTTTTGGGTACAATTGACATGCTAGACAACATTTTTCAAAATATCTTCTGTTTTGTTCCACCAAAGAAAGCATGTCAGAAAGGATTTTGAATGTCATGCGGGTGAGTAAATGATGATAAAATTTTGCTTTTTGATGTGGGTGAAGCCTACCTCTATAATCTATATTAAAGCAGTCAGCAATGGTGAGTTTCCCACAAGTTGGTTCAATCAGAAGGTCAATAAAAATGTGTCTTTGGTGTGTTAGCAAAAACTGAGCAGCTGTTATTGTTGTGCTATGTGATTTGTGGAAAACATTTATTCGTGTTTTCTCCCCTTAAATTTCAGCTGTTAGAGCTATTTATTTTTATTACAGTTACATTTTTAAGTCGACAAACCAAGTAAATTAGCAATGAGCTCCCAAATATATCCAGACCTTGTCTACAACTGACCAGCAAATTATTTTTTGTGAATGAAAAAAACAAACAAAAAAACTCACCAACATATAAAAGCATAAACCCCATGAGATGCTAGGGAAGTTGATGTATTAAAAAAAGGAAAATGAGCTCTGCTCTTTCTTCTTGTGAAGAAAAAGAATAAATCCAAGTACTGAAGTTAGAGCCAAGGTTGGTGGATATGTCGGAACTCCAACTGTGAGAGTTGAAAGACTGAAATACTTCCGGTTAAGTAAGTAGAAGCCATTAAAAGTCATGTCACTGTGCTTCTCTCTTATATGAGTAACTGATATAATCACTGGTGATGTGCACCAGTTCACGCGCTGCTCATCGCCATGCATGCTACATATTCACAGTTCACCAACTATCTAACACCCTTGCGTCTTGCCTCTCGCTGCTCGAAACATGTGCCCTGCATATGAAACAGGCTTGTGTAATCCAATCGTGAAAACGTATGCCCTAAAGAGCCACATTGCTTGCCTATGCATGTTGATAATCCTGTTTATATAATCCATGCAATGTTGGTTGGAATAAACCTTCCGAGTGACATTTAGCCACTTTTGATGCAAACATATGATCCAGCAATTAATCATTTTAGTCCTTACATGTAACATCCTCTGAATTTACCTCAATACACTAATGAATGATTCTCCCTCCATCCCTGCTGCGCAGAAGGGGTCAGCGCAGACCTCATCAGATTCCCAGTACTCTTGCATCACGATTGAACTCCAGAGACTCCAGCCGGCTCTGATGAATAAATAGTGTAATGAGGAGGCACACAGCTGCAGCGCATTGAGGTAAACCCAGCCCAGACAGTTTGCAGGTCGCAGACGGAGGGAGAACGCTTCATGCAGGCATGAGGGATCTGATAATGGAAGAAGTCGTCTCGGCGGGAGCCTGCCTGTAATTACTAGCGCCTAAAACGCGTAGAAAACGCTGGGCGTGCCGCGTTCTCCTTTTTCCAAAGTGCTAGGGCGGTTGCGCTCCGGTTGGTTCTTGTCACGTGACCTACGGTGCGCTTATGGTGCGCTTGCGGCATTCTGAAAAGTTGAGATGTTTTTATCTCGATGCGGCGCAGACGCGCTTGGAAAAAACGAGCACGTCGCACCGCGACCGCGTCGCTTCCATTATGAGCGCACATACCGCGCGCCTACATTTGAAATAACAAACTTGAGCGCGCAAAAGACGCGATATGTGAGCAGGCCCTTACAGAGGCTTAACTGCTTTAAAAGAGGTTTTGGAAGTGAATATATTACTTAGGTCCCTATATTACAGCAGAATACCAGGGGCCCAATTCAATAATGTTTAATTCATGCATTTTTATATCCAGTAAGTCCATGTGAGACACGACAACATCATATTGTTAACAGTTACATGTAGGGAATAGATTTTTCTGTCACTGTAACTGTGACGGGCTGTGTCAATATACAGTTTAAGAAAACTGTATTTTTTTTATCTTAGAGATGCACAATGTATTGGTGTGTATATATATATATATATATATATATATATATATATATATATATATATATATATATATATATATATATATATATATATATATATACAATATTTATTTCAAAAATGTAATATATTTTGTTGACTTGCATTACATTATTCCAAAAGTTTCCAACAATGTTTAAATCCAGAGAAATTAGCAATTTTAACCAGTGTAATATCCTCATTGCGTCGCCATATCCTCATTGCGTCGCCTGTCAGCAGGGGCGTCAGTTTGGTTTGAAATGTGCTGGGGACAGAGACGCATTCGGAAGGGCATTTTCAAAAGTGCTGGGTACAATCGCATTCATTCTTTTTTCTCTTTTGCGCAGGTCATGTTTTGAAAGACGATGTCCTGTAGCTTACTGATGTAAATAAATAAAAATGTATACAAAGATCATGATGTGATGATGTCCGACCAAAAATGTGATGGTACTTTGTGTTTAATTGGTCGTACAATGAGATCTAATGTATGTTGTTAATGTTGTAATGGTCCAGTGGCAGAATTTTTGCCAAGCGTTTCGGAGGTTCTGGGTTCTAATCCCCACTCGTATAGTTTTTTTCCCTCATCAAAACCGATAATGTTTATCAGTGTTTGTATATCAAGAATCTTGATATACTTTATCACTGATAAACATTAATGTAGGCGCGCGGTATGTGCGCTCATAATGGAAGCGACGCGGTCGCGGTGCGACGTGCTAGTTTTTT
Source organism: Tiaroga cobitis (assembly GCA_030578255.1). Classification (NCBI taxonomy): domain Eukaryota; kingdom Metazoa; phylum Chordata; class Actinopteri; order Cypriniformes; family Leuciscidae; genus Tiaroga; species Tiaroga cobitis. Next base: position 15,256,615 of record CM060604.1, on the reverse strand, counting down.
CCAAGCGCGTCTGCGCCGCATCGAGATAAAAACATCTCAACTTTTCAGAATGCCGCAAGCGCACCATAAGCGCACCGTTTTTTTCCCTCATCAAAACCGATAATGTTTATCAGTGTTTGTATATCAAGAATCTTGATATACTTTATCACTGATAAACATTATCGGTTTTGATGAGGGAAAAAAAAAAATATACGAGTGCGGATTAGAAGCCAGAGAAGCAGGGACACGTTTGTGTGCATTTTGATTTGTGATTTCACCGGAACGAATAGAATCTTCGCAACGGATTGAAGCGCGCGTCCGAGTGAAGACAACACATTTAGATCGCTAGATCGCCTCTTATTTAACAAATGAATGAAACGAATGCTACTAGTTAGTCAAGTCAAGTCAAATATATTTATATAGCGCTTTTCACAATACAGATTGTATCAAAGCTGCTTCACAGTATCAATCAAAACAACTTAACAATGTTTGTTTATTACTGGAAAAAAAGAGACATCCAAGTTTGGTAGAGCTGATCAATGGTATGATTGGTTAATTAATTTGAATATCCCCAACTGAGCAAGCCAAAGGCAACAGTGGCAAGGAACCGAAAAACTCCATCCAGTGACCTAAAGGTGTCCTAACACACCATCAGATGACCCTATGGAGAAAAAAACCTTGGGAGAACCCAGGCTCAGTCGGGGGCCAGTTCTCCTCTGGCGTTTATGAAACTAGAGGCCGAATTTACAGTAACTGTAAGATAAAAAATGTATATGAATGCCTGGCTAAATAGATGCATCTTCAGTCTAGTTTTAAACTGGGAGAGCGAGTCTGAGCAACGAACAAAATCAGGAAGGCTATTCCAGAGCTTCGGAGCTAAATGTGAAAATGCTCTGCCTCCTTTGGTGGATCTGGATATCCTAGGAATGACCAGAAGCCTCGAATTTAGTGATCTTAAAGAGCGCGATGGATTGTAGGGCTATAGAAGATCCGTTAAATAGACTGGAGCTAGACCATTTAGAGATTTATAAGTCAAAAGCAATACCTTGTAATTAATACGGAACTTTATTGGTAACCAATGAAGTGATGATAAAATCGGTGTTATATGATCATATTTTCTTGATCTAGTAAGAACTCTAGCGGCTGCATTTTGGACTAACTATAGCTTGTTTATTGAAGATGCAGGACAACCAGCTAATAAAGCATTACAGTAATCTAGTCTCGAGGTCATGAATGCATGAACTAACTTTTCTGCATCAGAGACTGATAGCATATTACATAGCTTAGCAATGTTTCTAAGGTGGAAAAAGGCTGTTTTTGTAACATATGAAATATGCTTTTCAAAAGACAGGTTGCAGTCTAATGTAACACCCAGGTCTTTTACTGTAGCGGATAAAGTAACAGGGCATCCTACTATGTTAAAGTCGTGCTGTGAAAGGTTTTGTGGACGGTTTTTACAACCGATAAGTATTACCTCTGTCTTGTCTGGATTTAATAAAAGAAAATTACGCGTCATCCAATCTTTTATATCTTTAACACAATCTGTCAATTTGGATAATTTAGCGTATTCATCTGGCCGTGATGAAATATATATTTGAGTGTCATCAGCATAACAATGGAAACTAATTCCATGTTTCCTTAGAATATTACCAAGTGGCAGCATATATATTGAGAATAATAAAGGGCCTAACACAGATCCCTGCGGCACTCCATAGTTTGCCGAAGTTATGATCGATTTTTCTCCATTTAAATAGACGAAATGGTAGCGGTCAGATAAGTATGACCTGAACCAGCTTAATGCTTGTCCTTGAACACCAGTGTAATTTTGTAGTCGATCTAAGAGTATTGTGTGATCTATAGTGTCGAACGCAGCACTAAGATCAAGTAAAACTAGTACTGAGATACAGCCTTGGTCCGAAGCTAAAAGTAAATCATTTGTGATTCTAACAAGCACAGTTTCAGTGCTATGATGTGGCCTGAATCCAGACTGAAACTTTTCATAGATGTCGTTTTCTTGCAAGAAAGAGCGGAGTTGACTGGACACAACTTTTTCTAATATTTTTGACATAAATGGAAGATTCGAAATGGGTCTGTAATTTGCTAGGTTATTTGGATCTAAATGTGGTTTCTTAATAAGAGGTTTTATAACAGCCAGCTTGAACGTTCTTGGAACATGACCTAAAGATAAAGATGACCTAATAATATTGAGAAGAGGCTCTTCCACTATAGGTAACACTTCTTTCAGTAGTTCAGTTGGTATAGGATCTAATAAACATGTTGTTGTTTTAGATGAAGTGATAAGTTTATTTAACTCTTTTTGTTCTATGGTTGTAAAGCATTGTAATTGTTCTTGCGGGGTGATAATTGCGGCTGAATTATAAGGCGCGAGTAAAGATTGAACGTTTATGATTTTGATTCTGGTGCTTTCAATTTTCTCGGTGAAGAAGTTCATGAAATCATTACTACTAAACTGCAACGAGGTATTTTGTTCAGACGACGTCTGTTTATTTGTTAGTCTAGCCACGGTATTAAATAAAAACCTTGGATTATTTCGGTTGTTTTCTATTAATTTGCTGAGGTGCTCAGCCCTGGCCGTTTTAAGGGCCTTTTTATAACGTGACATACTGTCTTTCCACGCGATTCTAAAGACCTCTAAATTAGTTTTTTTCCATTTACGCTCTAAATTACGGGTTTCTCTCTTTAAAACATACGTAGTATTATTGTACCATGGTGCTATACTTTTTTCTCTAACCTTTTTTAATCTAATGGGTGCAACAATATCCAATGTTCTGGAGAGAATGGTGCTCATGGTGCTAGTTAGTTCATCTAGTTCATCTGTTTGTTTGGGTTCAGGCAGCAGCTGCGACAGATCAGATAAGCTATTTGAAAAATGATCTATGGTGGATGGAAGAATTGTTCTACCTGGTCGATAACGTGGCGCAGCATGAAATATTACAGCAGTACTTAATATGCAAGTAACCATGTAATGGTCAGTGACATCATCACTTTGTGGAATGATATCTATATCGGTTGGATCGGTTCCATATGACATAATTAAATCGAGTGTATGATTAAGACGATGAGTTGGTCCGGTGACGTTTTGCTTGACCCCGAAGGAGTTTAATAAATCTGTAAACGCAGCCCCTAACGCATCATTTAAATTATCTACGTGTATGTTAAAATCTCCAACAATTAATGCTTTATCGACGTTGACCAAATGATCTGATAGAAAGTCAGCAAACTCTTTTAGGAAATCGGCGTAAGGCCCTGGAGGTCTATATACGGTAGCCAATGCTAGAGATAATAGTTAACTGGAGATGTTTTATTTGTATTGGTACATCCGTGCCGGAGATGTTTCAAAAGTGGTGGGGACAATATCGACCCTGGCAAAAAGTGGTGGGGACATGTCCCACCCGCCCCCCCCCGTAAATGACGCCTATGCCTGTCAGTTGCATCATTATCATGAGCAAAGATAACTTCAAGAGACGTAAACATACGGGTGCATCAAATGCCCCAAGAAGAGTTTTGGACTAGAGGAGAAATAAAACGAGGATCAATATCGGTGTGGCTAAACCGTGTTCTGGCAGTGTAATTAAGTATGTGTTATACAAAAATATAAGTCAGCCTTTTTGCAAATGGGTATGTTCAAATGTACTTTTAGTAGGATTGTTTTAAACATGAAAATCTGCACAGTGTTTCCCCACCCCATTTCATTTTACAAATAAACGGACGAGTAGTCAAGTCAAGTCAAGTCATCTTCATTTGTTTAGCGCTTTTAACAATGGATTGTTTCAAAGCAGCTTTACAGAGATAAACATGTAATTTAAAGGGTTAGTTCACCCAAAAATGAAAATTAAGTCATTATTTACTCACCCCCATGCTGTACCAACCCCGTAAGACCTTCGTTCGTCTTCGGAACACAAATGAAGATATTTTTGATTCAATGTGACAGCTGGATCACTCCTCCATAGGCTCCCTAAGGGAATGAAACCTGACGGCCCAGAAAGTCAATGAAGAAAATGTTTAAAAATTCCATGTCACAACAGTGGCTCAACTATAAGTTTATCAAGCGCCGAGAATACTTTTTGTGCGAAAAAACAAACAAAAATAACGACTTTATTCGACTATTCCTTTTCTTCCTTGTAGGCCTGAAACGAGACTTCAAGAGATTTCCGAGACGCGCACGCGGGGTTGGTACAGCATGGGGGTGAGTACTTAATGACTTAATTTTCATTTTTGGGTGAACTAACCCTTTAAGGCAACAGATTGTTTTGGCGTTATAGCGGTTCTTGAATAATGTTACTTCCAGCTAAAGTTAACTTTGATTGATTCACCTCCATTGAAATGATCAGACTTTAAACGCGAACCTGTGATCCTGTATGAATAGTAATTTAGCATTAAACATTGTTACTTGTTGCGGTTAATTCATTATAATAAAATAAAATCATTTGATCAAACTTTATTTCATTACCTCATCCAAGAACATTATTTGTGAGTCCCATCAGATTGATTTCCATTGGCAGTTGAGGTGAAGACTACAACTCCCATCATGCCACACTCCTTCACAGTGTCATCAAGCTACGCCTTTGTTATTGTTTTGAATATGCAACGTCTAGCGGCGAAAATTACATATTGTCCCTTAATATTGCATAATTAATTGTGCATGCTCATAGTCATTTCCAAAAACATGTTTACATGACCTTTGCTGTCATTTTCACACCCACTTAAATCTTTCAACAAAATCTTTTTTATCAAAGTAATCTTTAGCAAATCCTCAAATTAATATAATTCCAGTTATTTTGAGCACATATCCTTTTATATGGTGCATTACAATTCACTTGTAGCTTTTATATTTTAAAATTGATTATATTATATTAATCTAGTGTTTTTAATTTATTTAGATGTATAGTGTAGAATTTAAACATTTATTAAAATAAAAAAAAATTAAAATTCTACATTATACTGTCTAATAAAATAAAACACTGGAAATATATATACATTGATATTTTGTTTTATTGTTATGAGCCAGAATTTTAATACCACTGCATTCCTAATCAATCTGTTTATTATTTTACTATAAAGTAAAGCACATGCTTTCAAGAAGCCATTTTGAATTAATTTGGATTTCCAATCCAAGATGTTCTTTTGTGACCAAAGGTTGTGGCCTTCGTGTCAGTGAAGTTTGCTCATTAAGTGCCAATCAGAGATTACCGCAGGCCATGATTTGCCTGTCTAGTGACGGAGCACCTGTCACAAGTGGCAATCTCTCAACCTACATCCGCATGCTGTGCCGTGCCACTGCATGTCCAGTTTCTCATTATCTCCGTGCCCTTTTACTGCCCACATGGCTCTGTAAGTGGGTCAGAGCTGCTTACATTTGCAGTCTCCAAAGTCCCAAATTTCTATCCATGCTCATTGATCAGTTAGGCTGTGACCCAGAAAGCACTGCTGTGGCTGTCCAGACACTTACCGGAGTTCAGAGAGGATATTTGGTGAGTTATGCACTGTGTGAGTTGTAAATCATCTCAGTGTTATTGTTCTGGAATAACTACATTAGTACCAATGATTGCTTCTTTACTTGCATGAGTATAAAAAACATCTTTTCTACATATTTTACAAGTTGTTATTTTTTTATAAATGTTTTATGATAGATAGCTAGATTTGAGCTTCTTGAATGGTTGTACAGTTACAAAGACCAATGCGATCTGCCATCAGAACAAAAGCACTATATTTAGAAATTGTTTCAAGCAGATCATGCGTATTGCAATAATGTGTTGCGAAGTGCAGCTTGACACGTCCACTTCATTTCGCACCTAATTTTCAGGAGAAGGGTATATTGAGATAGTCAGCTCGTTTCCCTCCACTTCTGCATATTACATGTCCTGAGAGATTTGTTTCGGATAAATTAGGGCATCTTTGATCCGACGGACACATCTGTCATTCATTAATGCTGTCACAGAGTCTCGAGGATACTGCCAGCTGAGGCTCTCCCAGGAGAAGATGTCTCTCTCTGTCTTTTTTATGATGCTCAAGATAAAAACACAATTAAAACATTAGCTGCAATGTTCTGCTTAAAACATTTTATTTTTTCCCTCAAATGAGCAATGCAATTAAGAACGTGAAAACTCCGTCATCCTGGCAGGGGCTGTAATGGAATCTGGCAGCTCCGTGACAGGGGTGATTACGAGAACTTTAATTGACAACCTGTCATTCTTCCAGTGTTTCCGACAGACCCAGTGTATTGTTTCATCATTTACAAAAGCTTAAGAATTCTTCTAAAATGCATGGTGCTAGCGAACCGCCGTAACCCCACAGCGTGTTTTAATCACACTCCCCCATGCAGCTTCGATGACCCGTAGAAATGCAGAGATGGCAGCGGGATACAGGCAATAAAGACTCACCATGCCCTCTTCAGCAGTTCTTAAATAGTGATGAGGTGCTCATAAGCAGCACTGCTATAATAATATCCCCTCAGAAAGCGCCATACCTGTGCAGCCATGTCTAAGTGGACGTCTGCAGCCTGATGTGAAATTAAAAAATTCACCTCTTACTGTGACTCTATAATTAAAAACACTTGAATCAACAATTTTGCATGCAAGACAGCACTTGAAGAAGAGATGCCTGGTGGGTTTGCCTTTTTGCCAAGCATTATTAGCATACTCTTATTGTCTATTCCTCTGTTTAGCGCTGGCACATGAACTTTATCACCTCTGATGGTTTGCAATGCTGGTCGGTTTCTCTCCTCAAAAGATTTTCAAAACGCTTTAATCTAAATGCATAATACTTGCAGAAGCGGAGTACTGCGAAAACCGCCATGTACATGCATTGTTTTTCTGTTATTTTCAGACGATGCTCTTCAGACCTTTGAACCTACTGAAAATATGATGTATTCAGAATGAACCAAACCGCCATCCCTGGTATTGTTGGTGGAATCCTTCAAGGTTGGCTAAACAAAAAAGAAATAGAAAAAAAAAATCAATGGCTCTATAGAGAAATTTCTTATTCAAAAGCGAGACTGGTTTTTGCTTGCGTTTGTATATTAGCTGTTTGAGAGACCGCTATGAGCCTTAAACATTGATTTACCAGAATCTTTCTTTGATTGTTCCTCATATGTGTTTATCAGTCAAATTATGCGTGTTTCTAGTGGATGGATAAAAAAGCGATACATAGAAAGATAAATAAAGTGCTTAAATCCTCTTGCTTTTCCAATTGTTCTGCACCTGACTCTTTTGAAATGTGTAAGCATGCAATTCTACTGACTGTATGGTGCTTTCTTTCCATTTCCGTTGCCATCAGCGAGTCTGTAAAGATGGTCAGGACGGGTTGTTGTTTAGGAAGCAAACCAGAGCAGGCAAAACTTGTCAGAGTGGCAGAGTTCCTCTCCAAAGGAAGCACATTAAAATGCAAAATCGACCCCATCTGGTTTTAATTTGCAATGTAAATCCACTTTGTTGCAACACAGAAACATGACTGTAATCCCAGTATGAGAAACTCTTTGTTGAAGTGCAGCCATGATCTCTTGCTTTTCTTTTTTTTCCCCCAAGAACTTTTTTTTTTCACCCAGATAAAAGTTAATTGAATCGGATCCTAATCTCGTCTGAGATGTGTCAAGAGGGAAATAAAAAATACAAAAAAATATTAGTGCGGGTAGTACAGAAATCCCCCATCTCTCTCACTTTTTTTGCCCTCTGGGATCGGGAGCAATCTCAAGGCTGTTTCGCCGATTAGGTCTTTGGTGTTCTTAACTGAATGCCTCTTTTATCACGAATGCCGGGGTCTTTTTCTTTCTCTTGCCTGCCTGTGAGGGGAGAGTGGGATGCGGCCTGGGATGTCATGATCAGCCACCCTGCTCAGCTCTGCCTGAGTGTCCTCTCTTCTCCTGGAGGGGCTGACATTGAGCTAGACTCAACAGATGACCCACACAATCACTGCACCTGAAAATAAAATAATCTCCCTTGGGCTCCTACCATCACAGTGTTTGCTTGTTCTTTTACAAAAAAAACTAAACAAAACACAGAAATCTGTTTCTGAGGTTTTGTGTATGGAGACTGTAGATACGTGTGGGATTTTCCAAATATTTACACACACACACACACACACACGCACACACACACACACACACACACACACACACACACACATATATATATATATATATATATATATATATATGCATACAATATATGTTCTATATATAAGTGTGTATATATATATATATATATATATATATATATATATATATATATATATATATATATATATATATATTATATACAAGTAAATGTATAATGCATGTGATGCACTGGCACAAAGAATAATTTATTTTCTAGTTTGTTGTTGTATTGTTTTGTAGGTGATTTCTTAAGGAAAGAAAAGTGTATGAGAACATGTTGCTTAGCTGTCAGTGCACCCATATAGTGCTAAATTATTTACCAGACTGGGGCTACCAGTGAAGCAGAGAGAATATTGCAGTTAGGGAGCATTCACATTAATGAATATTGAATAAGATTCCAGAGTTCAGTAAGATTTTTAAATGGCTCCGCTGTTCACATCACAATACTAAGAATGTTCTCTGACAACTTGTTGAAGAGCAATTTAGAATTGAAAATCTACACTACTGTACAAAAGTTTGGGGTCAATAAGATTTTTAAAAGAAATGTATACTTTTAATTCAGCAAGGACACAAGAAGTGAAAGTAAAGGGGGGGAGGAGGAGGAGGGGGAGGGGGGAGGGGGGAGGGGGGGGGGGGGTAACATTAAAAGCCAAATATGCATATGCAGTGAAAATGTATTTCCATGCTTGATTTAAGGATGACATATTAAAGCTTAAAATAAAAACTGTCTTTGATTTATCCTCTTGTTATCCCGAACATATGACTTTCTTCAATAAAGGACAAAATGTGAATATTTGAAGAACGTTCTGCCTACTGTTTTCTAGATGATGATAAGGAATAACAATTAGAAATGTCTCTTCAATGTCTCGTTTAACCTGACTTTCTCCCCCTTCTTGCATCCAGCTGAGCTTATTACAGTAAATCAAACTTAACGTCGACGTCCTAAGCCCAAGAGCGTACAATATAATTTACGTAGTTACTCATTTTTTTTAATGATCAGGACTGATGGCCAGCCAAATTTGATGTATTGTTGGAGCTGAAGATACTTTTAGGCACTGGATTTATGAACCTCTCTACTGGGAGATAAATGTCTTCCATATTTTACGCTGTCATTTTTTATTCACGCTAGTAGCAGTGTATTTGTGCACATTTATACAGACAGAATGCTAAAATAATGTCTGAGCTACCTGTCATTTACAGACCTTGACTGCAATGGGGATGGTGGTATTTCACATGCTCAGTCTTTACCACCTGACCAATTAGATGTAAGAGAACCACACAAGATGGAGTCTGCCTTAAGGAGCAGGTACAAGCCATGGCTGCCTCACAGCAGTTGCTAAGCAACAGAATCTATCTGTTATTGAGAAAACTTGTTGCCAGTGAGCCACTATATATCTATATATTTATATAAGTGTGTGTATGTCGAGCAATAGTTTGAAGGAAAAATAAGGCAATCTGTCCCCTCAAAGAACAGAATCAGTATAATGGAAGAATCTGTTGTTGGTATGAATTGTGTTCTCCCTCTCTTCATCTTTTATATTATTTGGCTTTTTGCTACTTTTATTTATAGGAATGGTAGACAAATGTTGGTAAATCATGGGTAGAAGATGAATAATGCAAGGTGGAGTTCAGTTGTGCTATGCTTTAAGGTGTTTACGTAGCCTGATGTTTTTCTGGTAGATCTGTCTTTAGGTCTGTGTGACCTGTTGAATCCTCTGTTTGTAACGATGCTGGCAATGTAGAATTAAGCAAAATTGTGAATATTGTGGCTGTTTTTATGTAATATTTGCTTAGCCATCAAGTTCCTAATGACACCTAAACTAGTTTCATGACCATTCCTCACAGATTTTCAACCAGCTCTGTATTGTTGAAGTGTCAACGTGTAGTATAAATGAACAATTTGCATGTTACCTTTACCAGATCTCCCTGTTTATTTGTCTGCAAAAGCATCAAGTGGACTGTGGTTTTGTTAAAATTACAGATCTTAATTCTGCATTTTTGTATGCGGACCGCCTCATGGACAGTTGGGTTGACAGAGGCCTTGGATGGCAGTAGGCCAAGTGCATTATGGATGTTGAAGTTTCCATAAGTTTTTGGCAAAAGGAAACGTCACAAAACTTTCTGTTTTGTCTAGTCATATTGCACCATTTTACCCCAGACCACCCACCCACCCCCCTTTTTTTTCTTCTTTTTTTTCCTTTTTTTTTACCCCTTTAAGATGGATGTTTTAAAAGTATATGATTTTAATTCAAGCAAAAATGAATTCTGAAAGTTTATTTTTGTAAATTAAGTCAAACTGTCCATTTTTCCCCATGATGCAACTGTCCATGATGCAATGGTCTTTTCTTTCTTTTTTTTGCTTCATCACTCTAAAATATTAAGAATTGTAGTTATTTTTCATAATAAGTTGTATCATATATTATGCAGGTAAATATGTCTTTAATAAATGTCTTTAATATTGATACGTTTAAATAAAAATTAAATAATCTTCCTATGTAAGTCATCCTTCCTCTGATTGGACAAAAAAAACCTTTTTAAAATGAGTATCCCCAAAAGTGATGAGATATATACTGATATATACCAGCCCTATATGATATTGTCACTATATTTATGCTGCATATGATGAGCAGAAGACAGTAGGAGCAGGTTGAAACATCATTTCTGTTGGCTTATGTGTTCAGGCACCTGACATTATGGACATTGTGAATGTTCTGTGGTGATACGAGGCAGGTAATATGTACATATGAAATTTGATGTATGTTTGCTGCCAGGGACTGGTACATGATAAAAACAAATGAGTACAATGACACAAAGGACATACATCAGAATACAGGTGCAGTTTTTAGGACACATTACACTGAGATTCATCAACAGTTTTGTAAATCTGTTGTGCAAGCTAGGGATGGGCATGTATGTTTGTCCTGGTCGTTGTTTAATCTGTCCTTGAGGAAACCGAAAATATTTTCTCAAGAAGTGTGATGGCCTTTTGTTCTCTCAGGGATGTTGGACAAGAAATGAAAACTAATGAGTGTAACAGACAGAGATGGAGAATGAATTAGGGGCTCATAAATTAAAGTTACACGCCTGGCTCATCTGCTTGCATGAAAGACAGGCTGCCTATCTATGGCCCCTTTTCTGTGTATGTAATTAATACATAAAATATTATATCAATCCTGCTGCCCACAGCTGTTTGGTTCAAAGGAAGTTTTGTATCATGGCAGAGTGCCCAGGGCCCAGCGCAGGAGAAAGCTGTGCCAGTTTTGCCAAGGGCTGACTGATCACAGGAAGGAACTGCACTTTGTAATTCAGCGGAGGATAAAGCTGAGAGTCCCATGCTTGTGGACCATGTTTTTTTCTCTCCTTTTTTCCCCCTTTGCACCCAACCTATCAAATCTTCAAATGGAATTTCAATGGATTCCTTTCACATAAGCACACCATTGTCCTGTATTTGTTTTGTTTTTTTGTCACTGGTTTTGTCTTCTGACCTGATGGTTGTTTTTGTTTATTATCGCCACCATGTTTGGTTCGCTGCTATCGCATTTGCGTTCTCCTCTGACAGGATTACCTCTATAGAGGGAGACAGAGAAGGCAAAGAGAAACACTAGGCATGTCAGGGGGACAACAACTGCAAATGCTTATCTTGCCCTTTGATGAGAGGGACCTGCCGAGGTCATTTAGAGTATGGGTTTCTAATTTACTTCTGAATTTTTGTGCTCTTCTCTACACCGCAAAAAAAATGCATTTCTTATTTAGTATTTTGTCTTGTTTCCAGTCCAAATATTACAAAATTCTTTAATCAAGATGAATTTACTAGATAAGTAAAATGACATGAGCTATTATGTCTTGTTTTCAAAAAAATAAATAAATAAGTGAGTTTTTGCTTAAAACAAGCTAAATTATCTGCCAGTGGGGTAAGAAAAATAATCTTGTTTTAAGATGCAGATAATTTGGCAGATAATTTTGCTTGTTTTAAAAATATATATATTCTGAAAAAACAAGACATAATATCTTACTATAACATTTTATATCTTAATACCATTTTACTTAGTAGATGCTTCTTGATTTAAGAATTTGTAGATATTTGGACTTGAAACAAGACAAAAACACTAAGTAAGAAAAGTATTTTTTTTTCCGTTTCTCAAGGTGACCCTTAACATGGAAGTAAGCCATTCATTTGTAGCATACATAATGATGCTAAATGATATTAACTCTTGTTTCCGCCATTGACGTAAATTTCCATCCACACAACGCTTCCCCACCATTGATTGAAATTTCTGGCTTTCCGTGTTTTCACTGTCATACGGTAGGGGGTGCTATTACACATCTTCTGAAAGAATACTGAATCTCCTGATCAAAGGACATGCGAAGAAGATGCAGAAACAAGTGATAATCATATGTAATCATATATGCATATGTAAAATAACACGGTCACCCACAATAAACAGCATATAAATCTAAACTCCTTAATGTTACTGAATTAAATGTCAGCCCAGGACGAGCTATAGAGTGGTGCAGGTATGACGTCACTTTGTATAGGCCAATCGGCAGTCAGCATCACACTGGTTTTGTCCATCAAGGTACTTTTCCCAGATGAACACAAGTTTTATGAATTTTGAAGCATAAATGCACTCGCCAGAAGTAAAAAGCTAAATGTAGACTATGAACGAACTACACCACGGTCCCACAACGTCAATGTCACCATCACTAAGCTTTCGACAACTCTTTCAGTTTTTATCTAAAAACATTTTTCCAGAAAGTTTGAGTTAGAATAGTTTAAAAGAGTACAATTATGAGCATAATGAGGCTGTAAAAGTGGACTGAGCTTACTTGTTCAGCATGATGATGTTTAATGTCCCCGACAGCCTCTAGTCCCAGTTAGCCACTTCTTAGCAACCGCCTTTTTCAAGACATGTAACAGCTTTAAAGGGGTCATATGATGTGATTTCTTGTTTTCCTTTTACTCTAGTGTGTTATGTAGCTGTTTGTGCATGTATACGACCTGCAGAGTTACAAAGCTCAAAGTATCTAACCCAAAGAGATATTCTTTGTAAAAGTTAAGGCTCAGTCACACCTTCCTAAAACTCTTTATTCAAACGCCTCCACAAATCTACGTCAGTCTGTGTGGGCAGAGCTTCATAACACCGTCCAAATGTATACGCAAAGAAAGAAGGCATAACTTTTACTCTCGCTGTATTATTGTTGCCGCCTGCGACTGTTCTTTCTTTTGATATATTGCATGTTCAGATATTCATATAACAAAATATTCTGGGGGGCCATGAGATTTTTATGAAAATGATCAAAAATTCTGGTAGTGGCTGCCTGACAACTTAAAAAAAATACACTAGCAGGGAAAGAGTTACTTTAATTAATGTAATAATTAATTTAATTATTTTAATAATATGCAGTTATTTAAAAAAAATGTTTTAATGCTGTTAGTGTTTTTTATGGTGTTAATTTATGTTAAAAATTGTTTATGCTATCTCTCACTTTGACATCAGCAAACCTGAATGTGCTAAATGTGTGACATTTAATTAGCATCATCAACAAGTATGAAGTGCCTCCTACAAGTGAAAAATACTTTGTCACCGTATACTGTATATATATTTTTTATTTTATTTTATTGATCTTGTTTTTTTTGTAGTTCACATTTTGCTACTGCAGTCCCATAGCAGCAAAATGTAAGATACAAAAAATATTTTTGAGATTTCTTTTAAAAATTTAAAACGATTGACAGCCCTATCCATTAAATATTTGCAACACTGTTCCCATTAACCCCAGGGATCTTTAGATTGAGTTATTAGAATTGAATTGTCAAAAGAGCCACTGAAAAACACTTTAGCAAATGCCTTTTTAAAATAGTAATTTCCCCCTGCTTTTTTTCCCGCTTTTTGCCCGTAAGTAAAAAAAAACTGATTTATTGGTAGCAACAGGAAAAAGCTACTGGATTGTGATGCGGACAAGAACTTACAGTATGCACTTTAAAGTATGCACAGGGGCGGCAGTGGCTCAGTGGTTCATGTAGATTGTCTACAAACCAGAAGGTTGGTGGTTCAATCCCCGGTTCCACTTGACCAAGTGTCGAGGTGTCCATGAGCAAGACACCGAACCCCAGCTGCTCCCGACGAGCTGGATGGCAATGCCTTGCATGGCTGACCCTGCCGTCGGTGTGTGAATGAGTGAGTGAGTGAGTGAATGGGTTAATGTGAGGCAAAATGTAAAGTGCTCTGGTGGCCATTGGGTCTGTGAAAGTGCTATATAAATGCAGTCCATCTACCATTTTTTACCATTTAAAGTTACTGTGCTCTGCAGATGTTTTGCATGGCAAACAGTTTGCAGCAGTACTACAGTCTGCAGTGCTTTTGAATAGCAGTCCGCCTGTTGATGTTCGACGTAAGTGCCTGTCATCAAAACTCTGTACACTGTAAAAAATAAAACTTAACTTAAAATTTACAGTAATAAACCATATTTCATTATCTGATATATTGTTAATTTATCATCCTATTTATGTATTAATATCTGTTTTGTACCATTGTAATACACTGACAACCAACAATCATCACAGCAGTGATGAAAGTCACATGATAAATCAAAGCTTATCACAAACAGCTCTTCCGAGAAATTTAGTACCAATATATAGAAGCTGCACAGTGTCATTTGACAAACACTAAACAGCATCATGGTAACACATGAAATTTTAAAAATGCAATAAACATTAATTTAACAACATTAAATGTAACATAAAACTCTAATGTACATAACTGATAAGAAAAGAACTAAGCAAACTAAGAAGAAACATAGTTATTTCAACAAAAATACATCAAATGTGAAGTGTCACAATTGTGGGAATGTCAAATTATGGTTTTTCACTGTAAATTATACAATGAGTTGTTCTTTTTCACTTCAAAAACTGTAAATTTAACGGTATTTTACAGTAAAATTACATTAAATGTACCGTTAGGCTATCACAGTTATTTACCGTATATAGTAAGGAAACTTTCTGTTAACCAATTAACAGTTTTTCACTGTAGCATTTTTACCGTTAAAATCACGATAATTTTTTACAGTGTAGATCTCTGGGTTCATTGCACTTTGGTTAAACAAGGCCACAGCAGTCAGAGACACAGGCCATTCCTACTGCCTCATTAGCAAAATAAATGTGAATGAGCACAATGCCAGCTAGTGGGCTTAAAGAGTCATACACAATACACCTAACTATTGTCATTCAGATCTCAGGGCGAGAATCACAGATTGATATCAGACAATACCATTTCACTAGATGAGGACTGGAGAGACATTTGCTTTTGTTCTTTTGACAGAGGGGGGCTCCCCGAAACCCCCACATGTCTCCCTTCCTCGCATCCCCGACAGGACTCTGAATTAGCCCTCTTAATTAACATTTACCAAACATCTAGTAGCCGTGTTAAGGTAATGGGACACCCTTTAATCATTAATGGAAACAAATTAACCTTTGAATATCAGCAAGAGGAAGGTTGTTAGTCGTACCCTCATCAACCATGTTCTGTCAGCCTGATTGCAGAAGCACGAAAATGCTGCAGCGCTCTGTGCCGGGCCGCCCTGTTGCAGCTGGGGAGGGAAGGAGCCTGTATGTGGGACATTAAGACGCTCATTTTAGTCCTGCGCAATCAAATCAGGTCAGCGCAATGCATTGCAGCCCTTAGGAAATAGCCAGTCCAGAAAGGCCTTGCATTGAGTTAATTAGACCTTCATTTACTGAACTGTCACTTGATTGCATTTTGATGGGGTTTAGAGTAAGAGAGCATTTTTAAATTTCGAAAATGCTTGTCATATAATTCTCAAAAAGCAATGCTTTTCTTTAAAAAGAAGAAGCCTGGTGTGATTTTTCAGACATCGTAATGAAACTGATTTCGGAAGGAGCCGTGTTGTTTCCGATTCAAGCCCGTGGTGATAAGCGGCACGGTAATTAATGCGGTTGCAGCGAGGCCGATCGCACATCCCCGAGACTCTTACATTATGTGACCTTTAAATATCACACTTGGAGCTGGAGTTTGGCAGTAAGCGAGGCTGGACCGTGTGTGTGAAAGTGGACATTTGGTGATGAGGCTGGAGAATGTTTGACACAGCTGTGAGGTGACAGCTGGCATGAAGCTGTCTGCTGGAGAGAATTAAACACATCAAGTGTGTGTAGGTACATTTATATTTGTTTATTTGCATTCCAGCCGCTAATTGTTACATTCAAACCTTCTGAAATGGTGTTCTCTGCAATGCAAGGAATTTGACTTTCAAATGAGATAACGTAAACCTGATATATCTGATATATCCATTATTCAGATTCCCTTCGCACAAAGTGTCCATGTGCCTGTGAGCCCTCGTGAGTGAACGAGAAGAGCTATTTTGCAGATGATAGTTTAATGCAAATCAAATAGAGCTCGGCCATAATTCAGTCATTCTTTATTCATGAGCATACTCCACGACTGGCCGCCGCTCTGGCTGTTGTGTTGTGTGGAAGGGAAGGTCAGGATAAGGTGAAGTATTGGCATGCCTGCGTCTGTGGCGCACTGGAGCGGACCAAGACAGAAAGACAAATGGCCGTACGTGTCCGTTCAAGGCTAGTGGCTATGATTGTCTCTTTAGAGATTTGTGGGTGTCAATGAGCGGGTGTGTGTACAGGTGGGGGCGAGGTGGGCTGCGCTCGCGTTCAGAGGCTGTTTCCTGATACGTCTCCTCTGTCTCTGGGGTTCAGGCTCAAATAACGAAGCCTTGCCGAAGCACTCTGAGCGGGCGAGAGTTGCTGGCTCAGTCGCTGCAATAATAATTATAAAAATTTATAAAATGTGTCAAAGCGTGAGAGCCAGCGGTGCTTACTAAATCATTTATGTGGCAATGACTCAGACTAAATTTTATCACAACAAATCAGCAACGTAGCAGAACTTTTCTCCCGCGCTCACTCTTTTACCCTGTTTTTTCATTAGTCTAAAATCAGATTACAGATTGTAGCTTCTGTGCAAGAAATAATAACTAAATGATGCGGTGCTTCCTTAAATGTGCAGTGTTCCCACAAGCATTCTCTTTAAACAATGTACTTTTATAAACCGTGTTTATTCACAAGGCATCATTAGTTAACTGTAATAAATATAGTAAATTGTCTTTTGATCATCCGCATTTAGATATTTCATTTCAGCAGTCTATGGAATGCTATAGAAAAACAATACACTTTTACTTGCTAGTAATCAAGCAGTGTAAATTGGAAGCTCATTAAGAATGACAGCGTAATTACTTTGTGGCCTTATAGTCAGATTTACGCTCATCAATAAATACGGTGTAATCAGCAGGCTTTCATTATGGTGTGCTCCTTTTCACCGGCTAAGTAAGAAGCTTGATAATAAAGGAGACTATATAATTTACTTGAAGCATGAATATCACAACAAATGACAGTCATCCCTCCCTCAGTGCAGACTCATGGTGAATCCCCTAATTACTCTACCTGCTTCAGTGTGCATGCTGCGGTAGCACATTATACTATGTTTCAATGAATTTGATACTGTATGTTTACTGTATGATGCAAGGCATCGGATTATTACAAGGTCTCATTTTCTTGGCAATGTGGTAGACCCATTATATTAAATGTGATCAAATTACATGCTTGCTGTAAATGAACATGTCCACCATTGCTAGTCTCATTAGTGTTAGAAATTTGCCCAAATAAAACTTGCCGTGATTTTGATTTAAAATATTGAGAAAATCCGATGTAAATCCGAAAATCAGGTAATTTGTCCCACAAAAACAGGTCCGATATACATGGCTTATCACTAACATATCATTGACAATGTTGTGATGAAAGGTTGTCAGTGTTAAAAGATGTGACTAAAATTCTGTATAAAGAGAACAAGACTCATTTACAGAAGATTAAATGCATGTGGGAACGAATAGTTATATTGACGATTCATGCTTGATACAAAGTGAAAAGAAAAGGCAGACAGACACTCGCCTCATTCTGTTTAAGGATTCACCTCTTCAGAGTTTGAAGGTGCTTGCCTCATAATTGGCTGTGTGAGCCCCGGGCCTTTCAGCTGTCAAACACTCTTTAGATAAAGATGTGCATATTAAGCTGTTATTGATGGCTTTGTCTGATTTATTTGCATTATGTTTTGATTCGGAGGCACACGGAGGAAGATGGAGTTATAATGAGAATCATCATCAGGGCAATGAGGTTGAAAAGCAGTGGAGCCATACAAATGTCATTACCAACTGTGCAGCAGGTACTCAATGAAAAAATAATGGCTGAGAGATGCACTGATAGGCACAGTGTTTCAATGCCCCCTAAAGAGGAAAGGTAACAAGGCAGATAGCAATGTATGTAATGGCAGCCCGTTCTCATCCTTTGGCGTCATATAGGTGACGCTATATGACAAAACGTCGAAATACTACGCACATGGCACCCTTTAGCGTGAATATAACACGCGAACCCAAGGCGTCATAAAGTTGACTGGCATCCTTTAGCGTGAATATGAGACGCAGACCCTACAACACACCTAAACCTACCCATCACTTCGCGTGTTATATTCACGCTAAAGGGTGCCATGTGCGTAGTATTTCGACGTTTTGTCAGGCGTCACTTATATGACGCCAAAGGATGAGAATGCGTTGGTAATGGACCATAGGGCAGAACTTGCTCTACTTTCAGATGAATAAACAGGGTTAGACTTTATATTCAGTGTTTCATTCTGTGAAGTGAAACTCCGTCCGGCCTTCAAAATATGTAACTGTTACGATGCGGCAAGGACGAAGCAGAGAGTGAATCCAATCGCAAGCACTTTAATAATCCAACAAGTAATCCAGGGTAAACTCAGAACAAGGTACTACACAGAACAAGGAACTAGGAACATCACAACATCAAACAACGACCGACATACACCAACTGAAGAACATGGGTATAAATACACAGGCAAACAAGCTAAACAAGATAACAAGGGGGCGTGGCTAATCAGAAACACATGGGGAGACTAATCAACAAAACGGGGAACAGCTGAACATGAAAAGACAGGGAAACACATGACAGACAAGAACAAGGAACAAAATACAAAACCCACACCGTGACAGTAACAAAGTTGTTCTAATAGCTATTATAACTTTATTTAGTGGTTTTTGATTGGCTATCAAGGCTTTTTCCAGGGTTGTGGGGCCAAACTTTGAATAGAGTAGGCTAGAATAGATTTGAGATTGATCAGAAACGGAAAACACAAGAAATGTTTATAATAATAATGGTTTGGTTGGTTTGCCTAATTTAGGTCCGATACATTTATACCAAAATGATCTCGTTGTTAAACTATCTACATTTTTGCAGCATCTAAAATAAGCAAACTTTCATTTATGAACATCTTTTGAGGCATACAAATGTATTTTAATTCCTGAAATAATAAGTCTATTTTATTGTTAATGTTACAATGCAATATTGGTGTTTGAAGTGTGTTGATGATAATTAAGTTCAGCCATACAAGTGTGCCAAATTACTTTACGTTTCTTTGTTTGTTTGATTTTTAAATAATATAAAATTATATATTTCATTAAAAAAAACCTGTGCAATCCCTGTCCTCTAAGAGGGTTCCAAAAAGTTTACTCTCCTGGTCAGGTGAATCGTAAAAAGATCTGTTAAAAATGTCTGTTCTATGTCAGTATGCTGCTTATCGTCTGTTTCGGTGTCTTTTAAAACATACACAAATTGTTCTTGAAAATGTTTCGTACGAGTTCCTATGAATACTAATGAGATTACACTGACTATACCACTACCTATTTAGAGAGAGACATCAACTCTGGTTTTAGTTATCCTGAAATCCTGATGTTCTGCAATACCTGCTTATGCATGCCACATAGTCATACAGGTGAGGGAAAATACATTTATAGGCAAACACTGTATGAGTATTGACTCTCTGAACAAATTAGACTTACATGAGGGGAAGTATCACCATGCACCGTGCATGTAGTCAAGTCAAGTCATCTTCATTTATATAGCGCTTTTAACAATGGATTGTTCCAAAGCAGCTTTACAGAGATAAACATATAATTTAATGTAACAGAGATTGTTTTGGCTTTATAGGGGTTCTTGAATAATGTTATTTCCAGCTAAAGTTAGTTTTGATTGATTCACCTCCATTGAAATGATCATTTGTTATTAAATTTGTTATCATTTGTTGTTAAATGTACACACTCAATACAACGCCTTCATCTCAAAACAAAAGATAACCTTACATATCAAATGATGTCAAAGGGGGAGGTGAGGAGCTGCAATTGTATGAATTTGCTACAATCAAACAAAGTAGTGCTTCGTATAAGAAAGAGGCAGCGCATTCTATGATCAAAGTTCTTTTTTTGTTACGGAGTACAATTTCATTTCCTCCAATCTGTCTGCAAGATTAAGTGCCAGCCCTCCAAATGACTGTTATTCGTTTTGATGTCAGTGAAGACAGACACTCTGGAACAATGCAATATTGAGCCTACAGACATGCAGATTGTAATCGAGGGGTATACAGTGGAGACATGGTTCTAGCAGCACTCAGACTCGAGGTATTATCTCGCTTGCATGTGTATTTAATGGGAACAGACACAAGCGTATGTAGTGTGATGCAGGAGGATGTGTTTTGCGTGCTGGGGAAATGAAGGCAAAAGTGCACTTGGTGGATACAGCTGTCCTTTAGGACCACTGCCATCCTGATGACACAATTCAATGCTCTTGTTTTTAACCGGAAACATTACAAATTAGACATTAGATGAGTGCCAAAGGTGAATCTGGCTCTTAAATTTCAACAATATTCAGCTTATTTTGGAGAAAAAAATAGAAGTCAGCCACTGTAATCACCCAGCGTCTTGGAACTGGCTGCAGTGTAATGGCATATAACAGCCACTGGCTGAAAAGGGGGCACACATTAATAACCAGGCGGCTCCACTCCTCTATTAATCATTAAAGCATATTGATTCATAAGAGCCTTGCTTTCCTCCTCAGTTTAAATGAGAATGAGCTCCAAATTGATCCATCAATCAATCATTGGTTGCACAGTAAGCATCAAAATGGCTTGTGCTTGGGCCTTCTTATAGACTGAAATTACTGAACACCAGCAAACAATATGTTTGATGAAACCCGTAAGCCAGTGTAAGTTTTCACCACACAGAGTCACTTAAAGGTCAGTTGAAGCTGGTACTGCTATTGATAGGACTCTTTACAGATTGATAACAAGTACATGAGATGACAATGGTATGGAAAAATATGAGGGCTGTCAGTTTAACACGTTATTTAATTATTTAGTTATGAAAACAACAACAACCACAACAAAAAAACTACATTTCATACAGCTGATTGGTGACGTACATTATACAGGTTAACTACTCCATGCATGATGGAGCCAATAGAATGCGGTTATATGCACCTAAAATTCAAGTTTTTGTCCCATATCTATATCATATGCTATAGGCTAGTTAAGCAATATCACACAAGTAACGAGCACAATATGACAGTCCAAGTCTGTCTATAAGTCTTTTTAGAAGTTTTTTTTAGAATAGCACAAATGCAATACTGATTTTACACAACAGTTCAATAAATAAGTTAATATTGTGATATATTTTAGACACAATATTGTCTGTTTTTGTCAACGAAAATATTACATATAAAGCCACAGCAGACAGTTTTTCTGAATGATTTTGCATTTTGAACGAATCAGGTGAACCAATGATTCAATGGACCATTCTTAAAGAGGGCCATTTACTTCATTCCTGATTGAATCAGCAGTTTGAAAGAATCGAATGAATGAATGACTCAATGACATACTCATTTAAACATTTACCACCACCTACTGGCAGTTTTAGTTTCTTATTTAAAGTATTATTTCATTTAAAAATAATTTCATATTCCACGCTAATAAAAATACAAATAAACCTTTAAAGGTATAGTTCACCCAAAATGAAAATGTTCATCATTTACTCACACTCATGGCCGTTGTAGCCTAAACGTTTGTGTAATAAATTCTCTTTGATGCTTTTCCCATTTACCACAATGACTTCATCCTTTGGGGTAATTTCTCAGATAAATTTGATGTGTGATTAATTAAACTTTAATCGCTTGACTGCCATACAGTACCTGTATAGATGTAAATAGCTCACACCTTTTTCGATAAAACAAATACAATTGTATTGATATTTTTGCATATTGAATTATTTTGTTTGAATAATTTCTCTCGAATTATCCACTATGTTTTTATTTAGCTAATCAGTGAATTAAATTCCTTCTATTTAAAGGATACATTTGATATTGTCTTCGAATTTTGGCCAAAATAAGGTTTCTTATGAGGCAGGATTTTTAGGTTGTCTACTTTTTTGGAACAGTCTTCACATGAGCATGCTTATGATGCTGTAGACTTGGAATTAAAGCCTCTTTTGTTTCCCCGTTATTATTTGATTTACGGGACCGGACACCAGTTATCTTGCCAAGAAAGATTTTATTCTTATATGTCAGGAGAGAAACTTCAAGATGTTGTATTCATGCCAGGTCTATGCGTTTCCGTGTTTCTCTGAGGTAGTGCAGTAAGATTGAGCTTTTATACATCACAGAGAGTCTTACAGCTTCCTTGTAAGGTAACAAAACATGTTGCTCTGAGCTTCTTAAAATTAGAACGTATGTCATACGTACACGTTATGTTTAACATGTCACAATTCACTTCCATATTAAGAACTATATCCTTGTTGTTTACATCTGTGATGCGCTTGCATCAGTCGAACATGTTACATTGTACACACCCCATAGCAAAATATAGCTTCCCCCTGTCTGACATATGATCATCCCATGGATCCATGCTATCTATAGTTCCCTCATCCATTCAAACTCATGCTTTTGAAACTTCATAAGATAATACAACTGATTATGAATATTAATAAAGAATAATAATACAGATACATAATATTTAATAATAACATAATATTAAAAGATGAAATTTTGAATCTTCAGATGCCTTAAACTGTTGTTTCCATAAGCTGTTAACAAGGTTTAGGAACAGAGTACCGTATATATTAAACAGTATAAAACTGCCATAGTTTGCTAATGTGTTGCTATTTTCTCCTCAGATGAACAGACTGTTTTGCTAGCTCTCACATTTTTTTCCATTAAGGACATAACCAAAGTGTCGAAGGTTAATTTGCAAAACATGTCAGATGTTAGACTATTACAGAGGACATATATAATATCCACAAATACTGTATTAGTTAAGGTCAGTGTGGTTCTTCCTCCATATCAAGGTTAACATAAATGAAAGGGAATGAGAGGTTCAGATGAGCTCAACTAAATCAATGCATTGAGTATGAAGAGTTATGTTTTATTTAAGCTTGCACGATTTTTCAATTGAAGATGCACTTTGGAATAAATGTTCAACACTTTGTCAGCAGCGTTCAGTGGGCTTATTTTGGTATAACAATAATTCAAAATAACACTATGGAAATTGTATATTAATTTATATACTGAAAAGTTCTTGCATTGTGTCTCATGCTATTAAATATTCATTAGGCTTCTGAATACCCTTAAATCAAGGTCTCTGGCATTATCTGTCTCCTCACGGATGTCATTAAGCTCAGCTACTCTTGCTCCTTACACACACACACACACTCTCCAGCGCATAGCACTCCACAGATGGACACACACGGGGAGGTGTGTGATGGGAGCACGGCCTCAGACGCAGAGCCGTCCCTCACAGCCATGTAATAAAATAAACATGGTCACACAAACACAAAGCTTGCTACTCAAAAGTAAACTTGTGTGTGCGCAAAAGAGGTCCTGTGGAGAGGGTGTGATTAGCGTATCAAGCATGCATCAGAAGCCCCCACAGCTGTCATTGTGTTCGTGGGACGTCAAGATAAGTAGCTTTAATATTCCGAGTCATCACAGCATAGCAACAGTTGCCTTGCCCCCCTCAGAACGGTGCAGGGGCTTTTTGAAAAGCAAAGCTTTAGAAAGTTGCATGACCTTTCCCTTGACCCCGCTGCCCTTGCCTTCTTTAGCCCTGACCTCCCACAAGCCTAGCAACAATGAGCACAGATCCTTAAAGCTGGGAGGCTCTTGGGAGACTACACCACAAAGCAGCGCTAATGCTTTCTGTTTATCCATTTTAATCCTCTGTGGAACTAGTCTGACCTTCTGCCCTTTGCTCTGACCCCACAAACACAGCCGAAACTCCCCCTGCTCGCCAACCAGCCACCAAAGCTTGTGAACAAACCCCAACCACCCCCTCATCAGCATATTCTTTTATTATATCTTGCAGCATCCCTTTGGATGGCAGAAGCATGCATTGGAATGAACTAATTATATTCTGAAAATAATCAATGACCTTGAATGACCTATAAGAACCATGCAAGTTTACTCGTATTGTTCTTCAAGTGTTCTGCAAGCATTCTAAATAATAATGCTGCTACTATATTTTGTTACTCACAACTTTCTAAAGGAAAATAAATGTTTGAATCTGTTTTTAACTGATGACATTTGCTATGGGTAAAAGGTTCCAAAATCTAATGAGCCTAATTAGACCACCTAGACAACATTTGAATACATGTGTTTTAATCAAAATTATGGCAGCATTGCATGTAGAAAGTTCCTCCTGAAACACGAGAAATGTCAGTTTGTTCAGTACTGAAAATTTGGCAAACCAAGTAAAAGTAAAAAAAAAAAAAAAAGATCTTAAGCTTACTTGTGTTGTTAGCTTTGGAGCATTTAACTCAAAGCCGCAAATTCACTTTGCAAGTTGTTTGATTCTGGTTGTAAGGTTTCAAGTGGTATCTGTCAATTAAGTTTTTTTTAATTAATTGATACCAGCCACCTTGTCACCTCATACGTGCCTCTTAAATGTATTTTTTCTTTAAAAATAATTTCTGTTCTCATTTAATTTGCAAATATGCAAATATTCCCACTAATAAGAGATGTTAAAAAGTAATAACATTAAGAATTTGACACAAATACTCTATAGGATACGAACTAACATAAGACCTATTACTTATAATTACACATAAAACTAATTACACATTCATTATTTATTTACTTAATTCGTACAGTACTTTAATTATAACTGAGTAGAAATATATTGCAAGGAGGTGAGCACTCGCATGCTCTTCAGTTTTTTTTAAAGCAAATCGTAATCTTTGTTGACAGTATGGTGGTATAAGATTTAGGAATGTTGTAAAATTACTTTTTTTAACAGTTTTGGAAATGTATGTGTCCTTAGTTCAGTTTTTTGGTTGTTATGGTGACCTTTCTTTGCTGAGAAGCTGTTTTTCTGTTTTGTCTGTAAATTAGTGCATATATGTAGTGGATTACAGTTGGTTTCAATTATAATTGTGAATAATCTTCTAATAAACTCACAACTGAGGACTTCAGTTGCTTCTGAACGTGCATGATTTTCTTTCTTTGTTCACTTTCTTACATGTGCTACTGTATAAATTCAATTAAGACAAAGCAGAAGAGAAAATTAATCTTGGTTAAAAGTCAGAGAATCGTGTCTAATGTTGAATATTCTATCCTCACATCTGAAATTATTGCTGTGTGCCTGGCTTAATTTCTGTGGCATTCAGTTGCTGCCTCTGAAGTGCATTACAGTCATCTGATTATTAGTTAATGTCTTATATAATAATAAAATAATTGATTCACATTTCAAATGAGTTATTTCACTTATGATTAATTAACATATTTGGCTTAAATTTAGCTAAAAGTCTTGTTTTAAAGTTTTCATACTCTCTAGGACAGTGGTAGTGAAAAGGAAAAGGTAGATATGCCATCAGCCTTTCATTCTTTTATACTTAACATGGGATAAAAATAAAAAGTAGAAAACTGTGAAGCTGGATTTGATGAGCTGTGTACTTTTGTTCTGCTGACCA
This sequence comes from Tiaroga cobitis, assembly GCA_030578255.1. Taxonomy (NCBI): domain Eukaryota; kingdom Metazoa; phylum Chordata; class Actinopteri; order Cypriniformes; family Leuciscidae; genus Tiaroga; species Tiaroga cobitis. The sequence continues at coordinate 15,230,649 of CM060604.1, read as the reverse complement.
ACTTAAGTAAAAATAACTATGTTCTGAAGCTGTCTTTCCATTCCAGCTGGATATCTGCCATGTTGTCGGATCCATTGAATGATTAATGGTCAAGTCTCTTGGGATGCGTCTGATCAATTAAAAATAGATACTGAGACAGTCTGCAAGAGCGGTTGAAAAACAAAAAGCATCAATTACAGAAAGATGTCGGTTCTTGTTTGGTAAACCACATTGATGACTAGACCAAATTTGCCATGAAGGCATTTTCATTTAGTTTCTAAGCTCATGCCTTGACAACTGACAAAAGAGTCATCGCTTTGCTAGATGGCTGTATTCTCGGAAGATCCTCACCGAACATGTAAGAGGTAATAATTGCAAAATGCTAAGGACAATTAACACAAATAAAGGCAGATCACAAATGACTGGAGCACAGATGGTGCATTCAGAAACACATAGCCTTTGTCCATGATGTCTTGCCAGTTTCCTAGATTAATGCTGGTAGAGATTTGATTGTCCCTGCAAGTAGAGGGTTGCATTAGAGCTCTATCTTCTTGAGCAATCTCCACTCAGTATACTTATTTATTGAGAAATTGGCACTTTCAAAGACTGCATCACACAATCTATAGTCATCATGAGTCCTCGTTTCATACCTCTTTCTTTTTTTCATGCGAAGGACAGATTTGAGTTGTTTGAACTGGAGCCTGACTGATGGATGTTTTGGGAGATGAATTATTTGCAGTAAGTTTGCCCTTGAAAATGAATTCATGGGAGCAGAGGGCACAGCCACCACAGCCAGTGGGAGCTCAAATGAGATTGTAGTCAAATGTACTGGCCACTTACCACTTTTTGCTTTGCTTATGAGTGCCCTTAAGTCGTTAACTCACCCTTTGGCATTGTGTGTACTTTATTGACTCAGGGAAAGAAATGATATTTTTCATTGTGGCTGTAATGGTCTGAAATCTAATGACTCATGACAAAGAATTACTTTTTATTTGTGTGATCATTTATGTGTTGTGCCTTTTGATGGATGAAGAAATTCATGTTATGGACTGCAAGAATATTGGCCTTGAAATGTGAAACAATCGCGCTTTAATCCTAAAGCAAAAGAGAGGTTGTACTTAGGCATGCTCATATTGACCGTTTAACTGTTAACCGAAAGTAAAAATTTTGACCGATTAATACTATCAGACATATTTCGCCGAGCAAGCAAAATGAAGCGAGTGAGCGAGCGAAAATAAGTACTGTGTGGGACCATTTCGACAGAAAGGGCGACGAAGTTACCTGCAATATATGCTACGCGGTATTAAAATACAGCAGTAGTTACAAGTAGCCTACAATGCAATATCACTTGCGAAGCAAACATCCACAAGCAAATGAAAGTCGTTTCCCGAAGCTGGTCATTCTAGCGAGACGTTATCTCTATATTCCCGGGACATCTGTGCCATCGGAGAGGGTGTTTTCTGCCGCGGGTCTAACTCAACAGGCTGCGCTCCAGACTAACCCCACATCATGTAGACATGTTACTTTTTTAAATAAAAACTAGACAATGTGTGGATTGGTTTGCACATTAAAATAAACCTGTGAAAAAAATGTTTTTGGTCTTTTTTAACGGGTCACAGACACTCGCCAATTTTATTTTTATTTAATTCAATAGGCTATTATAATCTTATCAGTTAACGGTTAATACTCGGATAACAAGTGACGGTTGTCGGTCGGGAAAATTAACCGAAATGAGCATCCCTAGTTGTACTTTACTAAACCAATGTACTTTTGCATGTGGTAATTTAGCTTATTCACTAACTCCTGCTATCCACTTGCTGCAGCGAACTGTGACGTAAAAATGTTGTGCAGATTTTGATGGCAAGTTTGCATCAATACCTGATTCACATAATTCCTGTAGTGAATTTGCCGCTAAAACAAAAGACTGCATGTGAACATTTTAGGGAATTCCCCATAGTTTTTTTTTTTAATTCATTCTAATTTATTCTAAAAATAAAAATGACACTAGGTAACCTAAAATAAAAAAATAAAAAAATGATAAATGTATTTTTGTCATCAAAGGTCGAACTTTTTCTTGAAGTTGTCCAGCATGACCTTTTAATGACATTTGAAGACCCGAGTGTAGCTTGACCTTGAAGCTCTGGTGGCCCTACATTGCTCACCATGATGATTCTTCAATTACAGGCAGGGCATTCTCTGACAGGAGATGACATCATGTTTCATCTGTACTGGACAGTCTCTTTGCTCCAATTACGTTAGTGTGACTTGAGGCAAACCTTTGGCTTTGATGAAACCATTTTGTCCAAAGTTCTTCTTTCTTCCCTATAGAGGTTATGTTGGATCAGTGTCAGCAGATAAATTATTGGTGAATGACTGAAGTCAAGTAAGGTGAAAATAGAAACATATAAAAAGGAAACTGAGCAAAAGAGTGTCCTTGTCCCTATAACTTTCATTAGAAAAGTTACATGTGGTTGAGTGCACACAAAAAAAGGTCACCAATGGCCAGTGTAAATGCGACCAAGAGTGAAATAATCTAATGTGGGGCAGTGCAGCATATTTTCACTTTTTGTTGTTGTTGCAGTCCTCATCCTTCAAAGGCTACGACCACAATGACAGTGCCAAATCAATGTGTTTTACAAGCATCTTTCAGAATACTAATATACAATATAGGTCACTTTTGTTTGAAAGTACATGATGGTTCTCTTTACTGACAGACCTTGATTGATTGGCCTACCAAAGCATTTCAAACTTAATTTTGATCATTGCCATTAAAGGCAAATAATAATGGTAGCAAGAATCATCATGGGTGCACTTAAAAAAAAATACTGGAATTTTCTTCTGTGTAAGTATTGCATTAACAATCAGCTGATATTAGAGATTTTTATAATTTAGTGTATACGTATATTACAGCTAATGTTCGATATTTATTTGTCAAGTCAAGTCACCTTTATTTATATAGCGCTTTTTACAATACAGATTGTATCAAAGCGCTTCACAGTGATAACATGAAAACAATATAACAAAGTTTGTTTCTAAAAGATATTGCGTCAACGTCCACCTTAAGTAAGGCAGATCAATAATATTATTGAATATTAAATGTCCCCAACTAAGCAAGCCAAAAGCCAAGGCAACAGTGGCAAGGAACCAAAACTCCATCAGGGACAGAATGGAGAAAAAAACCTTGGGAGAAACCAGGCTCAGTCGGGGGGCCAGTTCTCCTCTGGCCAACGAAGGAACAGTGCATGATTCGGGCAGCATTACAAGTCAGATTGGATCGGAACATTTAGAGTATTTTTTGGAAGTCCAAGTATGCACGCCGGTCTTAAGACGAGTTGTTGAGGATCAGTGCCGTCCACCATAGAGAGTCCATATCGCCCGTGTTGAGTCGTCACTTTATAGGCTTTGTGATTGGAGCATCTGAAGTCTCCGTGAGAGGCTGGATACAAACTGGAGCTGACGAACGCCATTTTCTCGGGACTCGCGTCCCGAGATAACAGCAGAAAAGCAAAGGGAAAATAATTAGCGTAGCTGCTGTTCATAATGATGATTTCCATAACACAGGCGTAAATGACAAAACATGAAGACAGTGACTCTTGCGTCCCAAAATCACCCCCTCCGTCCCCCACTCAACTCAGCCCAGCTTACTGACCTCTACATCCCTCCTGCTGCGGAGACCTAACCACAATCTCACAATCTCTCCGCAACCCAACCATACGCGCCAACCCGTTGACTAAGGCTGTCGAGCCCCACTGGTGCGTGAATAGGCAGTTTCAGTGGACAACGGTTCCGTATGGCATACTACCTACCGCAACACAATATCTGCCCAACCACCCGTCATTCACGCAATATACACAGGAACGTAATGACTGCAAATACTATGCAACCTATACAGATAACCTACAGTCTCTTCAAGTTTTATAGTATTAAATGCATTTGATCTGATTCAGCAGTATTATAAAAGGTAAGCATTATGTAAATGCTTGGCTGAAGAGATGCGTCTTTAATCTAGTTTTGAACTGGGACAGCGAGTCAGAGCCTCGAACAATATCAGGAAGGCTACTCCAGAGTTTAGGAGCTAAATGTGAGAACGCCCTCCCTCCTTTAGTGGACTTAGATATCCTAGGAATGACCAGAAGGCTCGAATTTAGTGATCTTAAAGAACGCGATGGATTGTAGGGCGATAGAAGGTCCATTAAATACACAGGAGCTAAACCATTTAGGGCTTTATAGGTCAGTAGTAGTACTTTGTAATTGATACGGAACTTGATTGGTAACCAGTGTAGAGATGATAAAATTGGTGTTATATGATCATATTTTCTTGACCTAGTAAGAACTCTAGCGGCTGCATTTTGCACTAACTGTAGCTTGTTTATTGAGGATGCAGGACAACCGGCTAATAAAGCATTACAGTAATCTAGTCTCGAGGTCATGAATGCATGAACTAACTTTTCTGCATCAGAAACAGATAGCATGTTACGTAATTTAGCAATGTTTCTAAGATGGAAAAAGGCTGTTCTTGTAACATATGAAATATGATTTTCGAAAGACAAGTTGTGGTCTAGTATAACTCCCAGGTCTTTTACCGTAGAGGATAAAGTAACAGGACATCCTTCTATATTAAAGTTGTATTGTAAGTGGTTTTGTGGATAGTTTTTTGGACCAACAAGTAATACCTCCGTTTTATCTGGATTTAGTAGCAGGAAATTATGCGTCATCCAGCATTTTATATCTTTAAGACACTCTGTCAATTTTGATGAGTTAGTGTTTTCATCTGGTCGTGATGAAATATATAATTGAGTGTCATCAGCATAACAGTGGAAATTAATTCCATGTTTTCTTATAATATTACCAAGTGGCAGCATATATATTGAGAATAGCAGAGGGCCTAACACCGATCCTTGCGGCACTCCATAGTCTACTGACGTTATCTTCGATTTTTCCCCATTTAAACAAACAAAATGGTAACGGTCTGATAAATACGATCTGAACCAGCTTAATGCCTGTCCCTGAACACCAGTGTAGTTTTGTAGTCGATCCAAGAGTATTTTATGATCTATAGTGTCAAACGCAGCACTAAGATCGAGTAGAACTAATATTGAGATACAGCCTTGGTCAGAAGCTAAAAGTAAATCAATTGTAATTTTAACTAGCGCAGTTTCTGTGCTATGATGCGGTCTGAATCCTGACTGAAATTTTTCATATATCTCATTTTCTTGCATGAAAGAGCACAATTGAGCGGACACAGTCTTTTCTAGTATTTTAGACATAAATGGAAGATTTGAAATCGGTCTGTAATTTGCTAAGTTATTTGGATCTAATTGCGGTTTCTTAATGAGAGGTTTTATTACTGCCAGCTTGAATATTTTTGGAACATGACCTAAAGATAAAGACGAGTTAATAATATTAAGAAGAGGCTCTTCCACTACAGGTAACACTTCTTTCAGAAATTTAGTTGGTATTGGATCTAATAAACATGCTGTTGGTTTAGATGCAATGATAAGTTTATTTAGCTCTTCCTGTCCTATAGTTGTAAAGCGGTGTAGTTGTTCCAGAGGGGCCATAGTTGAGGCTGAATCATAAGACACCATAGAGGTGTTTTGTACATTTACAATTGTGTTTCGGATGCTTTCTATTTTCTCATTGAAGTAGTTCATAAAATCATTACAGCTATACTGTAACGGAATAATTTGCTCGGGTGATGTCTGTTTATTTGTTAGTCTAGCCACGGTGTTAAATAAAAACCTTGGATTATTTTGGTTATTTTCTATTAGTTTGCGGAGATGCTCAGCCCTGGCTGCTTTTAGAGCTTTTTTATAACGTGACATACTGTCTTTCCACGCGATTCTAAAGACCTCTAAATTAGTTTGTTTCCATTTACGCTCTAGGTTACGAGTTTCTCTCTTGATAGCATGCGTAGCACTGTTGTACCATGGTGCTTTAGTTTTCTCTCTAACCTTTTTTGATCTAATTGGTGCAACAATATCTAATGTACTAGAGAAAATGGTGCTCAAAATGCTGGTCATTTCCTCTAGTTCATCTGTTTGTTTGGGTTCACTGAGCAGCAGAGATAGATCAGGTAAGCTATTTGAGAATCTATCTATAGTGGTCGGAAGGATTGTTCTGCCTGGTCTATAACGTGGCGCAACATGACAAATTTCAGCAGTGCGTATTATACAAGTTACCATGTGATGATCGGTGAGATCGTCACTTTGCGGTATAATATCTATATCGGTTAGATTGGTTCCATATGATATAATTAAATCTAGTGTATGATTTAGACGATGAGTGGGACCACTGACATTCTGCTTGACCCCAAAGGAGTTTAATAAATCTGTAAACGCAGTCCCTAACGCATCATTTGTGTTATCTACGTGTATGTTAAAATCTCCAACAATTATTGCTTTATCGGCATTGACCAATAGATCTGAGAGAAAGTCTGCAAACTCTTTTAGGAAATCAGCATATGGCCCTGGAGGTCTATATACAGTAGCCAAGGCTAGAGATAATAGGGATTTATTTCTTACATCTAAGAGCGTAACGTTTAGCACAAGTACTTCAAACGAGTTAAACCTGTGACCTGTTTTCTGAGTAACATTAATAATATCTCTATAGATTGTTGCAACACCGCCGCCGCGACCGATCAGACGGGGCTCATGCTTATAACAGTATCCTGGCGGGGTAGACTCATTTGTGCATGTTAATTTCCCTATGTATACATTTTATATTACTGCTGTATATTTCATACTGTAAATTATATGCATACATTTATTTTAAATTAAGCATTTTAAAATGATTGATTTTGTTTTTAGAGGGTTATAATTTATTTACACCAAATAGTATAGAATTTTAATACTATCCCATTATAAATTATCAGCCATAACATGAAAATAATGATGTGCTTGCTTATCAGTATCAGCTAGAATTTGTAATATTGATATGTAGGCTAACGTTCTACTTTTGTGACATATCTATGCCAAAATGAAATTAAACTCCAACTGTATTGCTATCAAAAAAAAAAAATTGATACAAAAATAAAATAAACTATTGTAAGGCTTAAACAGTCTATTTTGTAAAGGGAAGCCGGACCAGCAGGGTTTTAGCTTTGTTAAATGTGAATCGCAACCCAGTGTTTAGGGGGAAGGGGGAAGGGGGGAGGGGGAGGGAGGGGGGGGGGGGGGGGGGCGTGGGGGGTGCTGGGGAAGTCAGCATGTGTTTTGTTATGAACAACAGCTGGTGCAGAGATATAGCCAATGATTTCAGTCAGGCTCTCCAGACCTATAAAATGTAATAATTATCTACTGCAGGCCCTTTTACTTTAACCGTCAGCTTCACTCTTTTGATATTCCCTCTTAAAGCTAAAGTATTATCCCAGGTTAACTCAACAAAGAGTCAGCAGGTATAATAGGTTTGAAATTATCTCTTGTATAAAACAAAAAAAAAAAGAAAAGAAAAAGAAACTGCAATTGGGTGTAATGAATGAATTAAATGATCAGCTTTAACAAAACCATCAATAGGGTAAATAAATAAGAATATAATAATTGCTCATTCTAGCATTTGGATTTTGTACCTAGCATATATTTGTCTTGTTTTTGAATGTATTTCTTTTGCGTTTAATGCTGAAACCTTGTGCTGTTTACCAGTCTGTACAATGATCTTTGAACCATGATAAATAAAACCAACGCTTTGTATTTCATTTTGAGAGTTTTTGTAAAATAAGTCAAAAGTAAAATAATATAAATGTTTCTTTTCTCAATGGACGGTAACCAGAGTTGGTAAGCAGAGTTTTAGACTGGCAGCTAGTTTTAGACTGGAAACTAGCCAGTTTCTCATGGCATTAAATTGCTGACCACTGACATAAATATTCGGTTGATATGACCAATTGCATCTGTCCCTTACAACTTGCTACATTTTATACACTTGAGTTGCACTGGAGTTCTTACAAAAGCAGAATAGGGGAGAGTGGGGCACAACCTAACACATTTTGATTTTGGCTCAATTATTTAATTTAATTATTATTTAAATAATTAAGTTAGATTCATCTTTTTTTACACAAGCAACATACACATCTCTGCTACAAATGAACACTTAAAGTTTTTTTCTAGGACCTACCATTTTCGTACAGTTGCACTGAAAGTGACAGAAGTGCAAATGTTACAACCTACCCTATATGCGGAGTTAATTGTAACAGACAGAGGGGTTAGTTGTAACACTTGTGTGTAACACACATAATTCAGTACTATTTTATCTGTATAGTTTGATATTGTTTGTGCATCTGTATAGATAGATATCCATACATCCATCCCTCATCCAATCATCCTTCTATTATGGATCAATATCATGGATGGAGACAAAAGGGCTGCAGTTTTCCAAGCAATACATAAATAAATAAATAAAATCATCAAATATTGTAATTACAATTGAATTACATTTATGTGTGGCAGCTGCATGTAAAATTATTATTATTGATAATAATAACAGTAATAATAATAAAAATGAGCTTAAAATAACATTTTTAAGGGTTTATTGCTTTAAAACCAGGCTATAGCCTATTTTTTTAAAAGAAACAAGTGATCAATGCATAGTAAACTAAATAAAAAAAAAAAAAAAATCCAACATTGTTTGTGAAAGTCCAACAAAGTTAAATATATAAATAAATACTCAAACCTGAAAAGTTGTGTGGCTCCCTGTTTTCATTTGATTATCATTGTACACTTGGCGGCTTGTTTGTAACACTGTGCTACAACTAACCCCGCTGTGTAAAACATAGAAGCCTAGCTAACAGTTGCTAGGATTTGCTGACATGTTTCAAAACGGTGCTATGTTTTAGCCAACAAGACAGTAATTAAGGCAATATAAAGTTAGATTTGGTGACGTACACACCCAACTCAGAAACCGAAAAAAACCTATGATGAAAAAATGTACTTGCATGGTGTCAAAACACTCTTTGTCCAGCATCTTCATGAAATCTTATCAAAACTTTCCACAAATTCACGGGAGACCGTCTTCTGGCAGCGAGAGAAAAAGAGCGGAAACACAACCGGCTTGATCCCGACTAACTATGTAAAAGGTCCGTGTTACATTTAACCCCGCGTTAGGTTGTGCCCCGCGCTCCCCTACTTTTCAGTAATTGGTATAGTTTGAAGACCAACCATTTAGGGACCTAGTGGGACACAAGGGTGATGATAGTCTTGTCAGATAATGCGCCACATTCTTGAAAAGTGCTTGTCCTGGCTGACTCTGGAGTGTCAATGTGCCTTGAAGGATGGAGCCAGAGGTTAGAGTGCCCAGGACTCAGGCGTCAAGCCTTGTAGCAAAATTGAGACTTTTTAGGAAATCACATCCACCAGCTTACAGTCAGAGACAGCAAAGTTTGACCTATGACCCTGCAAGGGGGAACAGCTATAAATGTGTGCTATTTCATTTAATAAGTGTTCACTCAGCCTTGCAACATGAATCCAAACCCTATATTTTTTAATTGTTGTTGTTAAATTATAAGTAAAATTAGTACAGTTTTCTCAGATAAGCTGTCAAATCTGCACTGAAAGTGAATAACACGCCAGATGTCTACTAAACTCAATGCATTTCCAAATAATTCATAACTGGGATGTCTTGCAATTACTGAAGAGTGATTTATTGATTTATTTATGTAAATGTTTTTACATAAATGTACATTTATTTATGTTGTGTGTTTTTCTTTCCATGTCTTTTCCACAATTTCATGTAGACTGGAAGTTTTTCCATTACTAAATCCGCTATATGAGACATGTTATCTCCATTACATTACCTGTTGAGCTGCTAACATCTCAGCCTGATGTTGTGGTGCTAGGTTTTCAAGGTCTGCCGTTCAGTTATGCTAAATGTGTTGTCCCACTTTAAACCAATAGGCTTTATGCACAGCTTTACTACTTCCTGAACTTCAGCCAGCCCTTTCTTTCCTGTCTGCCATTATTGGACAAACTGATTAATCCAGGTGTGCCTGATTATTGTTACTGAGGCCAGGCACACCTGGATTAATCAGTTTGTCCAATAATGGCAGACAGGAAAGAAAGGACCTGGCTAAAGTTCAGGAAGTAGTGCAGCTGTGCATAAAGCCAATTAAGCTAGCATGTTAAGTAGGGCTGTAACGATACGCGATATAAAATCGAAATCGCGATACTCAGGTCCACGATCCTGTATCGCGATGTGAGAAGGCAGAATCGCGATCACACCCCTTCCAACTCCAGAGTTATCCTTCCTGTCCAGAACCAGGGCTCGAATTTCGGCGCGGGATTGCGGGTATTGCGCATAATTCTAATCATTCCCGCAGGTCTCCCATTTATAATGCGGGAAATTCCCGCAATCGTAATCCACACAGATAATAAAATCAAATCATTCTTTTAACAACTATCTTCCAGACGCAATTTCACAAACAAACAGCGTGAGTGTTCAGCGGTGCCGCGCGCGTCTTCTATCTCTTCTCTCATAATGTGTTGTGCAAGGCAGGCGCTGCATGCGGCGATAATACACACTCGCGTTTTGGAGTCGGGACCATAGACTGTAAAAGTCTTTTTAAGTCTTACCAGTTTAAACATTCAAGCAATTTTAAACTAATCAGTGCTCGCGCGCTCTCTGAGAGATTATTTTCTATGCGCACATTCATAGAAAATCCGCCTCAAAAACAGCTGGCCAGTAACTATTTTTCGCGGATTATATTGCTTTAACACGCAAAATTGTCAATTTCGGTCTTTGTGAGTAGGCTATACTCTAAACATAGTCGGTTTTGTCTTTAATAGGCATAAAACGCATGCCAGTATAATGAACACAGGATCCGTGCACTAGCTCTTAAAGTGACGGAAGCCATATGTGTCTGTCATTAATTTTGTTGTCAAAACAACAAAAGACGGCTTTAAGTTAAAGGAATCAGGATTAATAGCCTATGTATTTAATTTATTCAGGACTAAAATACTACCCAGTGTTATTTTCCATTTGATTACTTTATTCAGTTTCTGTAAGTGAATACTAGTGTTAGACCTATTCAAAAACTTTTCTCTTTAATTGTCTTTATTTGTATCTTTATTCTATTGTATTTATTTGTGCTACTTTTTTCAATTTAATTAAACAATTTAAATCAAGCTTCCTTGTGATGTGTAAATTCTTAACAACAATATTACCCCATTGTAAAAATGCAATGAGCGTAAACATTTAGGCAAGATAAATGTAATAATTTTGTTTGGAAAAATTTTTTTCTTCTCTCAAAATCTCTTTTGAGGGAGCCCCGCCCCCTCAAGCCCCGCCCCCGTGATAGAATCGCGATACGAATCGAATCGTGGGTCAAAAATCGTGATACGAATCGAATCGTGGGTTTGGTGTATCGTTACAGCCCTAATGTTAAGAAACTGTGAACACTGGCCAATGATTGTTGCCATCACTGCCATTGAGCTTAAACTAAATTGTGAAGTACACAGTCTTACCCAAGTCTTACACAAGCCTTTAGCTAATCCACCTCTCACCCCACAATCCATAATTTCACGCAGTGCAAAATGCAGAGTTTGGGACAAATATATAGGTAAATCAGGGATGGCAGCACATAGCATTCCAATCACACTCAAGACCTCACACGCCATTTATCTCTCATCAGGCAAACTGATTGTGCCCTAAATATGGAATAAAATGAGGGGAAAAGTGGTTGCTTATCGAGGAACTCCCAGGTGGCAGTGCTTAATGTATAATTATGGCATGTGGAATGCGGCTTTCATTTTGAAGAGAGCAACGGTTTAATTACAGAGCTACCTCTGTTGATAGGAGTGTCTCGGCGTCTGCTGCCGTTGTCAGCTAAAAATCTCTGTGTGATCCCATGTTCAGATACTCCACATGTCTCATTAACCTGCCGGCACTGCTTGTGTTTTTCCTCGCAGAACTGCAAGACGTTAGTCTTCTAAAAGGCTGTAGAAGGGTGCCTTCAGCTCTATATTTGATGACAGTCAACTGCAGGACGAGATGCAGATGGTAGACGTGCAGTCGTGTGTAGTAGAGGTATTCAGTGATGAATCATCCATAACCATCTCATTATTGTCAAAATGGTAAAATGAGGCTGGCAGAAAACATTGTCAACATAGGTTGTGCATTATATTTAAACATGATCTATACAGCTAGCAACCGCCATGTGTCCTCTGAGATTGTGAAGCTGATGTTGAATGGCAGTAGTTCTTTTTTTTTTCAAAGCACATATCAGGACTCCTTCATTTCAGAGACGGATTTACAGTAATAAGTCTATTGACTATAAGCTAAAGTCCTTGACAATCAGTCGGTATGCTGTCTGTGAGCACTTGAAAGGTCAAACAAAAATTCCTGATTGGTTGGTTAATCTCTTTTCTTTAAAGGCATCAATGTTTCCAGCATCCATTTCCTGCACTACAAACTGCAATCTTTTCAACCTAATGGCAAGCTTCAGTTGAATGAAAATCATAGTGTATGCATTCAATTTGTACCAAGCTATTCTAGACAGTCAGTAGGTTTCTCATCAAGCAAAACTTGATATATTAGTGGTGTCACAGTTCGGAGTCCAAAAATGAAGGGGTGTCAAAAGTTCTAATCCAAATATGTAAAATAATAAATTGAGAATATCCAACATAGCGTAACAGAGTGCTCAACTCACAAACAATAGCCGACAATGAACTGAGGAAACACGGGAACTTAAAGGAACACTCCACCGTTTTTTTAAATTGGGGTTATTCACTGTCTCCCCTACATTTAGATAGGTGGGCAAATGCATTTTTGTCTCAGTGCACGCATTGTCTTAGTCTGGCAGCGCCGCCGCTTGCTTAGCTTAGCATAATGAATGGAATCCTATGTTGCCAGGTAGCATGTCGTGAGTAAAAGTGATAAAAAAATAAAATATAAAAATAATTACTTCTTGTGGCCTGCTTATTCACAACAAGTACAAATAGCAATGCATATTAAGACTAGGTGATTTCCTAGGCAGATATTGATTTGGGAATATATGGGGGGACAATATAATCAGGACACGGAGGCGCCAGCACGTGAACTGGAGCGCGTAAATGAACCGAAACTCAGCATATAAGCTACTTGCCTCACAGACCTGTATATCTATAGAAAGCTTGAAATGTGTACTTTTAAACAAAACAATTAAAAACTAAAAGAAATTGGCTACTCTCTGCTTATGTTGGCTAATTCATATGAAGTGTGCATTTCTCTCTATAGGCGCGTTTACTATGCTACTGCAAAGATGGTGAGTCTGCATCATCAACTTTATCAATTTATCTTTATCAACAATTCAAATGTTTCATGCACAGGAATTTTGAGGGGCAGTTGCTCTGACCTGAAAAAAGCCCCATACACCCCCCCCCCCCATAAAAAAAACTCATGGGCTATATGAAGGACTGAGAATAACAGGGTCTTTATTAAAATATATATACACAAAGAAGTAAAAAACTGAAATACAGCACTCAATCACCTTAACTACTACTAATAATAACAGAAAATCCCTACATCAATAGGGCCGCTCATGCAGGCTCAGCTCAGGTGCCGGTATAGCAGTCGTGTACTCAGTGCTTGCAAGAGCAGCTGGATGTACGGAAAGCGAAAAAGGCCAAAAGCATTGGTGCAAAATTTAATTGTCTTGCTACACTGCAGCATAATAAAATGGTTCTCACACTCCAGTAATATTTCTGTGAATTGAATTCATCTTGAATTAATCACTTGTTCATAGTTTTTGTATTATGTCTGAATATATTCAGTGGAATTTTGCCCATACAAATTGCCTTATCTGACCGTGTTTATGTCCAAACTCAATGCCTCATATTATGGTTTTATTATTATTCATAAAGATTACAAAATGTCAGAGATGACAGGTTTATGATATACAACTTTGTATACAGTATACAAACAGTATACAAAATGTATTAACAATATTGGTAAATATCACCAAAATACACATGAGAAAAAGAGTTCCTCATTTGTTTATTGTTTTTTAATTATTATTTATTTATTTAAAATTTGAAAAGAAATAATCTGGATTGAATTGACAGAAAAAAAAAACTCAGACAAAAACTCGCTTCTATAAAAATAAAAAAATGTAAAAAAAACGCTTAGATTTTGGGAAAAAATACAGTCCTTTTTTAACCTTTTGGCTTTCCGTACATTCAGTTGTGCTTCTTGCTCGTATTCAGTTCTGATGGTACGTATGGTACCTGGGCAACTACGCATGATTTGTATTATGATTGCGTAAAGGGAACAGGAATTCCGGTAGGGAACAGAATCGACTGCTACACCGGTCGCGTGCAGCGCTGCAGCCACGTAAACAGAGTTTGCCCTTCCGCTATTGACTTTTACTTTCGGTGCCCGAATGGAAGTGAATGAGGCTTTGCGATTTTTTTTTTTTTTTTTTTTTTTTTTTTTTTTTTAATCTAGGCTTACGTGAAATTCTGCATCCATTGTACGATTTTTTTTCCTCCCTCGGAAGGGCAACGTGAGTCGAGAAGGGCATATGGGCAGTTGCCCGGGCAACCCGAGCAACCCCCCTGTGCACGTCCCTGTTCATGCATAATCATCACTTTCGCCGGTTCTTTGTAGCAAGCTTTATTTCAGGTGTTGCGTGATATCTCTGCGCCCAAGTAGCAGTGCTTCGCCTGTGCTTAAGTATACAATGATAATGAACTAAAAGACTAACAGGTGTGATGATCCAATGAAATGCCATGGTAACTTAATAGAGCAGGAAAAGTGAACGAAGACAACAGCAAATAATGAAAAGAAAACTAAAAGTCCATGAAACATAAAAATTCAATAATGAACGAACGAACAAATGACTGAATATGTGTGACAAGTGGGATGAAATGTAATGCTTTGTTTTAAAGGAATAGGTTGCCCACGAATGACCACATATGAAATTTAAGAGATACAGTAGTGGCCAAAAGTGATGTCCAGAGCAGAGATTTATTTTTAATGACCCTACAAGTTTGATTAAACTATCAAAATATGAGTAAAATAAATATTTTATATATTTTAAATATGAGTGCGAACAAAACACTAAACTGCTAAAGGACAAAAAAAAAAAAAAAAAAAAACGCTATTGAAGAATCACAAAAAATAGTCTTTTAAACCAGTGGACACGTTTGGGAACCACTGCTTTAAACTCACATTCTACAGGTGAAACTCGGAAAATTAGAATATCGGTCAAAAGTTCATTTATTTCAGTAATTCAACTTAAAAGGTGAAACTAATGTACTATATATAGACTCATTACATGCCAAGTGAGATATTTCAAGTTTTTCGATATTCTAATTTTTCGAGTATATTCTAAGTCTTTTGGATCCATACAATAGTTTTGTATAAGAAAATATTAATCTAAGCCGTTATTTACTGATTGGCATATCTTCACTTCTTCTGTATGTACAGCAGTGGCCAAAAGTGATGTCCACCCAAGGAAAATCGGCATCTTCACCCTTTATTCAAATATTATAAAAAATGTGTTAAAGATTTTGTAAGCACATTGTGTAGTTGTGTTTAGAGTCAATTGTTTTATTTGTGATAATGTAATGATTCTGAAACATGCCAAATTGTGTGGACATCATTTTTGGCCAGGCTATCATACAAAGTCACTATAAACACATGCAAAAATGAGAGAACCAACTAAATATTGATAACTGATTATGTTGGATTCAATGTATGTTTTTTTCCTGTGAGCTTTTTCTTTTCTGTGCTTTTTTAAAATTAAACCTGTTACTGTAGTCACTGTAGCTGAATATGTCACTACGGCATTATGGTCAAAAATATGATGAGGAAAAAACTCAAGTAACATCAATAAAGGGATATTCTTTTAAAAGGGTTAAAAAAAACACAGTTAAAAAAACACAGTATTTTTCACATAATTTACTTATCTGCATACCGCTGTTTTCACTGTCCAAAAAACAGCCTGATGACTTCCTTGTTCTATGAAGTCCCTCCTTCAGAAATATGTAACGAGTTCTGATTGTGCCAGCGGTTCCTGTGTTGTGATTCGACAGCAGCTTATTGCACGTTGCCCGGAAAGGTCACGCCTCTTCCCATAAATTGGAGATGCATGCGCAGCTGAAGTGCTTCTTCTCCGTGGGAGACCACTCCCCCTTTTTTTGTGCATTCCTGTGGGCGGAGATTAGTCAAAAAACTATTCTAGTTACGTCATTAAAAAAGGAAGTAGAGGGATGTAGTCCAAACCAGCCATTCGCTGTATGCTTTGAAAGGGGACTTCTGTTAAATAAAATATCTCGCTAGGCATTGAACTTTGAGCTTTATAATTTTACAAGCATTATTTATGCTCTAACAGCAACATTACACACTAATTAAAGTTTGAAAAATGGAATCGCGAAGAACGGGACCTTTAAAGGCACACTATGCAGTTTAATTTTGTTTTTGTCAAACAGCGACCCCTAGAGTCGCTGTGGAGTACTTGTATTTAACATTACTGTCCTAAATACCACTCACGCAGAGCGTCTCTGCACTCACGGCCTGATACCCCTTTGAAGCTGTTATATTAAGGTACAAATCTTGCATAGTGTGTCTTTAAATAAGAGATCTAGGGGGTGTTTATGAGTAGGCCTACTATGATATTAGACTACATAGCCTATAATAAAAGATAATGAATTTCAAACTTGAACCAAAAATTTTTTTTTTCAAAGATCAACAGTCTGTCAGTAGTCTTTATTCTGCCACAAAAAAAACGGCGTGTTGTGGTTCCGGTACACCAGCCATGTCAACGAAACGAATGAATGAAAATTTGCTTATCAATATGCTATCGCGCCTAAATCTTTGTAGAACTTCAAAAAAATAAACAGAAAAGATGCTGCAGCCAATGAGCCGCTGGCTGGGGCCGACTCAACCTCCACGGACAGTTTTTAATATTTTATCAGACAATAACCACTCAAGATTTTGCTTTAGTATAATTTTCGGGACAATTAGGGCCGGATTCAGGAGCTTAGATTTCGTGACTGTCTCGAATTTTTTGGGACGTCTGTTCACCCTATGTGGCGGCGAGCCCGCAGTCTCCACTCGTACGCGCTCTTTAATCTATTGCCGTTGCGGAGACTCTCTATTCATTCCGGTGAAATCACAAAATAAAATGCACAAAAACTTAGAAAGATTTACTTACTAGTCCATCAACAAGATCGCCAGGTCAGCATCACTGTTGCATCCAGTGCTGCTTTTTAGCTCGCGCCAACGAGTGAAAAGCCCCATCTATGGAAAAGCCTGACCGAGTGGGACTCTTGTCTGGTTCCTTACGCGGTCAGATTCTCTTTTACTTTTCCGTCTCTTCCGACCACGTTTTCTTTGCTTTTTCGATCGTCGAGTATCACGTCTGAAATGCGCGCAAGTGTCTGTATTCATGCTTCATATGTTGTTGTTGATGTGTGTGACGTCGTTGCCGTAAAGCATGTCGTGATTCTCACGAGATTTGTCGGTGGCGCTCCTCTCAAACTTGCATTGCTGGTTTTTCCAACGGCGTCCCCCCCCTAAGCTTTACTACCAGGATGATTCGCCCTACTATGAGTTTGTTTACCACCGAAATGACTTTGAAGCTGTTATATTAAGGTACAATTCTTGCATAGTGTGCCTTTAAATCTCATAATGCTAGGACTTAATATCTCATATTGACTTTATTCTCATAAAAGGCCTATTATGAGATTATTCTCAAAACATTACAACTTTATTCTTGGACTGTTACAAATTTGCTATTTTATTGTTCTCATAATTTTGACTTAATATATTGCTTTAAATAATTTAATAATACAATTTTTTCCTCAATGTTCTCGTATTTTATTCTCAATATCAATACTTTAATTATGTAATGTTAAAATGTTTTCCTTGAACATTTTATTCTCATCAAAAGCCTTATGAGAGATTATTCTCAAAACATTGACAACTTAATGTTACGACTTTTTTTCTCATAATTTTTAAGTCGTCCTCTACATTATTACTTCAATCGCTACTTTTAATGTTACAATTGTAGTATTAATTTTACTTTGTTTTTTTAAATGTAATGAATTTATTGTAAGTA
Organism: Tiaroga cobitis; assembly: GCA_030578255.1. Lineage (NCBI taxonomy): Eukaryota > Metazoa > Chordata > Actinopteri > Cypriniformes > Leuciscidae > Tiaroga > Tiaroga cobitis. The sequence goes on along the minus strand of CM060604.1, from coordinate 15,212,642 downwards.
TTACTACTTAAAAAACTATTTTAATGTTAGCATTTTATCATACAAACTTTGTGGCTTTATTTTTGTAAAATGCCTGTTATGGATTTATGAAAAAAAAACTCAAAAAGCCATACCTTTCGTGTTTCACATAAGAAAGGGAAAAAAGTACAGGGCGGAACCACTCGGGGTGGGTAAATGATGCCAAACTTTTTAGGTGAATCGTTCCTTTGAGCCCTTGGTATCATTTAGGACTGTCAATATAAAAAAAAAAAAATATTTGAAATACATTATTCAGTAGTGGTAGATACTGTTGAGACCACCTAGAGCAGATTTTTTTAATAATTGCCCTCATAATGGCATTGCCTGTGCTTTTTGATGTGAAAGAAAGATAAATATTTCACATGCTGGTTCAGAATGCTGTCATTAATATCACTATGGCATCAGGACTGACCTGTGGAAATGTGTTCTGAACAAAGCACTTCCTGTGGCATTCCTCTATTTGATTTCTTTCAGTAACCTTGGCGATCGGCTCTGTTGGGCCAATTAATTCAGGTCACAGTTTCATCTTATTGGACCATGCAGCAGAGTACCCAGCACTGATGCAGCCTGAATACCAGCCAGGAAGAAATGATTCTTCGCTCCCCTGGCTCCTATTGGCGCCTGCATGCCTGACACCACTCCCAAACTGGGCAAGTCCTTGGTTTGAACCAAATCTCAGCTGTTAGACCAGAGACCTTTCAACTTCCCTTTTAATTTGCCTGTTACGTGCCACATGCACTAACACAAGAGAGCGACACCTATTAAAAGGCGCCGCCCGGAGTTCCGTCTCCTGCTCCACTAAATCACTCCACAACACAACAAAAGTTCAAGAAAAGTAAACATTTATTTTTCCTTTTCCTTGTAGAAGTAGGGGTAAGGTTTGGTTCACTCAAAACAAAGTGTGAACTGAGAGGATTAAAGTCGGCCACAAAACAACAAACAAAACGGGCGTTCTGACTAGATTTTAGATAGTCTTTCCTGGGTTAAGAAACAAAGTAAAATACAATGCTTACCTCCCTACTAACCAATAAACATGAGAAAAGGTGACAAAATAAACAAATGGCCTCCGTCCTCGCAAACAGTCTGAAAAGTAAATCAGGATAACAATTACCGGCCTATACCGCTAACAACATTGGTGCTGCACACAAGCAGCTTACTCTACACCAAAGAGCACTGACACACTGTGATCCGACAATATAACACCGTGAAGCAGGAGGGGGAACTCGAGGAACAGAAGCTTCCACACAGCTTATATCCATTCGACGAGTCCATCAGCCCCGCCCACTTAAACAGCTGCACCTGTAACGCAATTAAGGGACAGGAGAGAGAGAGAGAGAGCAAACCCACAGAAGAAACAAGCACGTACACGTTCACTTGTTCTACACATTATTACTTACGTTCTGACACGTAACATTGCCCTTGTGTGTCTCTTCCATATAGGAAAAAAAAACACATCTTTTTTAAACTCACAAGTCGATCTTTTGTAAGCTGTCTGTAAGGCTGTTCATTTTATTTGCGTCTCATGGCAATAGGGTGTACAAAGGCTTTGGCATGTGTGTTTGTATGTGTTTGCATGAAAATGGGCAGGCTTGTGCTTCTGTTAGCAGCTTCTAGATTACTAATCAGGCCCACATCCTTTGCAGAGCTCGTGGGCCTTAGTCTGAGAACCTCATTACCTATTCAGGTCACTACAGGACAACAAAGCTGGTCTGCTCAAAATAGGCTGAATATAGCCAATGCACTAAGGCTTATTCAGGCCCTTGATTTCAGCTCCTCCAATAAAATGGCAGCTTTGATGTCAGGTAGGTAGGCCTAATGGACAACTAATGAGCCATCACATGGTGGCCAGGCATTTTGAAAACACGTCTGATTTTAGGATTAAAAGGCACACATCTCCATATTGAGATGTGTGCGGCTTGAGACGATGAGATGAAAGATGAAAATGGTTGACTGTTTATGTTCAAGGCTGCATCACCCATACATGATTTAGTGCTCAAGCTTTGACATGTTGTTGGTGTTTTTATGCATTTCCACTACCGATTACTTGATGCTTTGGCGGGCTTGTCATATGAAAAGATCTTGTAGTGCAAGCTTTTATTTCTTTTTTTATACATCTTGCATAATCCTCAAGGTCGTGTAATGGCCTTCAATTCTTCATAAACGTATAATCCCAGCCATTTATGTGCCAGTCAACTTAAAGTCCTTTGTACCTGAGCTCCACAAAGAGTCCAGATTGGTGATTGTCGAATTCCTTTCATAGACATAGTTTTAGATGGCAAATTAATAGTTTTTTTGAAACGGCATGATTGCTTTCACTCTAACTGTTAATGTACGAGCCTGTTCACCCTGAAGACCATCATTTGTAAGCGAGCAAGAGTTGAGAGCAGAGCATATTATAATGCAATACAAATTTGTGAATTAGAGCTATTTTCAAGCAGCTCGCCTGTCGCTACTCTCTGTTGTGTTATTTTGAAAGGTTATAGGGTTTATAGCACGGGCCGGGCGTGTTTTGTAACCTTTAGTCATGATGTGCTAAGCCCCTGTAGGCTGATTGCTGATGCATTAGTGCTCTCGTTTTGACTTCATCATGCAGTGTTTAGAGCGGGACACACTCACAGTTCCCTTTAAAAGCAGTTGTGACCCCTGCTTGCTATGTGCTGCTGGCTTTTCAGCTCGATCCAACACAAACAAGTTTCTATTGTTACAATTCAAAAGAATTGTTATGAAAGAGATGTGTAAAATTTTGTCAGTGTTAGACTCAGCAGAAAGGCTCTTTTCTTAGTTTACTATATAAACACACACTACTACCGTTCAAAAGTTTTAGATCATGTTTTTTTTTTTTTTTTTTAGAGAAGTCCAGGAAGCTTTTGCAACATTATAAATGTCTTTACTGTCACTTTTGATCAGAGCCGGCCTGAGCCTTTTGGGGCCCCTAAGCAGAATTTGATTTGGGGGCCCCTCCCACTACGCGGAGTCACCTGTGCTTGACGATTACTGACACAAATATCACGCAACAATGATACATTATAAATTAATACAGTGAGGTTATGTATAAATACAAAATAAATACTTAATAAAAAATAGATAGCCTACTCAAATATTTTTTTTTTTTACTTTTACTTTTCTCTTTTACTAACTCTTTGAAACGTCTTAAAACAAACTGTCTCAAAACATATCAAATAAATTATTTGCTAAAATAATGACAACTGAGAAATCAAAAACATAATAAGAGCAAGGCTTCAACAATGACAATTATTGTTGAAAACTGAAAAAAATTATATTATTTCTCAACTGTCTCAATACACAACTGTCCACAAAGTCTTTTTTTATTAGTATTATTGTAACAGACTTTGTTAGATTGTAAATGACAGAATCCAACAGTCTATTACTATGATACCGGTAATGATATACTGGCGCTCGTTGTATATGTGTGTGTATGCAATGTATTTTTCCCCTCTGGGCTTGCCGTAGATAGGAATGGTTCAATTGCTGCACAAAACATACCGTAAGTAATCATGCAAACATACTTTTATCTTGCTCTTTTTTTCTCCTCCTCTGTCATTTTCTTCGTTCTATTTTCGGCACCAGAGGGATACGTACTTTTTTGTGACATGGCTTAACATTACCGCGAGTCCGCGAGACCGCGACTGTGCGCAGTTGCGCACGAATTGTCTATGCACGCGCGAGGTGTCTAGATTATGCGCATGACTTAAACGCTGGCAGACACAGCAGCAGTTGTAGGGAGGTATATTGATCATGAAATCAGAATTTAATTTTATTGTCTTTAATTATTCATTCATTCATATGAATTCATTCATTTATGTAACTTGTTTAAGTTATCTAAAAAAATATTTTTTCGATTTTTCGACTCGATTGGGGGGGGGGGGCCCCTTGGTGGCCAATGGGCCCCAAGCAGCCGCTTCGTTCACTTATGCTTCGGGCCGGCCCTGCTTTTGATCAAGTGAATGCATCCATGCTGAATAAAAGTATTAATGCATTTCATTTCTTTCCAAAAACGATAATGTTACAAAAGCTTTCTGTTTCAGATAAATGCTGTTTTTTTTAACTTTGATAATAGTAATAAATGTTTCTTGAGCAGCAAAATAAGCATATTAGAATGACTTTTGAAGGATCGTGTGACACTGAAGACTGGAATAATAATGCTGAATATTCAACTTTGCCAACACGGGAATAAATAGCATTTAAAAATATATTCAAATAGAAAAGTAATTTCAAATTGTAAAATCGCAAATCACAGTCTTTGCTGTGCCAATCTAATTGATATAAGTAGTGTAGAACATTATATAGAAACTGTGTCTATCCCTCGTTTAGTGAGGCCAAATAATAAATCCAATGTAGGATCTAGGAAAAATCTTATTGTAATTAAACCTGAAAATCTAAATATCAGTGAACAAAAACAATTTCTAAAACTAGGTCTTCTAAACATTAGATCGCTCACACCTAAGGCGGTTATTGTAAATGAAATGGTCACAGATAATAGCTTCGATGTACTTTGCCTTACTGAAACCTGGCTTAAACCAAACGAGTATTTCGGTCTAAATGAGTCTACTCCGCCAGGATACTGTTATAAGCATGAGCCCCGTCTGATCGGTCGTGGCGGCGGTGTTGCAACAATCTATAGAGATATTATTAATGTTACTCAGAAAACAGGTCACAGGTTTAACTCGTTTGAAGTACTTGTGCTAAACGTTACGCTCTTAGATGTAAGAAATAAATCCCTATTATCTCTAGCCTTGGCTACTGTATATAGACCTCCAGGACCATATACTGATTTCCTAAAAGAGTTTGCAGACTTTCTCTCAGATCTATTGGTCAATGCCGATAAAGCAATAATTGTTGGAGATTTTAACATACACGTAGATAACACAAACGATGCGTTAGGGACTGCGTTTACAGATTTATTAAACTCCTTTGGGGTCAAGCAGAATGTCAGTGGTCCCACTCATCGTCTAAATCATACACTAGATTTAATTATATCATATGGAACCAATCTAACCGATATAGATATTATACCGCAAAGTGACGATCTCACCGATCATCACATGGTAACTTGTATAATACGCACTGCTGAAATTTGTCATGTTGCGCCACGTTATAGACCAGGCAGAACAATCCTTCCGACCACTATGGATAGATTCTCAAATAGCTTACCTGATCTATCTCAGCTGCTCAGTGAACCCAAACAAACAGATGAACTAGAGGAAATGACCCGCAGTTTGAGCACCATTTTCTCTATTACATTAGATATTGTTGCACCAATTAGATCAAAAAAGGTTAGAGAGAAAACTAAAGCACCATGGTACAACAGTGCTACGCATGCTATCAAGAGAGAAACTCGTAACCTAGAGCGTAAATGGAAACAAACTAATTTAGAGGTCTTTAGAATCGCGTGGAAAGACAGTATGTCACGTTATAAAAAAGCTCTAAAAGCAGCCAGGGCTGAGCATCTCCGCAAACTAATAGAAAATGACCAAAATAATCCAAGGTTTTTATTTAACACCGTGGCTAGACTAACAAATAAACAGACATCACCCGAGCAAATTATTCCGTTACAGTATAGCTGTAATGATTTTATGAACTACTTCAATGAGAAAATAGAAAGCATCCGAAACACAATTGTAAATGTACAATCCTCTATGGTGTCTTATGATTCAGCCTCAACTATGGCCCCTCTGGAACAACTACACCGCTTTACAACTATAGGACAGGAAGAGCTAAATAAACTTATCATTGCATCTAAACCAACAGCATGTTTATTAGATCCAATACCAACTAAATTTCTGAAAGAAGTGTTACCTGTAGTGGAAGAGCCTCTTCTTAATATTATTAACTCGTCTTTATCTTTAGGTCATGTTCCAAAAATATTCAAGCTGGCAGTAATAAAACCTCTCATTAAGAAACCACAATTAGATCCAAATAACTTAACCGATTTCAAATCTTCCATTTATGTATAAAATACTAGAAAAGACTGTGTCCGCTCAATTGTGCTCTTTCATGCAAGAAAATGAGATATATGAAAAATTTCAGTCAGGATTCAGACCGCATCATAGCACAGAAACTGCGCTAGTTAAAATTACAAATGATTTACTTTTAGCTTCTGACCAAGGCTGTATCTCAATATTAGTTCTACTCAATCTTAGTGCTGCGTTTGACACTATAGATCATAAAATACTCTTGGATCGACTACAAAACTACACTGGTGTTCAGGGACAGGCATTAAGCTGGTTCAGATCGTATTTATCAGACCGTTACCATTTTGTTTGTTTAAATGGGGAAAAATCGAAGATAACGTCAGTAGACTATGGAGTGCCGCAAGGATCGGTGTTAGGCCCTCTGCTATTCTCAATATATATGCTGCCACTTGGTAATATTATAAGAAAACATGGAATTAATTTCCACTGTTATGCTGATGACACTCAATTATATATTTCATCACGACCAGATGAAAACACTAACTCATCAAAATTGACAGAGTGTCTTAAAGATATAAAATGCTGGATGACGCATAATTTCCTGCTTCTAAATCCAGATAAAACGGAGGTATTACTTGTTGGTCCAAAAAACTATCCACAAAACCACTTACAATACAACTTTAATATAGAAGGATGTCCTGTTACTTTATCCTCTACGGTAAAAGACCTGGGAGTTATACTAGACCACAACTTGTCTTTCGAAAATCATATTTCATATGTAACAAGAACAGCCTTTTTCCATCTTAGAAACATTGCTAAATTACGTAACATGCTATCTGTTTCTGATGCAGAAAAGTTAGTTCATGCATTCATGACCTCGAGACTAGATTACTGTAATGCTTTATTAGCCGGTTGTCCTGCATCCTCAATAAACAAGCTACAGTTAGTGCAAAATGCAGCCGCTAGAGTTCTTACTAGGTCAAGAAAATATGATCATATAAAACCAATTTTATCATCTCTACACTTGTTACCTATCAAGTTCCGTATCAATTACAAAGTACTACTACTGACCTATAAAGCCCTAAATGGTTTAGCTCCTGTGTATTTAATGGACCTTCTATCGCCCTACAATCCATCGCGTTCTTTAAGATCACTAAATTCGAGGCTTCTAGTCATTCCTAGGATATCTAAGTCCACTAAAGGAGGGAGGGCGTTCTCACATTTAGCTCCTAAACTCTGGAATAGCCTTCCTGATATTGTTCGAGGCTCTGACTCGCTGTCCCAGTTCAAAACTAGATTAAAGACCCATCTCTTCAGCCAAGCATTTACATAATGCTTACCTTTTATAATACTGCTGAATCAGATCAAATGCATTTAATACTATAAAACTTGAAGAGACTGTAGGTTATCTGTATAGGTTGCATAGTATTTGCAGTCATTACGTTCCTGTGTATATTGCGTGAATGACGGGTGGTTGGGCAGATATTGTGTTGCGGTAGGTAGTATGCCATACGGAACCGTTGTCCACTGAAACTGCCTATTCACGCACCAGTGGGGCTCGACAGCCTTAGTCAACGGGTTGGCGCGTATGGTTGGGTTGCGGAGAGATTGTGAGATTGTGGTTAGGTCTCCGCAGCAGGAGGGATGTAGAGGTCAGTAAGCTGGGCTGAGTTAAGTGGGGGACGGAGGGGGGTGATTTTGGGACGCAAGAGTCACTGTCCTCATGTTTTGTCATTTACGCCTGTGTTATGGAAATCATCATTATGAACAGCAGCTACGCTAATTATTTTCCCTTTGCTTTTCTGCTGTTATCTCGGGACACGAGTCCCGAGAAAATGGCATTCGTCAGCTCCAGTTTGTATCCAGCCTCTCACGGAGACTTCAGATGCTCCAATCACAAAGCCTATAAAGTGACGACTCAACACGGGCGATATGGACTCTCTATGGTGGACGGCACTGATCCTCAACAACTCGTCTTAAGACCGGCGTGCATACTTGGACTTCCAAAAAATACTCGAAATGTTCCGATCCAATCTGACTTGTAATGCTGCCCGAATCATGCACTGTTCCTTCGTTGGCCAGAGGAGAACTGGCCCCCCGACTGAGCCTGGTTTCTCCCAAGGTTTTTTTCTCCATTCTGTCCCTGATGGAGTTTTGGTTCCTTGCCACTGTTGCCTTGGCTTTTGGCTTGCTTAGTTGGGGACATTTAATATTCAATAATATTATTGATCTGCCTTACTTAAGGTGGACGTTGACGCAATATCTTTTAGAAACAAACTTTGTTATATTGTTTTCATGTTATCACTGTGAAGCGCTTTGATACAATCTGTATTGTAAAAAGCGCTATATAAATAAAGGTGACTTGACTTGACTTGACCCCTTTTTCCTTAATTTTATCAGCTTAATTGGTTTCTCAATTTGAGCCCTAAAATTGTGTATGTTTCCTTAAAAAAATAGGAAAATGTATCTCTTTTATTAGTGAAATGTTCTCAGTATTTTCTATACAACACTGAACCACACTTTTCTTAATAAAATATACACAGTATTTTTAATTATCACCTTCATTTTTTTAATGAAAATTACAAGACCCATGATTAATTTTTTTACAGTGTGGTAAGCTGTCATGTCATCAACCACAGGCATTTCATTTGTATATGATGGTTACTTTCTATATATGATTACATGACAGAAATTGTGGACAGTATTTAGATCAAGTGGTGACACAACTTGCCCCACTTCCCAGACATTTTTCTCACCTCCCTCTATATACTTAATGGACTCTGTAGGCACCAGTGCAGGCCTCAGATGAAACTGATTGACATTATATGGCCAAGACGGTGATTCTGAAGGAGCAACTTGTTAACTGATTCATTGAAGAGGCGCAGATCTGTGAAAATGTTTTGTCGCTTTGCCTTTATAAATCTGGCAACAGTGTTCTGGTGTTAGAGCTCTACTGTGTGAATATAGATGAGTCTCTGATCCCATTATCTAACCAGTTTAACTTGGAAATCCCCTTGGCTAAGTGATCGCTTTTGAAAAGCCGTTAAATATGAATGAGCTGTTTGTCTTGCTGTAGGGGTTACAGCGGGGTGGATGAAATGATAATCAATGTTTTAATGGTGAAAGGAAATGCTGAAATTAGTCATGTTGAAGAATTGATGTGGAATTATTCAAACAAGGAAAATGTATGATTATAAAATGGGGAAATGGAATTGATCAATCGTTGTCTTGGTGTCATCTTTGCCTACTGCACATCAGGAATTTAAAAATGTTGTTCGATTATATAAAAATCTTTATTGGACTTTCTAATTCAACATCACATCTATAGTCTTACAGTTTTTACCTGATATAATGTATCCATATGTTTTGTGTTTTTATTGTGCCCTATTAGAAACTGATAAAGTTATTTTTTTATACTATTATGTAAATGCCGCTTTTGTGAACTGGTTTCAATCTGACTCAAGATTACATCACACCTCCTATCAATTCACCTTAAGTTATTAAATAAAAAAAGTAATTATTAAAAACAATTATTACTCTCACAGGAGCTAAATCGCAGAGGTAAATCAGAGGTCAAATTAAAACAGTTTCCTTGTGGACTATTTAAAGAAAGAGAAGAATAGATTCATAAAACTGTAAGGGACCTTTATATTCCCGGTGGAAAAACATTTCCCACACTTTGAACAAAGTTCATAAAGCTTCAATTAACTAAGGTTTCATGCCTCATCCCATTTCCTTTCACTGTTCAAGGTAGTTTGAAATCCTCTGAGGTTCTGTCTCCTTGTTAATAAAGCATGTTATTGTACAATATGCTTTAATAACAAAGCCAAGGCTTCCATTCCACTGCATGTTTGATGTTTGATTGAGTCGTCTTTTTCATTTGGACTGTTTTTTAGGATTGACCTGAATGAGATGCAGTGAAATTCTCCACCAGTTTATTTTGTGTGAGGCATTTTACAGCACGGCTACTTTCCTCCTCTAAATCCCCTCCTCTCTGCTTATCCAACCGGCTGGAAATCTTCTAAACACCAGCACAATAGCACTGCGGTGATGGCAGCCTGTTTAATAGGAGCTGATCCCCAGCTGTTTAAATATGCATTCTGTTTTACCACGGACACTTTTCAAGCTTCTTAATTGATACTAAGACTTTTTGAAAGCAATATGGCTGCCTGGCACTGCAAGGTGATATGGACTGGAATGCCTTTGTTCTCTTTACAAATTGGTGGTCTTTAATGAGGACCACCTTCTCTTATTCCATTGTCTCTAGTACAATTAGCAACATGCTGGATTACACCACCCTAAAGATGGTTCAAGGAAACAGTGAAATAGGCCACCATGTGTTTAAAGCCCCTTTGTCAACAGTGTTCTCAAACAGAAGGTTTTATTTGCTTTGTCTGTTTTATTGCCTTTGAGTCCAGGTTTTCCCATTCACACAATTTTTTTGTTGTTGTTGTAGGGGTTCTCTTCCTCCCCCCTCCCTACGCCCTTGCTTACTTTGTTTCATTGTAATTGGTCCTGTCAAGTTTCTCCATAAGAAGTTTATTGCTATACAGAATGTATTAGTCTCACTAGAAGGGTCAATATGAGTAGATGATGGAAGCGCTCTTGATAATGAAATGTGAGGGGGTAGCGTTGCAAGGACAGTAGACACATTACCCTGCTCAGCCGGCTCCATATGCACCTGCATTGGGAATAGAAATGAGATCAAATAAGTATGGATGGAGTCATAGGAGGGTGGTGAGGTTTGGGGGAAAGAGACAGGCAAAATGTTTGAAAATTATACTTGACAAGTGTTCCGTAGGGAGGTCAGCATTTTGCCAAGGTTTCAAAGTGCATTTTAACCTTCATTAAGTGAAATGAAGAAAGAATGGTGTGCTAAAGTTTTTTTTTTAAATTATTTATAATTTTATAATTTTTTCGAAATATAAAAAACAAATTGAGAAAAAACCGTTGCCACTCCATATCTCAGATTTTTGCTTTATGTCTCACAATGTGACTTTATTTTAAACTTATATCACAAGAAAAAGCCATTTTAACAAATAAGAAAAAAAAAAAATTTGTGTTCTCCATCTGTCTGAATAGCATAATTAATGCCCCTCACCATGTCCACTTTGTGGAAAATAGACACTGCAATTGGTGGTTCAGCTTTGCTTGTAAATTTGAAGGCATTTAGAAAAAAATGAGCATCCGATTGTCTGTCCCCTCAACCTTGATCAGGTCAATAAAGCTCTTGCAGTGGAGGATATAAGCTCAATGAGGCACAGAGGTAATGACAGAGCTTAGATGCAGAGTTGAAGAAAATTAATCTGACCTGATATAATAGAAAGGGAAATGAAACGGCCAAATATCACTCAATAGAAATACCACATGAAATGTCACCGACAGTGCTTCATTCAGATGTCCTCATCTGATGATCCATCAAAGATCCATCAAATCATCACTTCTCATGTGTACGCTTTCTAGCTTTTTTTTTTTTAATCCTCATGCACTTGAAAGTTCTTACTTCAGCTATTTGAAACTTCAAGTGCAAGAGGAAACGGCCATTTGGGTGACCTATAAATCCATCATCGCTCACACAAGTCCAATCAATTGTCTGCAATCCACTCCAGAGAGTTAAGGTCATAAAGTTAGATGTCCCTGATGCTTCTAGCTTTGTCACACTCTGATTCTCCTGGTGTTTTTCCCCAAATTTTGGCATGCTGCCTCACTGCTTTGGACCCTCCTTCTCTGACTCCGACTATCAAAACAACAGTCATTAGGCAAATTTGCTTTGGTGCAAGATTATGTTAATTATCGCCAAATTATCACTTCATTAAAGCGGGTAGAGATAAATGATCTTTTTGATGAAATGGTTGCAGAATGGGAAAATAATGATCCGACTAAAATAAATAAATAAATGCAGTCTTGCGGAAATGAAATAAATAACTAATCAGAGGGAGCAGGCAGCAAGCCGTTCTCTCGCTGCACAATGGGATGTGACAGAATGAGTTTTTTAGAGAGAGCCGAGACCACCCGTTCCTTCCAGCACCCTCTGTGTACAGCTTCCTATAGTGGGACCCATACACTTTCCTAATTGAGGTATACATTAATCATTCCAAATACCAATTATAATGAAGGCCTTCATCAGCCTCGCACTGCACCCTTTGTTTCCAAAACAAAGTGTGCTGCTCCAAGGAAACACTGTGGTATAATTGTCCAGATTGATGTCTCCATAATAATCATTATTATTGTAGGTATTATCCTCATGACAAATTTGGCTCTGCTTCTTTCGGGGCGAATGCAATTATGTTTGAATGCCAGCGCGGCTGAAAACACAGCATATGCCTTGTTCTGAGATGCCATAGCCTACCACCGCATTATACCTGAATGTGTGTCAGAGGAGATTATAACGCTGAAGCCAGTGCTCAAGTACAGTATTTTCTAACTATGGTCTTAGAATGGTGGAAAGATTGGATTGCCATGGCAACGTCAGCAGGGCACCTCATACCCTGTTGCTGGCCTGTGGTTGGTGGCACATAAAAACAGATGGAATGGGTTTGGCTCAGAGAGCATACGCTCGGATTGGTGTCTATGCCTGTGTTTGGCTTTTGTCCTTAATCTAGGGAGGCCTAAACAGTTCACTGTGTCCAGGTACAATTAGTACTCTTACTGTATTTACTGTATGCATTATTTTGATATATTTATTTATTTGTTAACCTTAGTGAGTTACAGTCTAACCTTAGCCTACTACTAGTGAGTTCTTCCATGACCTCTTTATTGGGATCCTGTTGGAATAGAGACAGTCCATAAATCATGCTGTATGTTGTTTACATGACGTTCAAAAGTTCGATTTTATTTGTCTATTTTTAAAAAAATACGAAATTACAAATTTTCAGCACTAAGTATCAGTGTGGCATGATCCCTCAGAACATTCTAAATATTTCTTATTATTATCAATTTTGAAAACTGTTGTGCTGCTTAATAATTTTTTGAAAACTGAAATACGAATAAACGTTGAATAAAAAGTAAAAAAGAAGCATTCATTTACAACATAAAAGTCTTTTGATCAATTTAATGCATTCTTGCTGAATAAAAGTTATTTCTGCCTGACTCGTTTAAACGGTAGTGTAAATATAACCAACAATTGCATAAATTAAAACGTTTGACATCCTTTTGAAAAAGCATCTCAGAGAAATTAAGTTTGCCCTTTTCACTGCATCTGGCTGGCTTTGTTTGATCTCTTTTTCTTTTGATAGGACCACAATACATTATAATTATGTTTGATTATGTTATTGTGCAAGACATTTGGCGGTGAATTTACAACATGAAGTTTGATTTAGCTCACCTTCTGTCTGTTAAATCATGATTATGTTTGCCAGCATAACGTAAAGCTTTGTACGTGTTCACTAGCACAAAGCTTTTACTCAGGCCAGTGCTCCATTTTCTTAGACATGACAGCATCTTAAATCTAGATTTCAGAGTGTAGGAAGATGAAATAAACTGTTGCCTTTGGCTGAGCTGAATCCAATGCTTTTGCATTTAGATCTCTGTGACTTCATGGCTTTTTGCTTTTCCTTTCCTTCCCCTTCACTTATCTTTTCTCTTTCAGCCAAGCAAGGAAATTGCTCCTCTCAATCGGTTGCTGTAGTAGCCCAGTGCTCCTCTGTCTGAGCAAACTGAAACACATAATCCCCTTAGGCTCCACTGTAATGGCACTGCAGCACTGAAACTCACTCACTCACTGGTTACGTCATCAGACTATAGGTATGTCTTCCTGTTCATTTCAAATTAATTGGAAAATGTTTGGAAGGACATTCAGCAGGTACACGGCAACCTCTTCTCGAGCCTCTCCACTGTAGTTATTTACCATCGTCATGAAAGCAATTGTAGGGACCTTAAATAACTCCAAGTTAAGTGATGTGAATAAAGGCAAGATAGCAGCAGAGCATTGTTGTGATTTCAGTAGCTCTACAGTTCCCACTTCCCACAAACTGTAGATTGAACCTGCAACCTTTGTGTTGGCGGTTGAGATGTTTTGAATTCAGCATATGATTTGGCCACCGTGATTAAGTAAACACCGTAGAGTGGGCTCTCAGTCATTGTGAACTAAAGGCAGACTCCATACCCTACAAGGTTATGGAAATGTCCCGGTGGTGAAGTTGTTTACGGATTATAGACCTTTGTGGTTATCCTGCTAGACAGCCAGTGCTGAAATATTAGGCATAGCTCAAATAAACATCAGTCTAATGGGAGACTATATTTTCCATGTACTAGTCAACAACAGTACAGCTATAAATGTGATCTACTGTATAATTTGCAACTATCTCCTTTCTTTTTAATACAGCTCTACCTCTGATGATCTTCCCAAGTCAGGCTCAAGAGACACAAAATCCAATTTAGTCCTCCCGCTGTACTCCGTACACCTGTCCTCTGAGCTCTGGGCTCATTTTCAGCTTTTTGTTTCCACCTTTAATTAACAACTGAGAAAACAAAGGTAACATGCACCGTTAAATAGTGCAATGTCGCACAGTTCAGCGGAGACTTCCGTCGACCACAATATTACTCTCAAATGGAATTAATCCCATTCTGGCTCACTCGCTTGCAAAGTACAAAGTACAAGTAATAAGCTGTGTTATATTATTCATTTATTCATGTGGGTTACCATGGAAATATATTCCTTTTGTTAATTGTCAGTGATTTTGTGTTTACAGTTGCTTTTAATGCATGTTGATTTCAGCGGCAGATATTTTGTGCCAACAAAAGGCATAACATATTAGTACTTAAGTAGTGCGATTTGCTACTGGGGGAGGGAGGGGAGGGAGGGGAGGGGAGGGGTCATTAAGTGCTTGTTAACAGGTGCATGTTGTTGTCTCGTGTTCTCTGGCATCCACAATTCGTGTCTTTAATTGCATGAACTTGGTTTTGGTTTTCGCACTTGAGGAATGTCTGATGGGGTGTTGATTAGAGAACGAGCTCTCCATATCCACATTAACGGTGTTTAGATGTCACAGTGAGTGGAAAGATTCAGTTTGTGATAAAGGGCTTGTGTTTCAGGGTGAATGGTATTTCAAAATGTTATTTCATTGAAATGCATAATCTGTAGGATTCAAAGACATCAGAGTAATCTTAATATAGATTTGCACGCATGTTTGATATTTGTAAGGAACCACAGCTTTTTGGAATTATTAATAATCAATAACAACTTATTATTATTAATTATTAATATTTGGGTCAGTTAATTGGATTAACTTGATGTGGCTGAATTAATATTACAATCAATTAATCAGTTCGTCCAACGAACTCTTTTGATTATTAATTTATTCTAAGAAAAGGGTATCTTCCATGGCCACAGAAGAATAATTATTTCTTAGCATGTACAGCACTTTGAGCAAGTAGCAAAAACCGCGATCGTATAAGTGACTTTGTATTGCAAACAAAAACGAACCAAATACATACTATGTACAAGTTTTATTAACTAAAAATAGATATTTATATGAATATAAATAAACAAAATAACATATACACATGAATACATAAATAGGTGAGTGGTAGAACGAAGCCGAAAACGGAACTATTGAGAAGTTCCATGTAACTATATGAGAAGAACATCAGCATTTCATTTTCAAAGCATCAAATCAAAAGTATACTTGCATGCCTGGGTAGCGTACACTATTATCAAAGTTGTTGAGGATTCTGCGAGTGTCAGATTTTGAAGTCTCAATCATTTTCTTCTTTGTTGGATGAAGAAGATATGACTGACTGATATGTTATGACTTTCCAACTGTGGGGTTGAAGCTGCCCACCTGGAAGACTCCAGAATCTCTACATATTGTTCAGTCTCCTCTATGACAGAGAGACATGGAAATTGTGAGGATGGGGAAAACATGCAATCTGAGATGAGATGGCAAATTTCCTTTCATTCTGGTCTTTTCTTTCAATCGTTTTGCTCAATAACATGAATGAGTTTGGTGAGCTGTCTTGTATGTAAAGATTAGATGTCAAACACGTATATATTCCCATATAGTTAAATGTTTCTTGTCTTTACAAATTGGCCAATAGTTTCCCACTGTGTAGCTTTACTTGGTTATTTTGCTGTGCCATGATCAGTACACGGCGATGTCACATCACATTACTTAGCAACATAATCTGCATTTGTTTTATTTCATCCAAAACCAACATGCCAATGTGAGCTGGGCTTCCAAGCAAACTGCTTCTTATTGATACTGAACATTTCTTTGGATGTGAAACAAAGCTTAAGCACGGCTAAAAGGGAAAAAATCTCACATTTGAGGATGGGTCCAGAAAAATAATTAGAAAACTAACTGGACAGAACATAAAAATGTTAGTGAGCAAGCTAGTGTATCATCTGTTTACTGTTTAAATCAGAGAAGCTGTTTGTTTGGCAATGTCAAAATATTCTGTATCCCTGTAGCTTCATTCAGCTCTCCTACGGATGGATTTTTCTCTTTGAGCTTCCTGGCTTATCTGTAACAGTTCAACATTATGATAAAAACTTTGGCTGCACAGAGCAGAAAGCTTTTCCCTCTGGTGTGAGACTCCAAGATGTTGAGGAAGAAAACAGTAAGTTCACTCTCCTCGGGGCAACAAGGTCACCACAGGGAGATTTTTCCAAAATACTGAAATATTTGCTCAGTACGTTGTGTTTTCTTTTTGCCCTCCACAAAATGAATGCCCTGGGAGAAAATCATTAATTCATTATATCATGCATAACCATTGTAATCTTGATCAAAATGACCAGATGAGTGCTTTGAGCTCTCTCATCATGAGGTTTTTAAAAGTCGTAGTGTGGAGAGAACAATCACAGCATTGTCTGTTTTAATGAATAAATGCAATCAATATCTGTGTTCTAAAACCTAGTGCCATGTACTTTGTGAATTGTGGAATTACAGAGTGCAATACAATGATCTCCATTAAAAAAACATTCAAGATGGTGGACAAGTTGAGAGAAATGTTCATTTTAAGTATTCTTATATTTCATTCAGTAATGAGAAGTACTTATAAGATGCCTCTTTTTATCCTTTGAATTAGGCAGTCCCAAAATGCATTGCATTGAGTTACATAAAATATTTATGTGGATGATTTGAGAAAAAATATTCTTTGTGAACATATTTAAGTTGAACTAAAATTGACTACCCAGTATTTGTTTGTTTTATATGTTTATGCTTAGAGAATCACGCTGTTAGCGTAGCAATAGCAATTTGATTGGTGTTCTCAAAACTTGATTGATCTCCTGCTCGCATAAGGAATGGTAAAATATTATATGACCATAATTTTAGAACATAAACATGACAGTTTAATTTGTATGAATAATCTGTTATGCATATTGTTTATTCAATCAAAGAGAGTGTGCACTGCGGTTTTGCAATGCAAAATAAATGTAGTTTTTTTCGGATGCAGATATGATGATGATGATGATGATGATTTGATCTAGTCTCCGAATGAGTGAATACTAATCATTCCTTACATAAGCTATCCCTTGAGTTAAGCCATTAACACGTGTTCCAACATCCTGCCAAAAAACCTTGCCTGCCATCCAAAGCTCCCCAACCCAGTGCTGTTCACCTCCGTATTCTATCACGTACACCCTGGGCTTGTCCTAACCTTGGGCTAACTCAAGACCCCGGTCCCATTGTAATGCACGTGGTAATTAATGAGAAGCATAACCAAGCAGTGTGAATTATGTTGGCTTTGGTACCAGTTCTATGGCACACAGATGTGTAATAAACCTTGCCTAAAATAAGACCTCTCCCTCGAACATAGAGAGAAAAGCTATTAATAAGTCATCACGACTCTAATGACTCATTTGCACAAAGCAGGAAGAATGGTAATCTAAACACATTAAGAGTTGAAGCTGACAATGAACTGAGTGTTTGAATGTTCACTTAATGCATCACATTTTGGGGTACTCTTGTTTTTGGGGTGAATGGTGCCTCCCAAGACAACTCATAATAAATAATCTTTTAATTTTACAAGTAAATGGTTGCAAAAATGATAAACTAATCGTTTGATTGAAAAACTTTATCTTGGATAAATATAAGCAAAGAAATCCCTCAAGATAACATTTTTTTTTTGAATAAATGGAATAGTCTTGCAAAAGGGTTTCTACAATTAACCTGAACTATTTCGAAAATTATATTATATTATATTACTTTTTTGTTAGATTTGTGAATTGATTTGAGAACTTTGTTAAATAATTTTAAACATGTTTGAGGGGTACAATATGAAACAAATGATAGGATATTTTGGATGACAGTTCTGCAGTGAATGACAGTTAAAGAATAAAAGCAAAAGAAAGTTATATTGCAGATACTCATTGAATATGTCCTCTCTGTTAGCATACAGCAGCATTATATGTATGGAGACAAGTTAAATGACAAGCCTATGTGATTTTTTTCTAGCTAGCCCTTGCACATTTCTGATCTTGCTTGAGAGTGCAATCCATCTTGTCGAATTACTGTAATGTTGAAAGAATAGTCCCAATCATTTTTCATCCCTTTCCATTGTCATTTTTGGGTTTGTATAAAAAGCTATTGACCGAGGAAGAAATGAACATAAGAGCTTTGCTTTAAACTGGTAAGATGGAAAGATCTCACAGGATCATTCGATCCCCTTCAATACAAAAGCCTCAGGTGCTCTTGTTCTTTAAGTGGGTGATTCTTCTTCTGTGCATAAGGGAGTCTGGCATATCTGCCATCTTCTTTTGCTGCGGGGAGGATGTAGTCACCTCTCATTCTCTCATATTCCTTTCATATTATACCAAGCGTCTGACATATGTTGCCAGACTATTTAACTGACATGCAGAAAGTTTAGGTCAACTAATCAACCTCTCCATACGGTACGCCTGCCGTACTAGCACAAGAGATCCTTCACCCCGATTGGCGTGGTGGAAAATGCAGACAGCAAAAGGCCAGACTTTAATTTCCAACTCTTCTATCGGCTCTTCTGTCCTCTCGAGAGGGGGCATTGACAGCTGTTTCCTTGGATCTTTGGCCCATATCCGACATGCCCTGGACTGAGAGGGGTGGCTCGGGTCAGACAGCGAGTGTGTCAGCTCAAGACTGGCTTCTCTAAAGGCCACTTTCCTCAGACAGTCAAGCCAGAGGGAGTCACAGCTATCAGGGAATCAGGCGTGGTTATGATATCATCTGTCTGCCTTTAGCCCAATTACTGTGTGGTGGCTTCCTCCTGGTGCCACAATGAATCTGGGCAGCCGGCAGTAAACACAAAACACTGTGTCATTTCTCATTTGCAGGGCTGATTAGGGTTATATTGTGGGGACTACATACAGATGAGGCAGTGTTTGTCAGATTTGTAATGGTGGGTGAGAAATGGAAGGTCTAATCAACCTTGTGACTGACGGTAATGATCGACCTCAGGTCCTGTTCGTATATAAACAAAGTGCAAATTCTCCTGTGATGCTTCTCTTAATGATGTGCCTGAGCATTTAGCCTCGCTAGAATAACTTCTCACTTCTTAGCATTGCTACAATTTAGTATATATATCCCTATACAGCTCCCCGCCCCCCAAAGAGTTACTGTGAGTTTTTCTATACATCTGAACATTTTGCAATACAATTATAATATAATGTATTTTTATGATTTTTATTCAGCAGTGTTGTGTGCCATTAAAGCTGCAGTCCGCAGGTTTTCCTCTTTGTCACCATCTCTGTTCGAAATCTGCAATTCACGAGTTCGCACTAACAAATAAGTCAGATAGAATATATGCGTATTTGGCTTGCTGTCCGAGGAGAGGGCTCCGGGTTAGGTATTCGGCCCGAACCCAGAGCACTTCACCCGTATTCCTGGCTGTGAAAGAATAAGCCAAGAGTGAGGAGTCGGGGTGGTGGAGGGATGCTGAAACTGTCAAGGAATGTTAGGTGAGTTGACAGAGTGAATATATATATGCTTCCTCTCGTGCTGATGGGGTAGACATGGTAATTGTTTGATTACAAGTTGATTGCAATGATTGTTTGAATGATTGTGCTCCTCCCGAACTTTGTTTATAAAACATCATTTGCAGTCATTCGCGGAATTATCAACTTTACGTGAGTTGTACTTCAACACCCTCGACACGGCACAGCGCGGATGAACACAATGGTTGAGGAGACTGTGAGGCTGTCAATCACCACTTAACAACGTCAGCATTTTGTGACTACATGTAATGTCCTTCCGATATGTATCCTTGTTTTCGCATGGGTCCGGTTGCAGTCTCTTTATTTCTGTAGCCACTCTGAAGTCCGAACGAAGTCTTTTGCATTTTACAGCGGATGAATCTGTTGTCACTGGTGATTGTCGTTTGAACCTTTCTGGATCCGCCATCAAACTAATAAATATAATTATATCAAGTGCTGTGAGAAAAGGCTATAAATCTCCACCTCCAACATCCTCATACGCAATATAGCCTACTAGCCGAGACTCCTTCTTTATGTGTACAGATGTGACGTAATGACGCAAAGACATGCTCGAATCTCCTGCGGAAATCCACCAGTACCACAGGAATTAAAAAAAACTTATCGCTTTGAGTCGAGCTAAGGCAAGCAGATAGTTTTGAACACTGGCTGGTTATGTATTTTCTCAAATATGTATTTTGGATAATTTTTAACCCAAAAAAAGCTACGGACTGCAGCTTTAAGAATTAAATTAGGGATTCATTTTAAATTCAGGAAATTATACTGGAATTTAAATTTAATATGAGTTAAGGTAGCAAAAAAGTATGAAGAATTGTTATTTTAAATTTGTAGAACTAAAATGAATAGACATTCAAATACATTTATGTAACTGTGTTTTTAACTAAAAAGCAAGTTTTTCCAAGACAAACTTTGACTGTTCACTTGCCAAAGCCTTACAAAGTTTGGGGGAAAAAAAAAAACCTTAAAAAAATACCCGAGCCTGAGATTAGAAAGTTTTAATAGATGGAAGGATGGATTTAAGTTTGAAATGCCACCTATTGAAATGTGGTTCCCATTGTTTTTTTTGTTTTGTTTTTTTTATGTACTTTACGTATGTCACTATATTTAATAATGAAAATTTTTTAGACCAAATTAGAAGAACACTTAATTTCCCAGAATGTGTTGAATTCATCTTCCTGTCATTCTAGTGGGGTGTGTCCAATTCAATTAAAATCTCATTATCTCATGAATTGAAAGTGAGCTAGTTCCTTAGTTCTGAATTTTCAGAAAAGTCAGTATTTGTATGTATTTGCGGAGTTAGCTCTATGACTTTCATTGGACCATTTGAGATGGACCTATAGGGGTCTACGGACACCATTTTGCAAAAGGCTGGTATATAATGTTGCTTGTGGTAAGACAAGTTACAAGTCTTACAAAAAAAAAAAACTCAATACAGTGTATTTCAATACAGTGTGTAGATATTTTTTTGGCACTGGATTTTCAACCCTGGCTACATTTTAGCAATTTATTGAATTAGTACTGGCGACATTAAATGGGTACATCTCCTGGCAGACCATCTTTTCCTTCCTTCCTTGAACTCATTGTTTAGCAACTTGTAAATCCATAACCCTATTCTCTATTGTAATGAACTCTGACTTCCTGCAATTCACACTCCCGGATCCGTCCTTTGAAGAATAGAGTTATTAGATGAATACAGGGAATAGGAGGCACTTAACACGAAGAGTTTTTAGAGCCAAGAAATCCGATTTCATTTTGTGGCTAAGTTTAGGTTCCCACTTTGTGCAGGTGCAGGTTCTTTCCTCGTCGAGACGCTCTGCAAGGCCAAGCCAGCACATGCCTCTGAGTCAGACAATAGATCACATCACACAAAGGGTCACCTCAGCTTCTTTAGGCCTTTGAT
The DNA here is from genome assembly GCA_030578255.1 of Tiaroga cobitis. Lineage (NCBI taxonomy): Eukaryota > Metazoa > Chordata > Actinopteri > Cypriniformes > Leuciscidae > Tiaroga > Tiaroga cobitis. The sequence continues at coordinate 15,190,882 of CM060604.1, read as the reverse complement.
TTGTATCCTCATTGACATCACACATGGGCCTCTCAGTTCTTTGTTAATACCACAATTCCCAGTGTTCTTCACTTTCAAATGAGTCTGACCTTCCAGCACAGAGGCAGTCCTCCTCTAGCCTACTGTGCATCCCAGGCATCCCTGCACCTCATGCAGATGGGCTGTATGGCTGCATGCAGACAGGCTCTGTGTTGGCTTCAGGTCGATCCGATTACTCTCCTGTGGTGAGGATAATGGCCTTGCCTGAAGGTGTGGATCTTTAGGAGAGGCCATCATCTGCCCGACAAGTCCTCCTTGGTCTTCTGCACAAGGCCATAGTGTCTGGGCTAGAAAGGTAGCCAGTCGCAGTAGCACATCAGTATTTCACATGCACTTGACAAAATGACAACATCCTACAATGCTGATGGTAAATAATGCGACATTGTTTTAATGGAGCATAAAGTGTTGCAGAGAGAGAGCCAGCCATTGATTGTAATACAGTATGTCCTTCTCTAGCCAGTCTTAAAGGGGTAGTTCACCTAAAAATAAAAAAAAGATCACAGTTAGATCACTTTTATGGTGCTTATTTTTTATACATTTAGGTACTTGTCAGCCTCGGTTTCTATGTTAAACTGTATAATTGGTAATCTGCAATTGTTGCCATAAGGAGATATTTCAATGTAACTCTTAAATTGTGTTTTGTTGCTCTAACCTTATTAAGGTTAAATCAACGATGTTAACATAAAAAGGTTCTTTAGCTGGTAACATTTCAATTGATTTATTTTATTCAAGTTTGTTTATTTATTAATTTATCAATGCATGGAAAAGATCAACAATCTTTTTTGTTTTCTTTTTTTTTCTCCTCGTTTCACAATTTGGAATTGCATGAGGGTGAGTAAATGATGGCAGAATTTTTATTTTTGGGTTAATGTTCCTTTAAGACGTGTCTTACTGTGCTGCTAGTACACCCGCTGTGGCCCAGTCCTTATTTGCAACTCTATGCCATGATGTGTTCCACAATTAGCATCCAAATTAAGAGTATAAAGAAGGAACATTGGCCCTGAGATTTATTGCCCTGTCCCAAAATGCACTCCCACAAAGGGCACAGCAGGGTGACTGGGTTTTAGCCCAGTACTGACAGCCCAAGTGCCTTTTGTCCCCAATTAAGGGTATGTCTAAATTATTAAGCACAGCAGTTGGTTTTTGATATACTTTTTTACACATAATGATAAAAAATAACTTTTAGTCTTGTACATTTAAATGCTAAAGACAGATATTTGTTCAATTTTTTTTTTTTTTCAAGAAATTTCAGTTTGCCCTCCAGCCATTGCTTGATGGGCACGGGATACAGAACTGGTCCCAGAGGTTGGCCTGAATGAACAGTGGGTCACAATGAGCCCTTTCCCCGCTGCTGGAGCAGCTGCAGTCCTTTGATAGAATGAGGTCAATTCAAGAATGGAGATGGCTGGAACTGATTGGGGGGCCTATTCAAAGAAATAAGGTACAAACTGTTTTGTATTGGTGAAAAAAGAGTAGCGCACCCCCTTCCCCCTTTCCCTTCCCCTACTCCCACTTTTATTGCTTTGCTTGTCGTGTCAGGAATAAATCATTTAAATTGTTCTCTGATTCCCCCTCCTACCATTTGGCAAAATGATAATTGAAACATTAATAGGACATTAATAGGATGTGTGTCCCGGTAACCTTTGAGATAAATCTCAGTATAATGGGATGAATTCACCCTGACCAACAGGAATCTAGAGTAATTAAACATGAGGTGACGAGGCTCATTTGGGCATGTCTTATAATTCATTTGTAGCTCAGAGCAGTGTGCGCTGCCATTGGAACAGATTTAGTAGTCAGAGGAAGAACTCATTTGTTGGTCATTACACCGAGTTAGTTTGCAGTACTAATGATGGGGACTAAAAGCCTTTTTGAATTAGATGTGTAGAAGTGTAATGTCCTATTAGCGACCCTACTTTTGAACACCATTAAAACAACATGTTTTAGTGTTAGTGTCGTGCAGTCAGTCCAATGCATGTTTGAATTTTGTGGTCCAGGTCCTGCTTAAAATTTGTAACGATGAGCCCCTTTCTCTGACATTTTGTCTTTTGTCAGATGTTATTTTGACAGATAAGTAGCATAACATTGCACTGGGTATGAATCCAAGTAATGATGTACTTGGCCAGAACTGCGTGCATCATCCACTTCAGCAAATTAGAACGACCAGCGATTTGAAATTGACACTCCTCAGTTGGATGATTCTCAAACGGCTGCTTTGTTTGGCAGCATTAGGTGTATTTTCTGCTGTCGTTTGTAATTTTTGCAATTAGTCAGAATAAGGATATCTAAAAAGGATGTTGCAGAATGATTTTGCAGGGAAGCATTCAGATTGGACCTCGGCAAAACTTTTTTTTTTTTTTTTTGATTGTCATCACAGCAGCCGCCATTGCCACACACATTAGCATATTACTTTCGGGGGAAATGAACAGTAGATATATTCATATCACATTATAGATTTTAATGAATTATGGCAAGACAAAGGATCGCTTAAGAAAGGATAATTGCTGTATGCTGAACTCGGGTTGCGCTCATTACTTTTCAACAATGCCGTCTCACTCTTTCCCTCTCCAGTCGAGACGGATCTATTCCATTATGAGCCATTTGATGGCAAATTAAAAAAAGAGTGTGATGGAAACATGCAGAACTGATGAATTTAGACAAGGAGACAAAGTGGAGAACATTTAATAGTTTAATAATAAGCTGCAGTATACATTCAGTGATAATTCTGTTTTTCATGTTGCCAGAAGCTGTTTGGTGAGACCAGCAAAAACATTCAGCTACTAGATCTATATCTTTTTCACACATTGCTGCTGTTTGTACTTTCCACATTATAAAATGAATATTGCAAAGAAACTGATTTAGCAATTTCTCTCCATCCGCTGCTATGGCAATTCCACCAAATCAGTTTTTTTTTTCCTCCTGCAGTAAAACAAACTTGTTTGAGTGGGCTTGGTACAGCGTTCTTAAGTGATCTGAAAAATGCAGGGCTGTACTTGATGATAGATAGCAAAGCAAGTCTGTCTCAGAGAATCTGGGTTTGCTTTACATGGAACTTACTTCCATTTAGCGCCTCTCAAACACTTCATAAATGAGTGGAACCACTTCCAGTTACTCGAAATGGTAGGTTTACTCTTACCCTTACTTGTGTATTAATATTAAACAACAACCTGTTATCTTGAAAGTTTAATGTTTGTTGCAATTTTTTGGTTTCTTTTGCTATCTCTCTCTAAGCTCATTGTACTGACACACAACTGTTGGTGTTGATAGTTTTTTTTTTTTTTTTTTTTTTTTGTCTTTTTCACTTTTTTTGCCCACACAGAAACTTGATGGCACGAAAACTGACCAATAAGAAACTCTTTTACAACAAGGTAGACTGCAATCAACAGTTGCCAGGGGTAACACAGTCAACAAAAATTCAAGATCAATTGAAAATATAAAAAAAGGATAAAAGAAGAAATAACAAAGTCAATAAAAAGGGGACAAATAAAGAAAAAAGCCAGTTAATTTCAAGTATAACTTACTGATAAAATAACTACACGGCATTAAATATTCTCATTATACATTTTAAATTATTTATAAAATATATTTTGGTATATATGTTATTTTTTTCCTTTTTGTCTTTGTGTACAAACGCTACTGTAGCTTTAGTTGAACACCAATGTTTATTTATTTTTTTTTAACTTTCGCAACAAAACATTAAAGGGATTGTCACATAACAACAGATTATTAAAAATGATAGTATTAAACCCTAAACAGAGTTTCACATAGCAAGACGTAAGTGACGACCCCTTCTATCCTAGCCCCATAGTCAAAATCCAAAAAAGTACAAGACCAGAGCACGAAGTTCTAGTAAACTGCGCTCCACTGGCTACAATCAGGAAAGGGCACAGGAGATTTCAAAAGCAACAAGTCTTATGTTTTTTTTTCTTCTTTTTGTCCATATATATATATATATATATATATATATATATATATATATATATATATATATATATATCTCTGGCTGTAAGTCTGGGGGATCGGTCTCTCCCTATTCCAGTTTTTCGGTGAGCTTGAGCTGATAGCGCAACTTCATTTAGCTCCATCAGAGATAAAAAATAAGCAGTGTAATGACCTCATGGTTTGCTGACATGGGAATATCTTGAGGGAAACAGAGAAGGGTTGTCTTATCAGACCAGTGAGAAGCCACTGAAATGAAATGAAATCTGAGGGAGTGTTCCTGTGCGCTCTCCCGCAATCGGACGGCTTACGTCATATGGGAAGAGTCTCGCTAATCTGTAGCGTCAGAGAGACCCACATCCTCTTCGGGAACAGTGAGCGGTTTGGCAGCTGAAGCAAAAACTGCATACCAAAGAAGGCATTAGAAGAAAGTTAGAAGTCTCTTTCGAGTCTACAAGGCATGACTTTACTCAGGTGTCACTGGCAGTGCCCTGGAAGGTCTTTCTCCTCTAAGGGCAAGACGTGAGGGCAGGGTGGAGCGTGTCACGCAGCACACAGTAACCAGCCTGTCCACTGCAGATAGACGATTGCGACGAACGTACAAGCGTTGTTGTTACTACCAAGCCACGATGACAGTCTGAGCTCGCAGACACATTTTCAGCTTAGTTTGTTCAGTCTCTGGAGAATACACGTGCTGCACATGTCTCGCTCTTCTTTCCCCAGGCCCGTTTGGCTCAACGCTCGCAAAAGCACACAAATACACAAACACGCACACGTCGGCACACACTCGTAGTAGCGTATGCGTTCTGTGTACACGAGGGAGCCGGTTAAAGCACGATGTCCTTCAGCCGCTTGCTGCCGGGGGACTCCTTCTCACGGCCGTCCTGCAAGAGCGTGTTGATCTCCCGCATAGCCGGCTCACTGTCCTTCCCCTCCGGCTGCCGCAGCAGGCTGTGGTTAGCTATGCGCTCTACGTCCCGGCATTTCAGTGTGTTGTAAGCGGAGGATGGTTTGGACTGGGGGCTCTTCAGGTGCACAGGGGACGTGATGGGGCTGACGGCCTCTCGGCCATTTCCGGCCTCGCGGACTGTGCCGTTGGTCTTAGGGCTGCAGACGGCCGGCTCTGCCGTTTGCCGCCTGCCCCTCTGTTCAGCCCGCTCCTCGTCCGGCCCATCTTTGCCAAAGGTGGCAAAAGTCCTTTTGGTGGTGCCACAGTCCTCATAATGAGGTACGTCCACGGTTGTGGCCTCGATGGACAGAGCGATGACGTTGCGGCCGTGTTCGGGAGACTTCACTTTCGCTGGCATCGGCACCCGGGGCATCCAGCAGCGATCTGAGTGGCCCAGGATCCGACATTCGTCTTGGCAGTGGAACCCCTCTGACTGATCTGCACAAAAAGAGAGAGAAAGAGAGGAGTTAGTTTTGTTGTCTTAACCAGGGCTTTTAACCCTCTAGGCGCCACGGTCGAGTTTTCTCGACAAGATGCGGCACTGAATAAAACGGCCGATTTTTTCAAATAGGGTGTCAAATTTCGTTCGACCTCCCCTGCACTAGATGGCAGACATGTCATACTTCATCCCCGAGTCAAAAAAACGTCATGCTTCTATACAAAATCTTCGAGCTAGAGCGCATTGAATCAGTGCGAACAAAAGCGCAGCTAGTGTGAGAGTGAGGCATTTTATCAGAGCAATAGTGTCAACGTCAGCGAGTATTTGCATTAGATTATTATTATAATTATAATAATAATAATTATTATTATAATTATTATTATCTAATGGCATCAATAAAGCTTACCCGTAATGATGTGTTGGGTCTTTTATTCGGGGACCCTGATTCTGAAGTGGAATATTTGCCTTCAGAAGATGACGGTGATTCTGAAAGTGAAACTATAGCCCTACACCAAGCACAAACGGTGAATCCTTTGCCCAATGTAGATGGTCCTTTGCCCAATGTCAGTGGTGGGAACAATGTTTCCCGGGGTCGGAGTGTTCATCGCAAAGTTAGCAGGCGTGTTAGTGTTGTGGGGAACGAGGCGGGAGATTTTTACCGCGCTAGCCATGTAGCTTTGTCATCTGACCGTGTGCCTCCCCGCAATCCCCGCAGTGGTCCATGTACACTGGACAAAGTAGGCCTAATGCAAGCGATTTCGGTGCTACACACCTTATTGTCCGTGAGCTGATGGCCCCGTATACAGGGAAAGGGCATGAGGTGTACATGGACAGCTATTACACCTCGCCAGCCATAGCAGATGAGCTGGCAAACAATGATTCGGGTTTGTGTGGGACTGTCAGCAGTAAGAGGAAAGGGATGCCAAAGGGCCTCACCAGTGAAAAGTTACCGTTGCGCAAGGGAGATGACCCAGTCTTCATGAGGAAGGGGAAAATGCTAGCTTGTGCGTGGCATGATACAAAGCACCTCACAATGCTCTCTACACTGCATTCCAACACGTGTCAGAAAGCGCATCAGGACCAAACACACTGATAGTGGCTATAGGGAGATAAATAGGCCTGTTTATGTCGATGACTACAATTCATTCATGGGGGGTGTCGACACAGCAGACCAGAGAATGAAGACCTACCTCTTTCCCCATAGGTCAAGGAAATGGTACAACAGAATTTTCAATGCCATTCTCAGTGTAAGCATGGTGAATGCCCACATCATCTACTGCCGCTGCACTGCTGCTCCTCACAAGCCCCTGAAAGTCTTCGTGCAGGATGTCATCACTGCTTTACTGGAAGGCTTCTCTAGGAAAGAGAGCAACAAAGGCCGAAAGTCGTCCTCACTGGGAGACTTGCCACAGAGACTCACTGAGCGCCACTTTATCTGCCAGGCTGATGGTTACCCAGATTGTGTAGTTTGTTCTGATCGGACCCGCCCTAAAGGCCGCCGTCAGACAAAATACATGTGCAGGCAGTATGGGGTGGGTCTTTGTGTTGTGCCATGCAATGAGGTACCACACCATGAAACACAAGAAATGTCACCTGGATGGATAGGGAGTCATTATCATTATCATTAGCAGCAAAAGGCCTGCTACATACATTTTTATTTTTTTGTCTGCCATTTATTAGTAATGATTTACACTGTTGATTTACTATCTATTTCCCTGATCATTTAGTAGTGTACAATATGTGTTCATGTCCTTGTGATGTGTGCGTCTTTGTCAGCTAAAAAAAAAAAAAACTACCAAAAAAACATCAACAAAAACCACAAAAAGAAAAAAAATACAAACATTGTCTCTCGTCTTGTCTCGTCTGTCTCTCGTCTTGTCTCGTCATCTCACTCATGATCTGTGCCTTGCCGTGGCGAGTGAGCTTTTGAACTAAACAGGTCTTGTCTACTTGTGTTTGTATGTCATATGAATAATATATATGTGCCCCATACATAGAATCAGAGTGCCTACTGTAGTAAATGGAAAATCTCTACAGCAAAAGGCCAACCATTACATGCATTCGGTTTGTTTCAACCATTTATTAGTAATGATTTACAGTTTGTTTACTACTTACTATTTACATGAGCATTCAGTATTGTGCAATATAGCATACAGAAGGTGAGGGACATTTTGGGGGGAAAGAATTGCTGCATTTTATCATTTTATATGTGACTTTTCATGAAAATTCTATAATCCAAGATGGCCGCCATCATATGACGTCATAATTTGCAAATTAGATGGGAAAGTGTAATCCCTACATAAACTTTGGGTCATCCTTAATATTTCTCTAATTTACAGAAAGTCTCTATCTTTTATCATTTTTAAGATATAGCCTTTTGAAATTAAGATGTCAAAATCTAACGTTTTAGGAAAAACCTCTGGCGCCTAAAGGGTTAAAACTGTACAAAAAATCACTTGGCTGCAGCTAAATTTGCGTTTCCGTAAATGAGAGACACACACACAAAAGCAGTTTTGTCTAGGGCTGCACGATATACCAACATTAAATAGAAATTGCGATATTGCTTTTGATTTACAAATCGCAAATGGTGTGATTTAATTGTATATGTATTTGTGCTAGCTCCATGTTAGATAGTGAAGCGTTCGCGTGCAACTTGTAAAAACAATGTTTTCTGTGTCTCAGAGGGGCTCATTTCCTTATTAAGCTACTTGGTGCACATTATTAACAAAACTCGTTCGCATTACACCAGAGAATTCAATTGTCACAAAAGGTTGTTTCAGATCTGTTCAACTTAGCACTGTTATCTTTCAGAGACATGGTTGTAAGAGTGCGTTCTTTGCGTTCCCCAATGTGCCTACCAACACAAGGAAAATATGTCTTTAAAAAGCATTTTACATGTACACAGAACAAACATGAGAGCGTTTTCTGCGTGGAACACCCCAACAAGTTTAACACTCGCAGCGCGGATCACAGTTCATATCCAGACCAGAGCGAGCTCGTTTCAAAATTCTATGGACACATTTCATCTAATCTAATGCTCAAAGCGTGAACAAGTGGCATGTATGATGGATTATTTATGTAAACAGTACTTTTTTTCAGTTTATTTTTTAACACCCCTTCCCCCCATAGTTCACTTAAAAATATTTTGGTGCATCTTGAGATAGATACTTGTCTAGGCGGGTCCTGGAATGGAAATGTTTGGGAACCCCTAGTCTAAACTGTGCCGTTTGCACAGCTTCTGCTTATTTGGGGTTTCTTTCATGGATTTCAGGCACAGTTTGTTTTGGGGCTTTCATCTTTCCAGCACATGTCAGAGCTGGAAAAGGGGGGAAAAAGACTGCCATGCTGAAGAGCTCCGCTCCATTTTAATGTAAGCTGGCACTACTTCTTCAACAGGTTTTAATGCTAGAACTTTTGGGGGCCTTTTAATAAACCAATGAAAGGGTGCATTGTTAAATCAAAAGTGGATCCCCATCTTGTTAGTAATTATTTCACACTGTTGCCAGGCTTGATGAAAGGAGGGTTTAGACAGTGCAATCACAGATTTCACAGTGAGGGACACTGGCAAAGTAGCCTCATTGTTAAATGCTGAACATTGTGCTCTGTCTCTGTCATCTCTCTGGCAGTTATAAATATGTAATGATGTTTTAAAGCTGTTGTGGAGTAAAAAAAATAAAATAAAAAAGATGTGTCTGAGCCAGTATTACTACAGATCTGTCCTTTGTTGTGTTGGAGGGAAGTGCTTTCAAGCTGCTTTTTGTATCATTATAACTACAAAAAAAGCCAAGCTCTCTCTCGCTCAAGTTGAGGAGCTGTCTGCCTCTTTCACTTCCCTTTTATTTAAAAGAGATGCATCTGTGATAATCAAGGCAGCTCTCTTTTTATTAGCAGTCAGCCCAAAACAGCTTTCTGCGTGAGTCCTTTTGACTCCATACATATTTCATCATTGGCCATCTGGATAGACAAGCATGACAAGGGCACTCTCTCTGCTTAAATGTTTGCTAATACACACAAATGGTATTTGCATAACAAAATCACATCCTCAGATTGCTGTTTCCACGTGCACCGCTCACATGTAATAATAACAAAGAGCTGTAATTAGGGATGCACTGTTAATTCTGGCCAATAGAGATAATACTAATTATTTTTTTAGATCGCTGATAACCACTAAATTACTGATATTAAAACTAGTTTATTTAGGCATCCAAATTCTTATTTGAATCTTTATTCTGATTGCACCACAATATTTATGCATAAAAAATATATTAAATAATACCATTATAATATTTATAATATTCATGTGTGTAGAACAAAACTGCTAAATGTTTTAAAAATCTCTGCTATCAATAAATAACTGATATCATGGTACCAATATATGAGTATGCCTTAAGACTTACATTCCAAAGTCATATTGATGAATGTTGATATAATTGTAAAGCCAGAGAACACCTGTTATTGATGATTAATTGTCACCAAATAATTCACTGAATGACAAGTTCACATCCCATCAACCAAAATAGACATATAATATTCCACACAGATGTTTGTTGACACATTTGGTCAGCTTTCTTATTGGTAAATCAGCCCATGGGTTGAGACATTGCTACATAATTGTAGCCCTCGGTGACAGCGATAGATTGTGGGAATGATTCACACATTTACATCTGACACTCTGAGCTTGACGGATCATCCAATTAAAATCACTAATTATCTGCTTTTCCTGTTCTTTCAGGACTCTGAGGGACAACACAGCTTTGGGGCCTGAATCAATATTTAAAGATTGGAGCGTTGCTTTCCAAGATCTACACTGCCAAAACTGTCACCCTTAAAATGTGATCTAATGAGATTGACAGATTACTAACTGAAGTCTGGAGACACTTCAGATATCCTGCGGCACATGTGAGAAGATAAAAGCTCCTGTGTGCTTGTGTATCTGTATCTCGGTGATTTGACCCACATTATTAGAGATTTGACCCACATATATAGTCGCACCATTCACACACACAGACCGTCACACACGCGCATGCTTCCTCATACTAAAACTCAGCCGAGCAGCAGGGAGAATGGAGAAATTAAATTGAAAAATAAAAAAATAAATTGGAAAGTAAAGTTCTGGATCGACTACGGTATCTCAAGTGGCTCAAATTTAGCCCATAATTACCAAACCCTGTGAACACACACACACAAGTCCACATCTTGAAAGGGCTTTTCATCACCAAAAGTCAATGTTATCACCATAGCAACAAGGGTGAGTCTCACCATTATCCACATATACAGCGAGCACATACACCACACCTGCCACGGCGCAATCTGCCTACCCAGAATTCCTTTTTCATTTCATAAGAATCTGCTTTTCTACAGAAGCATGGATTTATCTGCATCCTGTGGATCAATAGGAGGCACTTTAACAAGATTCGAATCGTGTTCACCTCTTGAATGGGCAACATACAAAAATAGAGTGCATTTTCCAATTCCCCTTCCTTATGAAAGTAGGGACATGTCCATTCATTGAATGTTGTCATCTTTTTCAGCCTCTGTCCTTTAAGGGGACCCCCATGGAGCGATTCTCTTGTAAATTACATCACTGTGAAAGCAGAACGCCATTAACAGCTCTCTCACATCCTGTCAGTGATTTATCCACAAAACTCACAGATGTTTCTCTCAAAGATCTGTGCTAACCACAAAACAAATTGCAGTAAGACATGACAGCCTGTCAACCCCTGACAAAACAAGAATCTCTTCCTATCTTTTTTTGCCCTACAAGAGATAGAAATATAATGCCAACAAATTAAGCAATTAAAGCTTCAGTGCAGATGATCTTTGAGTTGTGCAGAAGAGAGCAGTGAAAGGAAGACGGCCCTCCTACAGAGAATGTCTATTGAAAGTCATCAGGAAAATACGCTTGCCAATCAGTTCCGGGAAAAGACTTAAAATACAATCCAGAGCACTATGTCAGAAGGAACATTTGCTGTCTAGGATTTAAAGCCTAATTATGGGCTTGGCTCTGGCTGGAGGCGGAAGCATCTATGTTTTCTTACTCTTCCACATCTGTAAGTAAAGCACAAACATGGGGGTGAGAGTCCCACAGCAGTGCTGAGTATCAGAAATATTGGGATTTAATTTTTGCACTGGATGAAAGAATGCACATGGTGTTTGGGACTGTTTTAAATATGTGTACCACTATCTGCATTCTGCAAAGCTAAAGAATAATAAATAGTCCACTTGTAATGCAAAGGCTCTTGTGATAAAAACCCACCACTGCTGTCAGCTTGTAGTAGAACGGCATCAGTTTACTTCATGAGAGAAGAACTCATCATGTCCCATAATTAGGCTAGAAAGAAATCTCTTGAAGTCTCGTTTCAGGCCTACAAGGAAGAAAAGGAATAGTCGAATAAAGTCGTTATTTTTGTTTTATTTCCGCACAAAAAGTATTCTCGTCGCTTGATAAACTTATAGTTGAGCCACTGTTGTGACATGGAATATTTAAACATTTTCTTCATTGACTTTCTGGGCCGTCAGGATTCATTCCCTTAGGGAGCCTATGGAGGAGTGATCCAGCTGTCACATTTAATCAAAAATATCTTCATTTGTGTTCCGAAGACGAACGAAGGCCTTATGGGGTTGGTACAGCATGGGGGTGAGTAATTAATGACTTAATTTTCATTTTTGGGTGAACTAACCCTTTAACTTGTTGAGTAAGGTCAGAGGTCACAGCAAATTTGAAGGTAGACATCAAAGCTAAACGATTTTGCTTTGCTCTCGACCAATAAGTAGGTTGTGCTCCATTCAGAATTGAATATGGTATATCTTTTAAATACCAATTCGGTTCATGAGTTTGAATTGATGTTGCAAACAGGATGCAGAAATACAGAAAGACAAGATGGATGGATGAATGGATAAATTATATTTTTTTGAACTGCAATAAATTCCTCTTCCTGTCATTCCATTTCTAATTAAACTTTCTGAAATCAGAACACTTTGCACAACACTGCTACCTAAAGCAGGATTTTAATCCATTTAAAAATGTCTGTTATCTTAAACATGGCCAAATGAGCTAAATTTGTGGGTGGGCTGAGTTTTGCATACCCAAAACAAAAGGAATGGCTTTTAATCTGGAAAAAAATTCTGAACATCTTTTGTGTCACTGCCAGACTTTCATCTTGTTTGGAAGCTATTATGCTCCTTCTTGGAAAACACACTTTCTTTTCTCTCCAAAAATTCATGCACGAGCGCTGATGTAATGCGAGAGAGGGCCAGAGAAAATGCAGCTAATGTACCTGTTTAAATAAGCTCGGGCTCAGGGAGTATGTAAGGGGAAAGTGGGCATACACACACTCTCAAACACTCGACTGGGGAAGTAATTGCAACCATGGGGCTCTGCAGTTTTCACAGTGACACTATTCAGTCACTTTGGATTTACAGGCTTGGGGAAAGAATGTCATTTCTTTGAGGAACAAGGTGAAACCAAAGAAACGAGCAAGACGTTCCAAATAAATCAAACCATTCTGAGCAACATGATGCATCGGTTTAAAGATTAACTATATTAAACCTGAGCATGTTTTGCTGCGGTTTTGAGCATAATGATCATATAAATCATATTTAGATGCATTCTGCCTCAAAAACACATTTTTCTTCTTGTTTGTCTCTCTCTATTGTTGTTCCATGTAGACTGATGAAATGATTCAGCTGCAGCCGACTCCTGTGAGAAATAATGTACTGGAGTGAGAGTGAGGGGAGACATTGGTTGTGGCGCTCACTTTTGCACCTTCTTTTTTATTATTCTTATAATAATACATTTGTGTTTAATTTCGTGATTTCCCACCAGTGTTTAGAAAGCAAAATGTTAAATTATGTATCTTACTTAATTGTAAGAATCTTACTCTTATTATTATTTAATAGGCTACTATTACTAATTATTATTTGAATTATGGCTATTTTATTGTTTTATTTGTATTTATTATTTCTCTTATGTATTACCTCTGGACCTTTGTGGGACAAGCACTTGGCAATGGCACATCATTTATTATTTAATAATAAACATTATATTTTAATTTAATGATTTCCTGCCAGTCTTTAGAAAGCAGACTGAAACTTTTTTTTTTACATTACAATTATTATTATATTTTGTTATTTTACTTTTATTTATTATCTCTCTTATTATTTATTTATTATTTATTATTGCTGGACCTTTCTGCTGACCCACATTTTGCAATAGGTGGCACATTAAACTGTGTGCCATGTTAATTTGGCTATCTGAGAGACTTAATGTCATGCAACTATTGTTCATCTCATTCACGTCATTCTCTGGAGGCACAGGAAGTGACCGGGAGGTCCTGGGTGACATTGCAGCGCGTCCGTCCAGGATGGGGGTCGTGTTGTCTCCACTCTAACACTATCGCAAGCTGCCATGCACAGGCTACGACAAGCCAGGCAGACGCTGGAGGCTTCCCACGAGGGAGAGTCCAAGTGCTGCTGTCATCCCAGCCAGGCAATTCAGTCTGTGCACCATAAATCAGCCGCAAGCCCTCAGCCCTGCGGGACCACAAGATGGAGTGTGATGGTCTTGTTTTTACAAACAGTGGAGGAGGATGCGTCACTGAGCCACGAAGACGGTACTCAGTGCAGAGACCTTGCCATCTAGAGCAGCTCTCCAAGATTCTCACTCCATCTGCTTGCTCCCTGTCTTTCTCTTTTTTCTCTCCCTCCCTCCCTCTTTCACACCATTTGGAAAAATAGTTTCTGTATTACACCTGTACATCTGCTTTTCTCTGTCTTGTACCTTCAATTTCTGTGACTCCTTCAGGAAAGTGACCTTGATATCCTCCGTCTTCCTTTGGCTCGGATATTAATTATTGAGGATATTATACCTGCTGCTTAGCCTTGTTAAGGACTGTCACATGGATGGCAAATCAAGGGTTCCCTGTGCCCGCTTCAGAGTCTTAACATTAGTACCAGTCAATTTATCAGGAAGTAAATCAGGGTCTGGTCTATCCCGCTCTGGTAAGTGTGTCTGACAGCCAGTCTCCTCAGTGAAGCCACCTGCACTCCTATAATCTCAAACACAGACTGACAGCATAACTTATATCTGTGGTTTACTTCTGCATCGGTCTTTTTTCGACCAATGCCTTTGTGTGAATTAGTAGCACAGCTCCAAAATATGTCTTTCCACCTCTCTCCCTGCCCCATCAGACCCTATGTGGCTGGTCCTAGTTAAAGAATGAATTTCTAAACTGGTGCTGACAAACAATGCAGTATATAGATTGGTACACACAGTATCTGCTTAACAGCTGTGTAAATACATGAGGGAAAAAGACACTGTGATGCTGTGTTATGAATCACTTTGAAGCAAAAATTAGCTGCTTTATGTGGGAGAAGAGGAGGGTGGAGGCTAGCAAATGGACTGCTTGATGCTGTGGTAATGAGCTGAGCATGTGCCTCACACAGGTAGAATATTTATTTACTTTATGGTGTGGGACGGTTTAGTAGCATTATTTGTTTGCAATAGCACTATGATATAATTGTTACAAATCCTGTTTATATAATGCTATATTCTCCTGTTGTGATCCATCGCCCGCTAACATTTACAATTAACTAGGTCAGGTCAAGTTTTTAATGCCATGGACCACCCAATATATGACCTGCTTTCAAGAGACCCTCTCCTTAAAATATGAAGGTATTAACACGGTGAAAAATAAATGAAAATAAATATTTACAAAGCTGACAGTGTTTTATTTTCTATTCACTATTAGAGTACTTTTATATGTATGAATGAGAAACCATACAATAATTTGTGATTAATTTTATGATCTCAAGTCTTTAGAAAGCAGAATGCAACAATAATAAATGTCATAATGTCAAAGTCTCTACATTTATTTGTTACTAAATTATTATTAATGTTATTGCTATTTTATTGTTTTCTTCTTCTTTTTTTCCTCTTGGCTTTTCTGTTTGCCCACACTCTTAAAAAATATAATAATAGTAATTTTTCTCTAAAGCTTTCTGCTTGCCCACAGTTTTCAAGCTACTGAATTCCATGACTAAATCCTTAGCTGAAAGTATCAACATGTGACATCATGGAGCCATTTTGTGGGTAAGGGATCTTAAGAATAGTCATAATTGTCAACAGCATATCTGAACTAATTTAACCATTGAAATTAAAAGGTTGATTATGAAGGATGCAGTTACTGTCTTTCTGCTCTTTATTTTATAGAACGCTTCAGAGCCACTATCAGGAGTTGAACTGAACTAATGGGTTAGAATCCCTCGAGGATGACCAGAAACTGATGTCATCTCCCTGTTGCCGTGCCACTGCACCCGTATAGCGCTCCACTGGATGGTGTCATGGCCTGAGAAGTAGATAGCATGCTAATATAGGGTGAAGCGACCTCTTAGAGCCCACCATTATAAAACATGGGGGATATCTGACAGAAAACAGGATATTATGTCTCTGGGTTTGGGAATGACAGATTCGCTTATTAGTTCTGGAAAAGCACAGAGAAGGCCATTGTAGTGGTACTCGACCCCAGAGTTTTCTTGATGATGGCAGTCCCAAATTAACCTGACTCATAGATCTGGCAGCCACCAAGGCACGCACCCTAAGGCAGCCAGTCACAAGAGCCGGCTCTTCTTTTCCAAAAGGATTGGTTTGTGGAGGACATCTTTAAATACTCTGTTACAAATGCTGTATTCTGTGTTTAAGCTTGACCGAGCAATGTAGCTAATTTACTCAGAAACCCTTGAGTCTGAGAAGAGCGAGAGGGACAAAGCAGACAGTAAATTACATCTGTGAGGGGTTGGGCTGGGCTTTGGGGGTTAAGGGTTTGGGGTGAGGGGGTGAGGGGGGGGGGGGGGGGGGGGGGGGGGGGGTAACGGAGGATGCAAACTCATTGTCTGCAGCAAATTAAATCATCTGTGAGAAGCACATTGCCGAAGTCGGTGAACCCCTCTGAAATCTGCAGGCCAGCCTCTTTTCTTGAAGCAAGTCTATGAGATTTTCTTCTATTAGGGCTTTGCTATTCATAAAGCATCCAGCCTAGAATATGTAACTTGCTTCAAGGCAGGGGTGGCAAAAATAGATTTGTGGATGGATGAATTAATTGCAATATATGCAATATATATTTCTATTGAAATAAATGTTATTTCATCATCAAAGAGTTCACAAAAATATTAGGCAGCACAACTCTTTTCAACTTTATAAGAAATCAGCATATTAGAATGACTTTGAAGGATCATGTGACACAAAAGACTAATACTAAAGAGTAATGGCTGAAAACTCAGATTTGTCATGGGAATAAATTACATTTAAAACATATTAAAATATAAAACAGTTATTTTAAATTGTAATAATAATAATTTAAAATGTTTTACTTTTTTACTGTATTTCTAAATCAAATAAATGCGACCGTGGTGAGCACAATAGACTCCCCCCTCCCCAAATATTTGAAAAGTAGGATAATCATGTGTAACGTCTCCACTGTAACTTTTGATCAATTCAATGCATCGTTGCTGAATAAAGGATTCAAGTGAATCTTACTGACCTCAAACTTTTTGAAGGTAGTGTATATAAATATATATATATATATATATGTTAATCAAAAGCCAAATGATTCATGCATTGACCAAAGCAGAAGTGGCTATTTAAATCCAAAAAGGATTCAAAAACAAACTTAAAAATCTTAATATCATTTCCCACAAACTGCTATTGCTTCATTTTCCTCCTGTTGTTTTTTTTTTTATTCAGTGGGAATAAAGCCGATGCCCTGTTCCTGTCAAGCTAAGACTGACAGAAACGTACCTGGACACAATGCAACCCGAGTGCATAAAATCAGTGTGTCTTCTCTTCAACAGCTGGGCCCAACTGCGTCAACCGAATACTAATATCTCCAGACTGTCATCCCCTGTGAGACGTGTGTGAGCGGCCTGCTTGCATAGACTGTGTTACATAATTAATGCAGTGTGTCTTCTCATTCAGGCATGTTCACAGTGTCAGCCTTGGCTATGCGTTTTATATTCCGTTTTATCTTGTTTTCCAAGCTGGCCTATCTCGTTCGCTTTCTTTCATTCTTTTGTCTTTCTCTTCTTCTGTCTCTCACTCTCTTCTTCATGCCTCTTTCTGCCTCTTTCTCCTACTTTCTTTTAACCGACTCCCTCATTATTTACCACATGCCCCTTCTGCCTCTCCTTCTTTCACATTCTTTCTTTTCAGATAATGCAGAGAGACTGTACACAGTCTGACTGCTTGTTAACGTTCCATTCTTTATTTTTCAGAGTTGATTTTCCACATATAAAGACGGTTTGGAAAGTGCTGCCTGTAATGTAAGAACTGCATTCCATCAAGTCATCATTGCCCGGCATGACAAGAGTCAGCAGCCAAGAGGAGGAGCCCTGCTGGCTTACCTGATGCTTATTGTACCGCAGAATTAATATACAGCATTGAAATCCAGGTCCAGGCGCAGTATAGCCGTGCCACTTCTAAGTCGGTAACCATCTGGCCTCGCACCAGTGACGCCACACCCTGTTTTTTTCTCACATCCCTATGGACACTTATAGTCTCCCTTTTTATTAGTATTTCAAGAGTTTTCACTCCCCACATGCCCCAAAACAGCAGCTCTGGCCAACCATTGCAAAAATCGTGGATTGCTGAGTAAAATTGACAGGCGGAGCGACACTGCATCTGAAATGGCAGCAGACCTTGCCTTGAGTCGCAGCCAGACGGTGGGGAGGGGGACATATGTGATTGCTCATCTATATGCTGCAAAAGCTTACCTTAAAGAAAGCATGAGTCACGTACTGAGACTCAGCAGTGGGGTGTATTCCTCCGTGAAAACCCTGAGATCACAAACAAGAAGAAAAACAGCACAGACTAATGTCCAGCTCGAGTTGAGTCAAAGGAAGTTAGTGTGTCATTGGCGATGGAAGGCACCCGGTTTTGCCAGAGGGGTGGGTGGGATTGCGGAAGGCACAATGTGGGCAGTGTTGCTGTGGCTGAAGTTAATTGGATTTCCTTGGTGCCCACTCTTGGCCACATGCGGGGCCGTGACATTAAATGCCCTTATCTATGACAGAATAATAAGACCAAGTACAGAGAAAGTCACTAGTCTTAAGAAGCCTTACTGACAGTCCCCAGTCACCTCTTGTGCTCTTTCACAATTCCAGCTCAACTGGGGCAGAACTGGACTGCAGGGGTGGGCAGCTTGAATTTGGCATGAAGAGTGGCCCCAGAAAGTAGTAGGACACTTAGTCACACTTAAGTATGAATTTCATTCAAGAATATTAATCCAAGTGGCATCTGCAAGCATGACATCAGCTATTATGCTAGCAGAACTAATTGATCATTAATCTTTTTATTTATTATTTTATAAAAATTATTTTTATTTATTTTATCCATTAGGGACATATTAAATTGATCAAAAGTGACAGTAAAAACATCTGTAATGCTGTTTTTGGCGAGCAATAAGATGCATCTTTCAAAAACATTAAAAATCGTACTGACCTTTACTGAAGTTCAACACAGGTGTTCAAGCCAAATAACCCCTGTTCTTGCTTGAGGATCAGAAGCAAAGCCCATGAGAGGAGCTCTACATGGGAGCTAATGATCCCATAAAGGCCAGAGATTAAATTAGACATTTATCACCAATGCGAATTTGTGTAAGTGACAGCGTAGATTTGGATGGAGACATATTAGGCTGCCTTTTTAGAACTTTTGTGATGTTAATGTGACAAAAATGATGAGCAAAATTGCACATTGTTAAAGGATAAAGGGCCTGGGCCCCCGCTGTGATGTTTGGCCCATTTGATTGTGTTGATCTCTAGTCTTGCAGTGCAGCAGCCCATTCCAGCCTACTCTTTAATGGATAGTGCATGAGAGCAGGGGAGCATCATTAAAAAACCCATTTGAGGCCTCCCAGTCTCCCATTAAACTTAACAGCCAGCCTCCCCCATTAGTTTTTATACTCCTTTTTAAGGGGTTGGGGGCAAGGGCCCTAAAACCATGAAGGTTAATTGGCTACCCAGAGGATGGAGTGATTGAGTTCAATCTCCTCTTTTTGGAAGCCTTGAAAACAGACCGTAGGGGCGGCATGTAGGAAAACAAAGTCTGTTGCAGTGGCGCGCTCAGAATGCAAGCCACACTGCCTTTTTTTCCTCTGAGGAAAACGATTGCTTAAGCTCTGGGGAGAGCTGACCGCTTTGAGGGAAAGAAAAGGAGGGTATTTGCACGTAAAAGGGGTTGCTGAGGTTTTCTCCTTTGTGAAGCTGACATTATACAGAGATAACGCCTTTGGGCAAAGTGGGGAGACTCCCGGGGTTTGTGGCCGCAACTGATCTCACTCACCAGTTCCTGTCTTTAATCTTTCACCAATAGCTGATAATCTGTCATTTTTATGCAGGAGGAAACTGAACTAAATTTTAACACACTGCGATCATCTGCAATGGAGTGAGTGAGGATGCAGTGAGGACAGAGGGATGAAGCAGTGACAAGATGAAGGCATCCCTGTGAACTCAGTCAGTTGTTTCAACAGCACATTCATTACTTTGATGGTAGGTCTGCATACGCATTTCAGCCGATCATTGATCATGCCATCATTTGCCATGTTTACACCAGGGCAAATGAATATACATCAGAGTGACAGGATACAGAAAGGGCAGCTGCCCTGGGTTTTAACCTTTTCGTAATGGCTGTAATTACCTCAGATGAGCTGAAGGCGTCATTTTAGTGTTACGATTCAGAAGTCGTAATACGGGAGAAATGCGATGCCAAAACGGGTTGTATAAAGACAAAACAGGAAATATAGCATGGAAAGGGAATGGAGGACGGCTTCTATTCAGTCAAATGCCTGCTGCATTAATAGGAAGGGGGTTAAAAGAGAAATGCTCGCACTGCCGCAGTGACAGAGCAGCCTGTTCTCCCTTGTATATTTTTTCTCCTCTCTCTTTTCTCGCTCACAACCCCCCCCCCCCCCCCCCCCCCCCCCCCCCCCCCCTCTCTTTTCTACCCAGCTGCAGTGATAAATGTCTCTTTGTATTCTGGACAGAAAACTGGCGGGTACAGTGTACTTGTCAGAAGACAGCTGATTTTTTTCCCCTTTACCGCTGCAGAGTTTATTCATAGTCTTTCCTTGAGTGAGCGAACCCTGGCGGTTCTAGAAAAAAATGCAATACAAATTGACATTTGCTCAAGTAAATAATGTGTGCAACAGATTATCCTGTTTGTATAAGCGTGGGTGTGTTTTGTGAGGGCAGTACGCTCTTTTAATAAGCATGCATTTCGGTGTACGCGCGTGTAGTTTTGTCCGTAAGCGTGAATCAGGAATGTCGAGTTTCAGTGAAGCTAGTTGAGCAATTCTAATGGGAGTTAATGGAGTTGAGTCGGACTTGCTGTGGGTGCTGTGGGCTTCATGCCAGCAGGGATCTCATCCTGCCATCTATTAAACCAACTGCCTACAGATCGAGTCTCACTTTTTGGCAGCACTCGCCACACAGTCCAATCCAATCCCTGTCAAACAGAGCGGCTGTGAGGATGAGGGTCTGGTTCAGCTCGGGATCGGTGCTGATGGGCTTCCGCTGATTGGATTAATTTCCTAGTTCTCGGTATGTGATTTTTGTAATGTTTCTTTATTACATTAATGGGAATGTTTACACATCTGTTTTATTTATTAAAATTTATATTTTTTATATTTGTAATTATATTTTGTATTTTTCCTTTGACAAATGAAAATTTGCAACAAGCTGAAAATGTATACAATGTAATATATCTCCATAAAAAAAGTTTAGATCCACAAGGCATGAAAATGAATGTAAAAGATCAGTGAATGCAAACTTTTCAGTGACCGCGCAGCACTGGCCTGGAAGGACAAGTGACGATCCCATCAATTGACCCAAAAATCTCTGACGCTGGCCAGTAGGCCTGTCGCGTTAGTCAAATCAATTAATCGCACGATAAAAAAAATGAGCTCGATAATTTTTCCCGCCGCGATAATTTCCATTTGCATGCTTGTTTGTTTTCCTCGTCTCTCTCTCTACCAAAGAGACTGGATGACAACTCTCGGTTCCTTAGCGTGAACTAGAGCTTAGATTCTCTGCCCGAGCCCGAACTTGACCTGACCCGCGGGCCAATATTTCCTGACACTATCCTCTGGCCGGGCCGGGCCCTTGATCTAGAGACGTGCACTCCCAACGCAATCGAGTGCGGCGCAGCCATAGACAGTAAAAGAAATGGACACAGCGATAGGGGTGTGACGGTTATTATATAACCATGAGACCGACGGTTATAGTTGAACACCGTCATTAGAACTATGTAACCGCCAAAACCGTGTTATTAAAGTATTTTTCATAGAGAATGTTTAAATACTAATATCAGCTTACGAGGGAAACGGAGGCGGAGTTAGTGGTGGTGCTTCTGCTACTGCTGGAGATCATCTCTGCCCCTTTACCGATCAGAGCGCGCGCTGACACGGAGTAAAGCCTTGATTATACACGACGCGTCCGTTTCTTTTACCGTCTATGGTCCGCACGAGCGCGAAGGTGTGCGCGGCAAAAATGACGCGTTGGGTGCGCAAGACCCCATTTCGCATTGCTGTGTGCACAGCTTTTTTTTTGTAACAGCGCGCGCGGCGCCGCATTCGAGGATGAACGACTTAAAGCCGAATCTGCCCAAGCATGTATCACCGCACCGGCACGTCTAAATTGCAGTTCATTGCAAAGTTTTTTTTTTGTTAAGGTTTTGTTTACTACGTGTGATTTATTTAATGGAAAGCACATTCTTGCTGTTCGTTTTAAATAAACGTAGAGCAAGTAGATCGGTGTCTGCTCCTTTATTCAAACTAAGTTGTCACGTCTTCTAGTAGCTGTGCCAAGAGAAATCTGAATCACCTAATTCCTCAAAAACATTGTTGAAATATTTTGTCCTGTTGCTTTTATAGACTCTCTATTCATGGGCTTCTACCTTGACTTTGTGCCTTCATGTCCCCCCGATTGCCTCATAGACAGTAAAAGATTGCCACGAGCTTCTCCTCCTGTCTGTACGGTAATGTCTCTATTGTGCAACAGAAAGTCCCGTGGTTATGACGCAATCTTTAGCCTATTTTTACAAAAACGGCTTCTACGGGGCCGTAACGTAAGATACAAAGTAATGGAGCATTTTATACATTGTCGTGTTTCTTTAGAAATAAATAATGGACAAATTAAGTCTTTGGACGCCTCAGATGTAAAGTTATTCGCTGTCAAAGTGACGCCAAAATGAATGGGAGTCAATGGGATGCTAACAGCAGGTGAAGTTCTGCTACAATGGCGGCTCCCGCGAGGCTTTAACTTCCGGCTGATGGATTACCCCCTTGGGCGCGCCACTAGATCTGATGGCTCAGTGCGAGTGCGACCGCGGGCGGTAATGCACTCACTCTGTGTGTGTGGGTTGCGGGAGAATAAAATGATTCGCGTGACTCCCGCAAACTAGAAATATCTATGAATAAAAAATATAAAAACTAATAGATTTTTATTCATCTGTTGCAGAAAAGCAACAAGAACTAAAACAAAATAGAAACGATTTACAGGCCAGAGTTTCTATTCATAACATGTTTGCAGCGTTGAGCGATATAGCCAATCACAGACATATGTGTTGATTTCTTGAACGCAATGGCCAATCAGAAGCATTTAAGATAGACTCCCCTCACCGCTCAAAACTGACTTTTTGCTCAGTGCTGAATTCTGTATGCTGGCAAATCCTCTAATTATAACAAACAATTTGTGGATATTATGAAAGATTCATTGTGCAGTCAGCTTTATTGATAATAACAGAGATGTGTGAGAACGCGATGAACTGTCAGGTTTTTAGGAATTATTAAGGGAGCGCACTTTGCGCACATTCAGTCATGCCAAACCATGCACGCAGTAGCTGCTTGCTTTTATGTTAAAGGGGTCATGAACTGGCTTTTTTTTATTTTTTATATTGTTGTCTGAGGTCAACTTATGACGTTCGCTTGGTTTTTACATTCAAAAACATCAAAATGAATAAGTAATAGGCTATTTTCTACCCTAGTTTTGAGCCTAGCTCAAAAACACTCGGTTTTTATGGGCGTCTCGCATTGAAGACTTGGAAGTAAACGCCCACTGCTGTGAGTGGATAGCAGTTTTACATATGTTATTTAGCTATGTGTGTAATGCGCGAATCGGTGGGCGGGGCTAAACCGGCCGTGTTGAAGTAGGCGTTGATCATCTTCTGCGGGGGTGGTGTTTTATCCTCTTTGTCGTCATAGTTCCCCACTTTGAAAAACGAGTCGTTTGCTGAGCCTGGTGTCAATAAAAGCTTTTATTGGACTAACAAGGACGTTTTCAGTTCTGAAACTTACAGGATATTCATATAATATGATGATCTCTTAGATGTCAAAAGCACAAGGAAAAAGATTTCTCAGTTCATCACCCCTTTAAATTAACAGTGGTTTGTGTGCTAATGCTTTAACACATAATTTATCATAGGGTAGGGTCGGGTTTTGTTTACATCCATTTTATTTATTGTTTTTGGTATTTATTCAAGTCCATTTTTTGCTAACAGAGTTAAATAGTAATCAGTGTTAAATAGTCTTTAAAAGTAAAAGTTTATTGATCTTTGAAAAGGTGTACCTGCATTATTATGCCATTATCATTATTTTAGATGTAAATGGTCTCAGAACGACAATATTATCGTATATCGCAATAATTTCTTGGACAATTTATCGTCCAGCAAAATTTGTTATCGTTACAGGCCTACTGGCCAGTGCCATCCTTATTATTGAGCCCTGCTCTATCCCACCCGGGTAAAAGAATTGTGACGGGTTGCAAGAAATGCTTTCTTTAAGATCTGGGCACCCAAGTAACAGTTGTTACGATGAGCCCATTACAGTCCAAGAGCCCTCCACTGGAATGGACTTTGTCTCACCTCACTATTAGCTACATTCCGGTTAGAGCACAGCTGGGGATGCGATGTGGTTAGCTTCATTTTCCCTTCTGCACCCTAGAGGATGCTTTGCCTCTGGGCTTTGTTACTTGTGGATTTTCATGACTGCGAGAGAGAGAGAGCGAGCGATGTGGGTTTGGATAAGGGCCATGAGTCAGGAAGGACCAGGAGTGTACGGAGCAGATGGACATGAGGATGAAAGGTGTGTGGCAAAGAAATCCAGCGTTGTTAAAGACAACTCTCCAAAAACACAGATCAATCAGGATAGCAGAATTTGGCACACTGCAGACAGCATGGCACCACGTTTCAGCTGACCTATCCATATATCCGGCAAAAACCCTCACTCATTGCTTTTCCTTTTGCACAGTCCCTCTCTCATTAACCCTTAGATGCACACTTTTTCATTTCTCCTTCCTTTTAGTCTCCCAAATTGACTTGAGATTGAAGAGCAGCGGTTCTTTCTCACCGTGACTATCAAGCAGCACATTACCTTGCCTTAATCTTCTCCTCTGTGTTGTGCACAAGGCCAATCTCTTAGGATTCCTATCTGCGCAGAATTGTACCCAGTTACATACGTGTTCAACAAACAATTGGGATTCAGCCTGTTTTCTGGGGAGATTATTAACACACAGCCGCAAGGATTGGTCCTGAATACGCAATGGAATCCTGAGCCTTCTTTTCCTCACCGTCCCGCTCTCTTTCTCGCCTTCCGTGAATCAAAGCTAGGATTGTCTGGAAAATGAGCTGTCAACTGAGGGTTCACAATGAGATACATCAACCTCATTGCCAACCCTGTAAATAATGAACTGCTCCTTTTTCCCCCCTCTGATTTGTTCAATAAGCTTCCCATAACAAGTGCAGAAAGATAAGAAGCCCCCCTCTTGAGCTGATTAAACCCCGTTGCGAGTATTCAGAAGAAGGGTTTTGGAAATTGGGGGTTCAAGGCAGAGCAGTGCTATCAAGAGTTATGTGATTGTCTGAGATGTTTTCATGTTTTTGAGAGGAAGGCACACCTTTAAAGAGAACGACCTCAAGGCCTACCTGCCAGAGTATGGAGCAGAAGCACTGAATAAAAACAATTAATTTCCTCATTTTTACACAATGTTATGAAGGTAAGCGCTGGAGAGCTAAGCTATAACACCTTGCAGTAATACTCTGACACCTTATAGAAAGAAAAATGCTTTAATGCAGGAAAGTAAACAGCACGTTTAAGAGGACACTCTATCTGTGCTATTTTTTAGTCGCTAGTCTATTTTACACATAGATGGACCAGGCCAATAATCACGTTCTGTTCAAATCTATTGGGCTCTGCCCAGCTTGTGTTTTTAAGACATGACATCACACACAGCCGATGTTCTTTTTTTTAAATCTTAGTCTTTTAGTCTTTATAGTTTTTGACTTTTCCTTTTGATGGATATACAGGATCCTTTAAATTTTGTCAATATTTAATCATGACATTCATTATTTTAGTCCGTTTTACTCGAACTATAATTTTATGAAACAAAAATAATAAATGCACAATTAAACCAAATAATTAAAAATGTTATTAATTTACATTTAAATTTATGATTGGAATATTTGAACATTAGTATTCTTTCTAGATTTGTCTTCAAAATCTTTATTGAAATGTTAATGTTATTTTTTCTTGTCATATTTTTGTCAACAGTTAGTTTTCCTTGAAAAATTTTAATTATTGTCATGATGTGCATTTGTCATTCCGTCTTCATTATCGTTGACAAAATTAAAACCCTTCATTAACGACCATTTTCATCAGTAATTTCATTGAGTAATTTAACACTGCACTTAGCCTCTTTAAGGCAAAATTTTTTGCCATTTTGATTAATGTGTTTTTCATGACATTTTCATTAATTACATGCCATGAAAATGTAATTAAATGCAATAAGTCCAAATTATGTAACCATTTATATACCTGTCTCATATCAGGCAGAAACTCAGTGATACTTTAATGTCTGATTCAGTCAAATGTTAATATTAGTTTCTATGAGAAGTCAGCTGTCATGATACACCCTTGAGGCTGCAGTTCAGTTCAGAGTAGAGAGAAAACCGCACTAGACTGTCAAAGGCATAATTTCTCCTGCTCTCTGCTTACGTGACTCAAGAGTCCTCTCTCTGTCTTTCTCTGTTCCTGTCTTCATTTCGACATCTGTCAGCATTTGCATTAGGCGATCAGACACACCCCCCCCGCAAAAAAAGAGAAAAAAATCCACCTAAAAGTTTGGGGCGAAACTAGAGTCCAAAACCTGTTATTTATAGTTGTCAATTATTTTAATATGAGGAAAACTGGCAGGAACGCTGAGCAGTAAAGTGCGTATATAGATCTTTCCAGTAACGAAGAGAATGAGAGGGTGACCGAGGAGGAGGAGTTTGTGATGGGTGAGGGGGTCCATGGGGGGTGATGGAGACAAAAAAGGAAACTCTTTTATCAATTTCATCAAAATCAATTAGAGGCCAGAGTCTACTGATGAGGCACTGGGTGGTGGAGGGAGTGTGAAATCCTGGGGCATGGGAGGAGATACAAGCCTGTGGGGACAGAGGAATTGATGAATAAAAGACTCCCGGGGTCGGGGACACTCTGAGTGGAACATGCTGGAACTCAGCAGCTGCAAATTGAGCTGCCAAAGCTCCTCAATCTCCTCTGGGGGTGGGAAAAAAAAGAGTGAGGAGAAGAAGAGCTTAATGGTGACTGTCATTTTGTCTGGTGGGACTGGGAACTCTACAAATAGCCTTCAACCAGACCTCTGGCCTAGAACAAGCAAAATCAGCAGTAAATCCTAGAGATTCACAGATTTGTTTGGGCCCATACGGGACCGTAAATGCTCTTGAAGGGATGTGGAAAGTAAATGCAGAAGTATTTTTCATGTTTATATGCTATTTCTATCAGGTGCCATCATTCTCAAGAGTCTTTTGCTTGTAAACGGATGTATAATTCAACGGAGGGAGGCTTTAAACACAGAGGGAAGGGTTCAGTCAGTGACTGAGCACTGTAGGTAATTCTGCCCTAATTCAATCATTAGTCTTGGCTCTTGACCACCACAGCCCTGCTACAGTAGCATTAGCACCATCTCCTGCGCTTTCCTGTCAAGAACACACCATCTCCCTATAAGTGCAATGTTTTGTGTCATAGAAGCCTCCATAAATTGCCGTATTCTTGAAAGAAAAGGAGTGCAAACTGCAGGAAATAGACATAGATCCTGGTAATAGAATAAAAAGGCTATGAAGGAAGCACCCCTGAGGAAGTTTGTGTATTGTGCATTAAGAGACTGTAGTCCTAAGAGGGCTTTTTTCCTCCGTTCTCACACTAGATCTCACAATGGAAGAGAAGGTGGGGAGGAGCCATTTTAAATAGAGGTAACACTGTGTCCCTGGTGCAAACGTTAACTTTTCAAAGAGCTGCGTGAATCATAAACATTTACACTGCTAGGGAGCCTGGGGAACGAGACAGGAGGGAGCTTACTATCCCTCAACTTCCTGCCTCTGTTTGTTTCCAGAAAGAATGAGGGTAAAAAAAAAAACATAAAAACAAAAGCAAAAAGGGGGAAACAAAGGAGAGTCTTTATATCCAGACTCTTTGTTTATGTCCTTTGGCAATTGCAGTTTAAACTTGTTTCACTGTACTAGAACAGTTAAAGGGTAGATCAGAGGTATTCCCACTACAACTGCTGTATGCCTTAGTGTCTTGGTGAATGAGTGTGTCTTTTTCCAAGCTGGAAATTCAGCCTTAGGTTGTTTTTTGGATAATCTGTGATTGTCTAAATTGATTACACTAACACCAAACCCTGGTGTAGCACCTTTTATGAAGAGCCACTAAACGTGAGGATCCATCAGAACTTTCGGCAAACAGTCCACCTGAGATTTCTGAAGCCGTCTCATCCTGGGTTTGAGAGATTTAATTTTTTTTATTTTTTTTTATTTTTTTTTGAGCCAATTTAGTCAGTGACTCAGCTTTAGCAATATAATAAAGTACAACAGTTCCTGCCCACATTTTTAGTAGCCTTGGCTCCAGATTTAGTTTCCCATACGGATTGTAAAGAGTTATAAGCCATGAACCAAATCAACAAGCAACGAGGTGAATCACAAAACGGCGAAATTTGAGGGAAAATTTTATGAGGAGAAAAAAATACAATCCTATGAAGCTTTGCTAATGACAATAAAATAAAATAAATATTGAGAAATGTAAAACTATTCGTTTAAAGAAATGTAAAACTATACATCCTTATTTTGATTGATTTTATTTATTTATTTTACAGAATAGCGGGTAATGTAGTTTTTCACTAGGAATTTTGCAGTTAAACATGGTTATTTAAAAAAAAAATCTGTTTTAATAATTTGAGTTGAAGGTTTCAACAAAAACAGAATTTGTTATTTCCGGAACCCAACAGTTGCAATTACAGAGATTGTAATGGCGGATGAATTCCATTATATTTCTGCATGTGTAATGTCCATTGTCAGTTAATTTCATAATTATAAACAGGCTATGATACATCTGCAGCTATAGACTTTTAAATGACTCAAATGAAAGCCGTCTGTTCACTGCATTGCTTTCCATTGGGGTAAAGGAGCCAATAACTGCTGCAGAATAATATGATAGAAGACATGCCTCAAAATGACACTAGTATCTGATATTTGTCACCGTCTAATGGCTTTGGTTAAAACCAATGACAGCAACGTTGAAGTGCTTGCTCATTATGCTTATCTGCTATCCTTTATTTTCAATGTTTGCTTGCTCATGAGCAGATAAGAGCTTTGCTAATGATAAAATGGCTGACCTGGAAAAGCTTCATCTATTTGAAACATTCTCTATACATTTTTCTAGTTGTGTTCAATTATGTAAGTGCCGAGCTCGAGGGTATGTCAGAGTGCATTTTATGAGTCCTATACTGTATATTAATTTCTCTTACAGAGAGACATCTACAACAGCTTAAACTGTAGTCATGAGACATACTAATTGTTCATTACACGTTGACAGGAAGTTGGCAGTGAAAGAAATGCAGAAAGATCTCCATCATGGAAACCCAGAGGCTTGTAATTCCTCTCAGCGGTTTCCATAGTGCAGACATAACATGGACACCACGGCGAGCCTAGCAACGCTCAAACAAATTTAAATATAAACATAAATATAAACAAGAATGTTTCCTCCCTCCGGTTGTCAAGTAGCCATACGTTGTGTGAATCATCGGGAGAACAAACCGGTAAATTAGCCTGCTGGAATCAGCCATAGAGCACACGATCTGGACCAAATAAGATCTTAATTGGTTCACCTGCCAATTCTACATAATTCAGGCTCCTGCTTAAAGAGGGGAAAAAACAGAACGAGAGACAAGAACAATCTAAATTATTTTATAGCCGTTAACTCTGTCTTTTCTCATCTCTAGCTCTCTTATTAGGCTCTTCTTCTCTAAGCAAGACACCAAGATCTGTAAGTGGCAGTACTATGACTCAGACGCAGCCAGGCTTGAGTTAGGGCGTCACAGGCGAGCCACAATGCCTCACGTTCTTTAAACTCCTATCTGAGCGACTGTTTTGCCGATTTTAATGACCATTTTTTTATTTTAATAACGATTTTAATGATTTATCTCCCTCAGAAATGCTCCATTTTCAATTCAGCATTCAGCAAATGTCAAGCTCTCATTGTAATTCAGAAAATTGGTTGACTAATTTCCATCCGACAAGAATAGAGTTTTTCTCTATTGACTATTAGCGGCTGCTAGAGGTGTTCAATTGTTCTAAATTACATAGATCAAAGGCTGATTGAGCATGACAACACAAAACAATCGGTGCAATAAAACCATTCGGAGCCCTCCTTTGGTCTTCTCCGCGCTTTGATTCTCAGTAGCGCTGCCACTCGTCGCTCTATAACTTTGTAGCATTGAGTGGCAGTAGCTGAGAGTGAACATGACCTCTTACTGACTCCTGCCATCATGCCGGATGTCTTTAACGGCAGTCGGAAAAAAAAAGAAACATCAACATTAATTCCCTGCTAAATGATCCATGTGAATTATGCATGAGGAGACAGCGTGATATGTAGATTTCCACCTTCAACCTTTGTCAGCCTAATTGCTGCCATTTAGGTCTGGATCTGAAGTGTAGCAGTCGACTGCAGACGTTGCTCACATCCGTCAATAATGTTCTCAGGCTCGTATCAAAGACTCCAGGAAGAGAAGTGCTGCCTGTGCATTAGCAAGGCGCCTCTGGGCCAACTCTGCCTGCGAAGCTAAGTCTTTATTTTTTTCTTCCTATATGCATTCAGCTAGTCAAGATCTTTCTGTCTTACCTTGGTCATGTAGCTGCGAGTTGTTGGGGGGTACGGTCATATTCAGTACGTCGTTGACAGCCGTGTCAGCGTAGTGCCCTCTCTGAACATCATGTTCGCTGTCGGTTTGGTCGCTCTCCTCGTGCCCGCTGTCCTTCAGACTGTTTCCTTCCATGTCCTTGAATGTTGACGTGCTACAGCCAGATGAAGGAGAAAAGACAAGAAAGAAGGATAGTGTTATTTAACTGTCAACTTTGGTTTCATCATTCACTCTCTCTTCACCCCGTGCTACCTTTATTTATCTTCCAGCCACACAGAGAGTGTGGCTGAAAATAGGTGTTTTTATCTCAAATGACCCCCGATGAAGGATCGGGGGTCAATGGCCTGCACTCACTTTGGCTGTGCACAGCTCTTTTGTGTTGCTACGGTCAAAGTTCTTACATTTTCTATAGACTGTTTCAGAAATACGTCTGTTGATTGCAGAGGCATTTATGGGGTAGTTGACCCAAAAATAAAAATTCTGTCATCATTTATTCACCCTTATGTCAGGCTCTCAAGCTCTGGCTTTC
Source organism: Tiaroga cobitis (assembly GCA_030578255.1). NCBI lineage: Eukaryota > Metazoa > Chordata > Actinopteri > Cypriniformes > Leuciscidae > Tiaroga > Tiaroga cobitis. The sequence goes on along the minus strand of CM060604.1, from coordinate 15,159,751 downwards.
TCTCGTCTATGTAACATTCTCTCTAATGAAAGTAAATGAGGAGGACTAGGGTCGTCAAAATCCAAATTTACCTAAAAATTTAATTAAGGCATATTATATAGAAATGATCATGTAGGTTAATAAAAGTGGTGCCATATACTGTGTCATGGGAGGTTAATATTTTTAATTTCTACAGAACAATGTACAAAATTACTTCTCTGAAATACTTTTATGATACTTTTTTGTCTTTTTAAAACTTGATTGCCTCTTTTACTTTCATTTTCTTAAAGGGTTAGTTCACCCAAAAATGAAAATTAAGTCATTAATTACTCACCCCCATGCTGTACCAACCCCGTAAGACCTTCGTTTGTCTTCGGAACACAAATGAAGATATTTTTGATTAAATGTGACAGCTGGATCACTCCTCCATAGGCTCCCTAAGGGAATGAATCCTGACGTCCCAGAAAGTCAATGAAGAAAATGTTTAAATATTCCATGTCACAACAGTGGCTCAACTATAAGTTTATCAAGCGACGAGAATACTTTTTGTGCGAAAAAACAACAAAAATAATGACTTTATTCGACTATTCCTTTTCTTCCTTGTAGGCCTGAAACGAGACTTCAAGAGATTTCCACGACGCATGCGCGAGAACTTAACTGAAGTAGTTGAAGGAGATCGCAATTCTCGCGCATGCGTCGTGGAAATCTCTTGAAGTCTCGTTTCAGGCCTACAAGGAAGAAAAGGAATAGTTGAATAAAGTCGTTATTTTTGTTGTTTTTTCCCACAAAAAGTATTCTCGTCGCTTGATAAACTTATAGTTGAGCCACTGTTGTGACATGGAATATTTAAACATTTTCTTCATTGACTTTCTGGGACGTCAGGATTCATTCCCTTAGGGAGCCTATGGAGGAGTGATCCAGCTGTCACATTTAATCAAAAATATCTTCATTTGTGTTCCGAAGACGAACGAAGGTCTTACGGGGTTGGTACAGCATGGGGGTGAGTAATTAATGACTTAATTTTCATTTTTGGGTGAACTAACCCTTTAAAATTCACAGTAACACTTTACGATAAAATGAACAAAAACTCCTTCTATAGCCAATCTTAGCTATTTTTAATTTCAACATTTCATTTTTCTAATACATTATTAAAAGCAAAAGTTGAATCTGTTAAAATTATTTAATAGACCTGAAAAAGTACTAACAATAAACAGTTTATTTTTATTATCTGGCATTAAAAGAGATTAATAAATACTGTAACAAAGGTACTGCTCATTTTTATTTAGTTAAGGCATTAACCAGTGTTAACTAATGGAACCTGGGGGTGTGTAAAAAGAACTATCTCTTTAAAAAAGTATATTTATATTCATGTGAATCGTTAAATAAAACTGCACAGACATAGATATCTTGTATAACACCCCTGCTTACAAGATGAGCCATCAATATTTATGGTTAATTTTCCTGGAAGAAAAATACTTTTGAATTTTGACAAAAGCTACGAATCTTTTATTGCATAGTTGTTGTTTTTTACGTAAACAAAATCAGGCCACTTCCTCTTATTTAGGATAACTTATGTTGGTCACATAAACCCCTGGATGTTTAAAGAAAGAGAGGATGTTTTAAAGAAAGAGGTTTAATAATTTTAGCAAAATGTGCTTTCCCTCTTTACCCACATTATATGACTTGATAAAGCGAGAGGGGTAAAAAAAAAAAAAAAAAAAAAGCTGCCAAGAGACAGCTGCAGTGAACAAGCCTGATTTCCCTTCATTTGATAGTTAGCCCAGTGGAACACATTCCGCCTCTGAAGCAACAGCAAGGATCAGAAACGCATGCATACACACACACACACTGAAATACATAGACAAAAGCATCTCTGTAGCCTCTTCTAAGGAGAAAGAGAGGAGGGAGAGAGGGATTCTAGCAATGTCACTGCAATGGTGGTAGTGCAGTCTCTGATTTTATCAGTCTAATTGCACCTGTCCCAGTCTGTGCGCCCACAGGCTCCGGGGATTTCTTTGTAGTGTAGAAGAGCCAAACAGTCGACACTTGAATACTCTTTGTTTATGTAAACATAGGCAGTGCTTTTTTAGAAGATAAAATTGCTGTAATTGGTTTGAAAAATGCGGTACTGAGGTAAACCGGAATGTTTTTTCTGCTCCAGGTAAAAGAGGCATTACAGTCCGCACATCCGTAGCAGCCAGGGCCCCAGGCGGCCAGGGACCTTCATTAGGGACGTCTGCATGCCAATGCTCCATGCCAGTCAATAGCCTCCTTTTAGGTGGACTGAGGAATGCTAGCCAAGTCCTGCCAGTACAAAAGATCTATTGTCCTTGCTCTTTTCTTCCCCATTGCGAAATAACGTTACCTTTTCCTTATCTCCGTGGCCTTACAAAGACCTCCTTGTGTGCACTGAGGGAGAATCCTTTGGAATTCCGGGATTAAAATTCATGTAGATTTAGCTATCAGATTAACATCTACACAGATGTAGCTTAACCACCCAAGCCTCCTCCGCTCTGGGCTACAGTTTTAATATTCTCTAACATGTAATATGTATACACACGTTAGCAGGGATTTGATGGAATTATTCATATTAGGAAAAAAAATAAGGATGTGCTTAATCACTTACAATACTGAATTATTAAAGCTTAACACTGGCCATTTATAAACATTTTGAGCATTAATATCTTGCCTATACGATATGTGGACAACCCTAAGACTGAAAAATGGCATCTGAAATGGGCCATATCGTAAGTTTTTGTTGTTGTTAGATAAAGAGTGTTGAAATTTTGTACTGTAATTGTATGTCCACCTATTGAAACTAATATGCAAAAACATCTCATTCCGAAATATCTGACACTTGGTACACCCAGTTGACGTGAGAAAAAGCAGAATACATACTATAATACTAGTATTGCTCTTTGCACATGCAAATAGGATGTTTAGCATAATACAAAAGAAAATATGAAAAACAAAACAAGCTATGATCTGACCGCTTTAAGAACGCATCAAAATAAGTTAGATGAGTTAATCTGATTGCTTTATAAAGACATACCTTTTAATTAGGTGTGCTCTGCTGTTTACATAACTGGAGTCAATGGAATAATTCTCCGTCTGGGGGAAAGAGACAGAATTAAAGAAGGAGAGAGAGAGAAAGAAAGAGAGAGAGAGAGAACAAAAATGAATTTAATTATGCAGCAACCAAAATAATGTCACCAGTAATTGCCTTTCAATATAAATGTTATTTTACACAAAGACTCTAGTTAGCTGCCTGGGCTTTCAAAGGCAAACTCCCCCATTCTCTTTCTAAGCACATGTGGCCTGTTCTGCTGCAGTGAGTCTGCTCCTGTCGTCACTCCTCCAGCCTCCCCCACCCAAAAAACATCCTTAGTCAGACCACGCTCTTCAAACTGTCATTAAGCCAGACTGGGGAATAGAGGAGGGGTGTTGGGGGTTAGAGAAGAAAGTTTCCTCTCTTCGAGTGCTGCTTTTCCTCACAACACTTTTGGGGATGCTAATGTGGAAATATCAAAGAAATAAATATACAGAGGGAAGAAATTAAGAGCGTGCCAGGGGATTTTTTTTACTTTGCAATTGCAGATGAAAAGGCCTCAGTGATCTGCATTTGATGACTCTTTGACCCACATTGAGAAAGAGACTTCAGAGTCTTCTGGAAGGCAGCGCTTTCTAAATAAATGACTAGAAGTACACAGTAGAACTGGGTGATATATTTATTGAGTATTCGCAGTATATTTGTGGCGGTATTGCTGGCGTTGTGAAATGAAATCAACATCATGAATAATGCAAAGACTTCAATGCACTTCATATTTGGTCATTAAATTTTGTAAACAGCATGACTAATTCATAATCCTCTTTGACTTGTGACTTGCAGGAATTAGGGTGTTGAGAAAGACCTGTTCCCAAGTCTTGTTGGTAAGTTCAATTAATTGACTAATGAATCACTTTAAACTGTTCATTTCAGTGAATCGGAACTCTAGCCCCCGGTTTCACAGCCAAGGCTTACGCCTAGTGTCAGACTAAAATGCCTGTTTGAGCCGTTTTAACTGAAACCAACTTGCACCGAAATATCTTAAACTATGTTTCTAAGACATTGTTTATAAAAGCTACTTAAATGTCCTAATTGAACTAAGGCCTAATCCTGGCTTAATCTAAGCCCTGTTTGTGAAACCAGGCCTAGATTCAACGATTCATTTGCTTGGTCAAAAAGTCTCCACATGGCATTTTTCAAATTTAAAATGATTAGTATAAACATATATGCAGCTTAATATCACTGTAAATGGCTGTTGCTTAATTGGTGCATAAAAGGATAAGAAATATTATGTTAATTTTGTGGGAAAACTGGCTGTTTTCCTGTTTGGATTAAACATTTTGAATCTAACTGGCTACTATTGATGCATGTATTTTCCATGGGGAGAAACCTGCCTCTCAGATTCAACTTCAGCTGATTCTAAACTGAGATAGAAAATAATTCAATGGCTTCCTTCCAGGGGTATGTCTAGCCATCAGCCCCTCTGACAACAGCAGTCACCCAGACGATAAGAAGGTTAATGCAGACAGTGCAACAAGACCAATGATTATGCCGCCAGCCAGGGACCTCCACACTAGCTGCTGGGAGACAGATACAAGCTATCATAATCACAGACAGAATAACTCTGCATAAAGATCTATGATCCCAAAAACATGCCTATTTCCTTCATCTGTGTATATCACCAGTGACTAGGAGATCCCTACAACGCAAGTAGTGCATGTCAACAATTACATAAGTGACATGTTAGAGGGATTGATTTCACAATGGATTTATTGGATCCTATTTCTGGAAACATACTTTTACTGGTTTTTAATACTTTTAATATTATATTATATTTAGCAACAGCAGCATGCGTAGCAGATTTAGCCTGCCAAGACCTACATTAACATGATTGTCATGATTAAATTCATTTTAACAATATATATATATATTTAAATTAAATATATCATATATTTAGAGGCCTGTTAAATATATTTAAATTACATAAATACAAAAGATTCTTGTTTTTCTAGTGAAGTAATGCTCATCACTGTCCATCTCAGATCTTCTTCCATCTCCAGTCAATAAGCTGCTGCTTACTGCCTCACCTCCACACTTCTTTATTACCTCCCTTAATTACCTACACAATAATATTTTAATTTCAAGTGACGAGTGACCAGGCGTCTAATTGAGATGTTTGAGCTGGTGAAATATATACCCACTGAACGTTCTCTGGTTCACTGGTTAACGTTCTCTTTGATGTGTGTGTGAGGAGAGGGGGGGAGGGGGTTCCCTGTGTGGGTGTTTGCTATGTTTCTAATTAAACCTTAAGTCATTGTAATCACAGAGATAATTTGTAAAAAGCCATTTTAATTAACATTATATTAGCAGACCTCAATTTGTTTGTTCTCGTTGTAGCTCACAAGTTAGTTATTTGCCTCTTTGTTCTTGTCAGGGCTGACTCCATTAATTTCAAAGTAACATGCATGAGCAAATATTTCAGAACTGAGGTGTGTGTATATATATATATATATATATATATATATATATATATATATATATATATATATATATATATATATACACACACACACCTCAGTTCTGAAATATTCGATATATATATAGAGATAGAGAGATAGATAGATAGATAGATAGATAGATAGATAGATAGATAGATAGATAGATAGATAGATAGATAGATAGGTGTGTGTGTGTGTGTTTTATGCCACCTGTCTCTAGTTTAGTCCCTGTGAGAACTCATTACAGAACCTTTCCATGTCTACAGTCATCCACAAAAAGACTAATGAATAGCAATGGACTGAGTAACAAGGGGAAAGCTTCATTAAAAAAGACAGTGTACAAATTTCCAAATGATGTGCCTCTATGTGGCTGGTTCTGAGCGGCGTTATCCAGATCTCTGCTGGGAGAGCGAGAGGCCGTCCTCCTTGTGGATCTACACATACGAAGCTATGCTCTCGCTCTCCTCGGCCACGGCACTTAAAACAAATGAGAGCACTGTTGAAACACAGTTACACTGCACGGATCACTAACCCTTTTACGAGAAGAGTCACTGTCGATGATGCAGGCTCCGTCATCTCAGCAGATTTCCTTCTGTTGACATTTTGATCTCTCCGCTTATATCAGAATGGGCTAATTGGAGTAATAGCTTCAGTTATGCAAATGCAGCTGCTGTTCCATAGAGGCATCTCACTGCTGGAGATTAGGAAACACGCTTCAGTACTGTATTCAAGCAGATATCAACACGTTCTTTATAAGAACGTGATAGATAAGTGCCATTATTCCACAACAAAAGCATCTATTGATGTGTGGTGATGATTCACTAATGGATCATGATAATTAGTAAGATTCCCCCAAAAAGGGATATCAATTGTATTCCGCAATGTTCTTGTGTTTTTCATTAATTCAGGTTGATGGCCAGAGGGCATTTAAGAGGCGCCCTTGGCCCTTAGAGGTCTTTATGCCAGAGAGCTCCCATGCATTAGCTGCAATCTTCCTGTAAAGTAATGTACTGTATGCCTACACCGCTGACCGCCATCAAATCATAAGGACTATCAATATTTCTTTCACAGAGGTTGGGTTTCAGGCTCAGAGATGAGGGTTGCTTAAACTACAGGCGAGCTGCCACAAATGGCTACTTAATCAGGTTCTACAATGTGTTGTTATGATCCGAGCGGCCCCAGTTTGGCGGCCAGTGTCACCCTATCCCCGTAATTATTGTTGTGTTTCTTCCCACATACTTAAGGGTCTGGTGGGGCAAATCACACCCTAAGAGCTCTGTGAGTGAAGGTGGAAAGGCCGGAGAGGAAAGTAATGGAAAGGGGGTGGTAAACGAGACCTTCAGAGAAAAAGGCGACACCCAAACCTAATTTTTTCTCTCTCTCTCTCTCTCTCTCTCTCTCTCTCTCTCTCTCTCTCTCTCTCTCTCTCTCTCTCTCTCTCTCTCTCTCTCTCTCTCTCTCTCTCTCTCTTTCTCTCCGACCTGCAGCCTCTAACCCCAACCGAACTCTTCCAACTTCAGCTAGTGGAGAGGAAAAGCAATCTCCTCGCTTAGTTGCCGCTGTGAGATTTGATTTGCCTTCTTCCCAGCGTGACAATTGGTTCCATAGTCCGGATCGCGAGAGCGTTCATTGTACAGAGGCCAGATGCAACGAGCGAGCGGAGCAGGAGTTCTTCAGGTGGCAAAAAACACATGCAAATTATGCACCAATTTAAACTACACGCTAGAACAGCAATTAATAATTATCAGACTGTACCCTTGTTTTCACCACCATAGATAAAATGCCTATTAAATTCATTCCAGGACACAAAACTAGTTAAGCCGAGACACTACAGGTGAATAGGGTCAAATTTAAAAATAGGTGTTAAACACCATGAAACTTTCCCAGCATTATCTAATTAAATATGTGCAAATTTGCATACATTTCAAAAAATGAAATCTGAGTATTGGATAAAGCCAGGTTCAAAATTATTTTTACATTTTAGGGAGTGGTTGGGGATAAATAAATAAAAACGTGTCTTGAAGATCAACCGGGTCCCCTTTTCTTCTTTCTAACTCCACCAAAGTTCAAATGCTCCTAATATGTCAGTCAGAGGTGGAAAAGCATATTCTCCTCTGCAGCTAAATATGATTATTTTGTATATAAAAAAGCAATATGAAGGACCTCAATTAAAATGAAACCATTCCATTAACTCATTTTAATAGCAGTTTTGTGCTCGCAGTTATTTGGAAGCTGACTCTTCAGTCATCTTAAAGCTTATTTACACAGTCCCAAGAGTGCCGGGAGGGAATCGGTACTCATAATGAGTCCTGTTGTTTATTTACCTCCATCCACAAGGAGCTTACCGAGGAGAGGTTATCATGAGGCAAAGGCAGGTAGTGCATTGCTATTTTCTTGTTTTAAAAAAAATGGCAAAACTGGAGACAGACTTTGTTGAGCAGGGCTTAGTGATATGAGCAGAAATGAGCCTGTAGCAAGGGTGGCATTTTCCACGGAGGCTTAGGAGATGTCTATATGTCTACAAATGTATTGCTGCAGTGAGGCTGCAGAGAAATTACGTGTGTGCCGCTTGACTGTGTGAATGGAACAAGGGGGTATCTCACCCGCCGGCATATTGAAAGCCAATCTCAACATGGAGTCGCTCTGTACAGACATCACACGCCCTTCCTTTTTCCTTCTATGACATGCAGGCCTTCCTTTACTTTTATTTTCATTGTTTTCTTGCCTCCTACTCTCCTGAAGCCTTCTCTTTTCACCCCACCATCTTTTTGGTGGGTCTGCAGCATCTCTAAGCCGCTCGTCTAGTTCCACGCGGCACCCGTGACGACAGGAACGGACCACCGCAGCTTCATCTTCGCACCTGGTAGGAGTGGATTTATCCTTCCTTCCCCAGCTCAGAGAAACACAGCACTCCTCAGCCCGGTGTTAGGTTGCCAACCCCTGATTATAGAATTTCCCATAGATCCTCTGCCATCTGCTAGATTATAGATTCCCCCCTTCTCTTCCAGACCGTGTGAGCCCTAGGGGAGGCTCGACAGTATAAAGGGAGGTGAAGGAGCGCCTCAGGCTCACCCTGGCATCAGGATGAGATTACGTTTTCTATTTCTGCCTCTTCGGCAGGAACCGTGATGAATATGAGGACTTGTTGACGTTTAATAGCAGCCGGCTACCTACAAACACAAATTATAACGAATCAATCGCTATGGGAGCCCATGTGACAAATAAGCTGCCATATCCCCGAGATCATTCCACTTCATCACCTGTCAATTCACACTCAACTCAGTTTGGCCCGTTGCAAATCCATCTTATTATGAAAGGGAGCCGTTTTCGAGGATAAACGCTTTTGGGGCTTTAAACTGGCTGTATGTTGTTCAGTTGTTTTATAAAAAATAAAAAAAAAAACAGTGGGTTCAAAGTGATTTGTATTTTCAAAAAACAACTCCACATAAAAATACGTAAAGGAATCATTTTTAAGCCTGTATCCTGCAGTTACCTTCGCACATTTGGCATCGCATTATTCCACTAACTAAAGCAGTTATCCATGGGGACGAAACAGTGTGTTACAAATGAGTAAACACAATACACTCCCCTACCTCATTCATTCAGCGTTGATTTTCCTGCGAAGTGTAATAGATATATATCCTTTAAGAAAACAATCACAAAGCTCTCATAAACAACCAAAGCAGAAATGGCTATTTCCTAGCTCAACAGCTGCATCGTTAACAGAGAAGGGAAAAAAGAAAATGCCCTTCTGTTTCATCCTGTAAAAGACTCAATCTACATATGCTAAGGGGTATAGGCTCCATTCAGTTTGTGTGTGATTAATTATGCATACATTAATAGCAGCTATGTTAATAATTCATAAGGTCATCATATGTCAGAACTCTCTGCCTTTTTGTGTGATGAAAAGATTTAAATAACCTTTCCTATCATGCATATCTGCATTCCTGCAAGGAGGGTCAAACTGTTGAGTCGTTTGCTAACGTTAGACCACATTCCTACTGTGACACTCCTTTCTGATCTACTGTACATGTGAGAGTGTGTGTGCGTACTTTGATATTTCTCTTTTACAAGAACACTTGGGTTTGTTGTTGACCTGTGGTGTTTGGGAATTGATCAGATACTCTGTCCACTATAAATAGCTATTGGATGTTACAATATCCTTCTCAACCCGTAGAGTGTGTCTGTGTGTGTTTCAAAGAATCCACAATCTGCTTGGATGCTTTACAGGAAGCATACTGGTCATAATAGAAGAAAAGTGTGTGTGTGATTGTGGTGGTGTGTGGGTGGGGGGCCTTGGCTATCATATTGCATTTTCAAAGGACAATTTAGCCATAGAAACTAATGAAACTCGCAGAACTTGCAGAAGTCACTCGTATGGGATTTTATTCTAATTCAAATGCTTGGACTAAAGAACATTCACTCCTTTTATTCAAAAGTCTCCTTGCATCCACCTGGCGTCACCTGGGATGGAAAAGGAGAGTCACCTGGACGATAGATAATAGCAAGATGTACAAACCTGTGTTGGTTCACTAGCCTTCAGATAAAAGGATGTGACATGCACAGGTTATTAAGGTAGAGTCTTTATTTTCCTACTGATTTAGTCGAATTTTCTTTTAATTGTGGCTCTTAGTATTTTCAGGAAATCTATCATGACTACATTACAGTTCTAAAGATTGTGGTTAGTAATTGTTTGTGTATATACTCACCAAGGCTGCATTTATTTGATCATTAGAGTGAAATATTATAACCATTAAAATAACTGTTTTCTATTTCATTATATTTTAAAATGCAATTAATTCCTGTGATGGCAAAGCTGAATTTTCAGCATCATTACTCCAGTCTTCAGAGCCACATGATCCTTCAGAAATGATCTTATATGCTGATTTGGTGCTCCAGAGTGATCGGAATATGACAAAACATCTATCCTATTATTATAATTGTTGAAAAAAGTTCAGTATTCTTTCAACCAACAGAATTCCACAGAAAAAAAAAAAATCTTTTGTAAATATGTAAAAGTCTTTACTGTCACTTTTGATCAATTTGAAGCATCCTATCCTTGCTTAATAAAAGTATTAATTTATTTTAAAAATCTTACTGACCCCAAACTTTTGAATAGTACAAATTAATCATGAATATTTTAAAGTATAAATATATCATAATCATTGATTAATTTTCAAACAATTCTATAGGGTTTTAATGTTTTCTTTTAGTCTAAATACTTAAAAAGCGCTGTTTGTATCATCTAGCATTTTTAATGGTGCTTGTTAATTTGCTTATTCTTAAAATCAGAGGTTTGCTCATGATAGATAGATAGACAGACAGACAGGCATATACCAAACGACTCTAGCTGCACTGTTGAACATGAAGAGAGTGAGTGCTTCGCCTGTTACATTCACAGCTCAGGATCACCATTGAGCCATTTTACACCATAGTCATGCATCTTTCTGTTTCTCTCTCCCTCACAGACACACTCGCTAATACACACAGAGACTCATTTGACGGGCGTGAGCGGACATGAGCGATGTGAACACCTTTACATCAGTGTAATATCCAGCACTGGGCTCCAGCAGGGAGTGCCGACTCATCCATTCTGGATGCTGCTTTTGTTATGAGTGTAAATCATATATCCGCTTGACACTTTGATCCAAAATAATGACATAGTATCTAGGGGTATGTTCTCCCAAACATATGTCAACGTACTGAGATGTACCCCCCCTCCCCCCATACCCCGCACACCCTCTCAGCCCATTTGCCTCCACTGCAGAAAGCGAGGCACCTTTGCACAATGACAAGGCACAAAAGCATCTTTCCAGGATTGTTTTTTTCCCCTGTGGATGGAAATTTGCAGCAACTCATTACAGACTCTTAGTCTCCCCGGATGTACTCCCTGTCTTTCTCTGCCTCAAGTGCACTTTCTCTTTCCTCACTCTGTCTTTTCACTTCTCTCTTTTCCCCCTTTCTAAGATGGATTGAACCAGCCTCCTTATTGACATCTCCTTATTGACATCCCTAACAGATGAGATGCGGGTAGATGCAATGTGATGCAATGTGCAAACAGGAAGCGGCGCGAACTTCATCATCTTTCACTAATCCCTCCAACCTTCCCCACTTATTCAAACAAACAATGTTTACTGCATACTTGGCTTCGGATCCCAGGCTCCATAGCGACAGTGTAGCAGATAGCACATGCCATGGTCTAGACATTTTAAGGTGATGCTAATACGGATGACAGATTCAAGCCTCTCTGTCTTTCCACTATGTAACAAACTAACTGTGGTTCTCATAAGGGGTTCTATGAATCATTCACTTCTTGACATTCAAATCAGCCGCTTTAACAATACTTTGTTTCTCTTTATACTGTATGTTGCTGAGGGTCTTATTCCTTATCCTCATCTTTCTTTCTTTTTAAAATGCATTCAATGCGAAAAAGCCAACTGAACATGCTGAGTTAATATTTATAATGTTTTAAAAAAGAAAAAGAAAATTAAAGACTTTAAATGTACCTGCCCTTTTAATACTGTTGGCTCCTGTATTTGTTAACTTTTTTGGGATTTTAATCCATTTTTGGACAAAATTATCTGCTAAATAAAGTATTTGTATTTTTTATTATTACTCAACATTATTTAGTGGCTACATTCTGTAACAATGTTTTGCTCTGTTTTTCTAGCAAAAAAAGCAGATCCACAGCAATTAAAGACTGGGAAGATGCAAAAACCAACCCCCGCATTTCCTCCAAGCTCTTGTTGCAGTTTATGCCCTTATGTACTTTACCACCTTACTAAGCGCTGCTGGATGACAAACGTAGTAGTGGCTGGGCTTTAATGCCCTAATGGACAGATGGGAGGATAAAAACTCAACTGTAATCATAACAAGCTTGACCCAATCAGCACAATTCATGATGCAATACTATAAGACACATACGGACACATCTGCTCCTAATATTTGAAATGGCTTTTTATAGCAGCTGTCAGCATCGGGATTGAGAGCGACACTTTACCTTGCCACACATCAGTGGCTCATCTGTAGACCAATGAGCAGATGTTAATCAGGGTGCTGACAGTCTGCCATCACCACTCCACAACGTCGTCCCCTCACACCATTGCGCTGTGCGTTACACGAGGGACTGTCGACAGATATTGGGCTAATCCAAGCATGCATTTCTTTGGATTTTCAATTAGCGATTTGCTTCAAAACATTCTCCCAGCTGCACCACAACACTTATTTAACACCCTTCCCTTCACTCCTTTAACACTGTACAAACAAATAAACCCACATAAGCAGCAACACACTTTACATCCGTGCTGACAGGCTCACACCATTGTTTTACATTCTCACATCCTGGGCCCGACCACATGTGCACGCACACACACTCTCCTAAGTGGGCCAGTAGGGGTGCTGCTCTGCTCCAGCTCCCAGAGAGAGCGGAGCAGCTTGTGGGCTTGCTGTGGCGAGGAGGGCCAGATGCTGCGGGCTTGACCCCACGCCGTCGCAGCAGCTGAAACACACCAGGATTATCTGTGCTGACTTTCTTTAATTTAATTTGTATTAGACCATCTTTAGGGCCAAACAGGTTTGGGGGGAGGAGAGCATGGCAAGGGGGTTGTGGGCAACAAAAAAAAAAAAACAGCATACGGATGGCACATCACCCCCTCTGTGCTTCAAACATCTGCATTTGCGCTGTTAAAGATCAGATTTGTATTTGGCATTGTGCCGGTATAATGAGAGTAATAGCACACCCTTTGTCACACTATTGTCACCAAGACGTCCTTGAAATAAAGAGCTGAAATAATTTGGCTTGCACCATAAACAATGCGTGGTAATTGTCTCTTATCAAAGACGTCAGGGTGCATTCATGTGCATCCACACATGGGTGTGCTTGTGTATTTTTGCTTGTGTGCAGGGGTTTTAGGAGCCTGACATATCTTAAGGCTCACTGTGTGTCTGTACAGATTCAGATGTGTTAGTTTGTCTTTGTGTCAGAGCAGTGGCGAACCATTCCATTCATCTCTTGTTATTCGGCTCCTCCTGATTGGCGGCCAATTTTATTCCTTGCAGGCTGATAAAAAATGTGATATCCTATAGAGCTGGACTCTTTTCATTTATTCAGAGGGCTCCAACTGTGGCCTTTCCATTTAAACTACATGATGTTTTTCAAAAGCAAAGTGGTGGAATCCCTCTGCAGTTGGACAATTTAAGCTTCAAAACCGAATACTTAACTGGGATTCAAGCTAAGCTTGGGTGAAAATGGTTCCCCCTCCGTATGCACAGCATAGCTGTATCTCTAATTTAGTATTTTAATGCCGCTCTTCAGAGAAAGTCGTGGCCATTTTGCATGATGAGCCACATGATTCTCTTTGTGTTTTTGTTCAGGTGGCAGGCTTGTTGATGAAGCTATCGTGCACTAAAAAAAGCATAGCAATGGCACACAGAACATGCAGCGTATGCTATGAGAAAAAAAAAAAAAAACGAAATAACATCAGTGCCGCATAGACGGATCAAGAGTGCGAACATCTATAAAAAGATAGTACTGCTAGAGAGTGTCAAAGTGGAGAAGAGTTAATCTTCCTCTGTTTTGATGGCAAGTGGAATAATTGGGCTCTCTTACACTCATTACACAAGAATAATGCCAACATAAGAGTTCTTCAGCAGCTCCAATTTTGTTCAGTTCGAGTTTTGAAAAGTAGCACTTCCTCTGATTAGCAGAAACAGAGAAGATCTGACACCGGGGTCCTGGGCTGTAGGTTAATAAGCAATTTAAGATATTTTTTGAAAATGAGTCTTTAAAATGGGGTTATAACATCTACAGGGGGAATTTGATGGGAATTTTATTAGCTTGCGCTCAGGTATTTATTGACACAAAATATGCTGTTTCATTCTTTGACTGTATTTGCCTTCACTATCCTTGTGTCATCTGAAAACACTCCATATATCCATCCCAGTTTTGTCCAGATATGCCAACAAACTACCAATATGGTAAGTGAAGCTGATTTTTACATTTAATGACTAGACTCCCTGTTATTCTCTCTATTTTTCTCATTATAATTATCACAATCAACTATCTACCTTTATAGATGCTCATACTGAGAGTGTAGTTGGACGAACATACCAAGTCTGGCAAACAGCCCATCAGAAGATAAATGTGGCATAATTATTGCCCTGGTTAACAGGTCTGCTTTAATAGAGACCATTAGTTAGACTAGAGACGAGGTCAGCCTACAATACAGGGGTATCGGTTCTAGGAGAGAGAAAGAATCTCTCCTTTTGTTCTTACAAAACCAATATGTAGTGATTTCTGATAATTTGGATTTCTTGTATATTGTTAGATTCGCTAATTAAAACCTGAACAGATTGGTGGGATTGGATTCTTTGTTAATTAACACCCAGAAAGTAACTTTAAGGTGAATTCAGAGGGAAAGAATCAAGTGACGTCCCTCTCCTGGTGGAGAACAGATGCTCCCAGGAGCATGCAGTTAATAGGAGGTTAAAAAGGTGTCACCTTGTAAACAAGAATTACACACACGCACCTCTATTTTTGCATTGCTCCCTTAGTGATCGTCTCCCCACTGGATACTCGCTTTTCTAGACCAAAAAAGGTTGTGCTCTCTTTGCCTCTGCCCCTGCGGAGTCCTATTTCTCTCGCTCTTCGCCCCCGTGAGACACATGGCAGCCTCTCGCTTTCATGCAATTTCAAACAACACATATCATGACGCGCTGGATTAGTGCTTGTTCCCCTAGCAGCCCTGACAGTGAGACAGCCAAAAACAAAACAGAAAAAAAAGTAACACTTCATTAATGGAGCTTTAAACAAACAGGCTCATTTAGGATGCATTCGCATTTTGCTCTGTGCCTCGCTGCTGCTGCGAAAAAAAGAAAAAGTAGATAAATAATTCAAGTAATGACAACCACAGGCTTTGTTCACCAACTTCCTTCTAGATCTAAGAGTTATCCACTTTACAAATGCTTGTTTTGTGGTGTTGTATCAAGCGAGTAAATAAAACTTCCAGCTGTCTCGCCAGGTTCCGAATACGAATTGTATTCAAAGTGAAAACTGAAAAGGTGTACATATGCAATCCTGTCAATCCACTTCCTGTAGATAAATAAATAAATATAGGCATAGCTAAACAGCTGTGTCTGGGATTATAAAAAGGATAATTTCACAAAACTAAAAAATGCAGCTTTCATGGTTCTATTTTGCTGCCTTACTGTTTAGAAACGAATATGAAGGTTTAATTATTAAAAATAGATATATGAATGTATATAGCAAAATTAACAGACAATCATATTTCTTAATTTTTATTTTCATTAATTTATCTACTCTTATGAACATGACCTTCTTAAGAGTTAGTTAAAGTAATAGTTCATCAAAAATGTTTTTAATTTTGTCATCTTTTACTCGCTCTCGTGTTCCTTTCTCTCTTCTGGCAGACAAAAGAAGATATTTTACAAAAAATGTTTTTTTTTGGTCCATACAGTGAAAGTCAGTGGGGTTTCTTTGTATGGACAAAAATAGTTAAAACACTTTTTTTAAATATCATCTTTTTTAGTTTCAGAGGTTTTTAAATCACTTCTTAAAACGTAGTTGTTTTATGTAACATTTTAAACTATGCTAGTGTAGTATTATTACTATTATTGACTTTTATACTATTATACTATACTATTATTGTATATTTGTTTAGCACTTTGGTTGATTTTCTTTTTAAATGTGCTATATACAGTGTGTATATATATATATATATATATATATATATATATATATATATATATATATATATATATATATATATATATATATATATATATATATACCTTAGAATCAAATATGAATGTCTAAATAGTAACAGATACAAAACATGTCCTACTGATTTTCAAGAGGCTAGATTATATGTGACCAATGGAAGATGGGTTTATATATCTAGCAAATGTTATTAAACTGAAAACAGATGTAAGCTGTTCTCCTGCCTTAGGAATTAATAGCTTCCTACTGCTTGTTTCACTCATTTGCTCCAATATTACATGATCTCAGTACTTTCTTCTTGCTTATACTATAGGTGTATTCTATAGGTGATACATAATCGCTAATATATGGCCACATTATCTGACTGTAACTGGTGTCATATATACAGTTTTTTTTGGAAGTCACTGTGAAGTGTTGAGGGAAGCACTGATAAGCAGCTCTTATCCTTTTAAGACTGCCCCTTAATCCGACAGAGGGAAAGCTGCAGCTTTAAGAGATTTAGTCTGGATTATTGCTAGTCTTCCAAATTAAACCAAAAGTCATCTTTTTGTGGTTGCTCATGCAAGCTACAGCCCACCACAGCACTGTGGCTGGAGCATTACAATTAGAATCACTCCCTGTCTCTCTTTCTTTCCCTGTCCAATCCAGTAAGCAGCACCCAGGTAGCATCTCTCCACTATCTCTGAGAGGATGTCTGCCCACTCAAATTCTCCATCCTCGCAGCCTGGTCCTTCTAGTGGCTAAACCTGAGGCATTCCTCTTAACTGGGGGTGAGTTGTCTCAGGCACAACAAATCTGGTCTTAAGCCTGTGGAGTAATCATTATTAAGACACGGACAGATGAAAGAGAGTCCTGAGAGTCTCTCTGACGTCCCCTAATCTGTCAGACATGCTTGTCTGCGGTGCATTAGCACATCTATAAAGCATTGCCCAGGACCGCAGGGCTATAGATGGCAGGAAGGGCTCGCTAGTACCTGTGTTCTATCTAATGGCGAGCAATGTTTTGAAGTAACTAAATCAGCCGAGGCCATAAAATATGAAAATACCATAAAACAAACACTGTCAGCGAGAGCCCAGAGCTACATTGTCAAGCTACCTCTCCTGTACCTTCGTATTTCAGGACACGACATAAAAATAGACCACAATAACAATTAATCATGCTCTGTGGGGAGAAGCTAAGAACCCCTGAGAGAAAAGTGTCTCTCTCCATTTGTTATATGAAACACCCAAGACATAATAAACAAGAGACCAACAGAGAATAACACCCCTCCACACCACACACCACCCCCTCCGGCTATATTTATGACAGATCACAACTCGCGTGTTCGGGGGCGTCTTCGTGGGTTTTTGTCGCTATAACGGGCTCTGT
The DNA here is from genome assembly GCA_030578255.1 of Tiaroga cobitis. Classification (NCBI taxonomy): domain Eukaryota; kingdom Metazoa; phylum Chordata; class Actinopteri; order Cypriniformes; family Leuciscidae; genus Tiaroga; species Tiaroga cobitis. The sequence goes on along the minus strand of CM060604.1, from coordinate 15,142,122 downwards.
CGGTTTGCTTTAGGCTAACGACGTCTCGGAATGTTGGGTCGCCGAACACACGTCTTTAGAGTGACCTGCACCCCTAAGGACAAATTATACCCTTATCATTATAGCTGAGAAGCAAGACTCATCAACCCTGTGCGATTCCAGTCTCTCGTTCACTCACATTCTTCATCGTTCTCTCTTTCAGAGCAGCTGTCTTGTCAGAATGTGGTTAGAGAGGCTGCAGCCCATGCTGAGAGCGCAGTGCCCAGAAACAGAGCAGCAAATCAGAACACACCGATCTCATTCATTAACTTTGGCTCCCTGGCTGCAGGACATCAAGCGCTGGACGTGACGAGAGAGTCAAAGCAAACCTCCATTGTGTCTTGCGGAGTGGTCTCCAAAAAAAAGGGCAGTTTAAAATCATTTTTGCATTTTCATAGACATTCAATTTCAGGAGCTTTTCACTCACTGATGTTTATTTTGGTGTGTTGGGCTTTCAAACGCTTTTGACTCTACATGTCTCAGGCTGTCAGGTAAAAAATAAATAAAATAAAAACTCAAGAAACAACAAATTGTGTCGGTGAAGTAGGCCTACTGGAATCCCATTTATGCAGGAGGCTTGAGCAATCAAAATGCAAAACAGGATCAAACCTTTCCAACCCCACGAAAAAACAAGCCAGTGGAAAATTCTCACAGCATCTTGCAAATAACATCAACATATTTCTCACTAAACTTGAACGTTCCAAGATTCTTGGTGGCCCGTGTCAAGGCTTATAATTATTCACCCTCATGGCTTCCCTTTTTTCAAAGAAAAGAAGTCGTACAGGTTTGAAACAACATGAGGGTGAGTAAATGATGACAGAATTTTCCTTTTCGGGTGAAATATAAAAGTATATAATAAAAGACAAAACAAAGAACAGCCAGAAGCGGTAGGGAGGAAGAGGGGGATATTGCGTTGTTACGTCCCTGTGGTTGTGCGTGGATGTTTCTCTCTCTCTCTCTCTCTCTCTCTCTCTCTCTCTCTCTCTCTCTCTCTCTCTCTCTCTCTCTCTCTCTCTCTCTCTCTCTCTCTCTCATTATTAGGCTCGCTCCACCACTGGTCTGCTGTTGGCTGGGAGAGCTGTCAATTTCTATCTATGGCGTGACGTCACCTCCCCCGCAGCCAATCAAGTTTCCCGCCAGCAGTTAAAGGGAAGCCGCAAAGAACGCGTGGACAGCTTGTTTTTCTGTCGCTCTGCTTTGTTGTCCTGTACGCTCCTTAATTTCTGTTACTGTCATTTTTCCTGTTGTTTTCTTTTGCCATCTCGTTTTGAATATTATTGTGAAACGTTCCCTTTTTTTTCTTATTTCTGCCCTTTTCGATGGCGTGGTTTGAGGTTACCAAGAGTAACGTGGACAGGTAAAAATGTCACGTGACTTACACAAAACAACCCCTAGGGAAACTCGATGTATATACACATCAGGTAAGCAAACGAATGCCACCCTTGTGTGTTTTGTGTTTGTTAGTCAGTGTAATTGAGAGAGGGCGTTTGACGCTGAAGAGTTATGTCTTTACTTTTCTTTTGTTCATTAGTTAGATTAGAGGTTTGATTTACAAGTCAGACTGAGTTTTTGTTTTGTTCTTTTTATTCATTTGGCTTCACTAATTACGTCCCTTTCCTCTCTTGGGTTATCTATTTATCTGGTATCTTTTGATCAGTCAATATTTTGCTTATTTTTCTGTTTATATTCACCATAATTATCATTAACATTATTCATCTTTGTATACTTAATTCACTTATGTATAATAATTTTTTTTTTTTTTTCGCATTATTTCGTTATGTGTTGTCTCTTGCCACTTTACTCGCACCAAGTGTACAACAACCTCAATGTTACCTTTTCTGGCCCTTGGTCATAAGAGTTCGTAACAGCGTTCTTCAAAGAAAAGTCAAGGGGGAATGGGCGATAGCAATGATTGGAGTGGCTAAGGCCCCTGGAAGGATGAACCTGGTCATAGCCCATTAGGAAAGACGTGAGCGGGTGCTACAGCTCATTACATGCTCTGCCTCCTGTTCTATGGGTGAACAATGCACAATTATGTTGGCCTGCTGTTTTCTCAGCGCTACAGCTATACAGCGGTCTTCCTGCCAACAATCTTGCTGTTCATTAAACCACCTCAACACACACTCAGCACACCCTGCCTACTAGACAAATAACCCCAGTTGCCAATAGACCCACAAAGGGGCTGGTTATTCTTACTCTTGTACACCCAGTGAATGCAGAAATTAATCTCAGCAGATATATGGTACAATATTTTGTACACATTGTCTCAAGAAAGACTTTTTTTCCCTTTCATAAATATAGAGGCGAGTAATAAGGGTGAGTTCTTGATATGTAATTGACTCGATACATCAGAAGATTGTATTAGACGCAGAAAAGTGAGGCAAGCACAGATCAATACATAAACAAATTACAAGTTCAGATATTAATCTGTGAAAATAAATGCACAAAGAACAACCAAAAATGCAATATCACACATTCTAACAAACTGCACAAGGCTTTTATAATGTACAACACTGAAGATAAAAGTGCTAGGCACTGTTATGGTGAACTTTCTTTCTATCTATCTTTGGATCCTTTACTATGGGGTTAGGGGAAATCCTGTGAACATCCAGAGTACTGGCCATCAATTGATTGTAAACTGCAAATAAATAAACTACATGCAGTTTAACAAAAGGATGTTTTATAAAAGCACTTTCCACCTCTGTACTTGGGCATATTTATAGCATCCCACTTTCAAATGATTCAGACAACATAGTTTATACTGTAATGCAAATGGCTGATTGTGAAAAAACAGAGAGTTAAATAGATATTCAATTTCCCTAAAAGGTCTATCCATGTGCAGATCCCCTGGTAGTTTAATTGGCAAGTAGGTATAAAAATATTTGGAAGGACATCTGCTCCCACAAATCTGATAGTTTGCACATATACATACAACCCACCAGTTTGAATTGCAATTTTCTTCTGGGTTCTTTTTTTTTTTATCATGTCAGGGCACTACTCATGTAACTGTGAATATTGCACATAATCTGTTAAAAAAAGCAAAAAATGGTGTACCTTGTCCATTATCCTCTCTATATAATTTAACGAATCCACGAATATTCTGATCAACCATGTAAAAAGTTGTCTGTTCGTCATTCCCTGTGGCAATGCCTTGTGTTAGAAAATGTAGGCCGACCTTTCCCATCCTATTAATTTAACCACAGGCATTTTCAGCGCTGGCAGCTAAATCTGTGTTAATGAGAGATGAGGCTAAGAGAGAGAGAGAGAGAGAGAGAAATCATTTATATAGTTATTTTCCTCTCTTGTGGGTCTCAACTGTATCTGTATCTAGCCAGCTACTTTTCCTTCAGAAGTCATTTTTCACAGGTTCCATCTTGTCGCCCTGATCTAAGCGGTATCACACATTAAGTGTTACTTTGCCAAAGTGTGAAAAAATTTGTTGTAGTTTTTTTATGAAAAGTGATTTTAAAGTAAACATGCAAAGAGAATTTCAAAAATGTCAAACATGAATGGCTGATGATTTTAATATACTGTAAATGAACATACACCGTACAGAATGTACATACACAGTATGTATCATGTAAAAAGACTAAATGGGCTGTTAAGAAACTTAAGCTATTTGTCTTCCATTTCTGTTTTTAGCGTGTGTCACTTTGCAAATGCTTTCATATTAGGGTGCTTTTTCTCTCTCCATTCTCTCACTCTCTCCTTTTTTGTACTGACTGACTAAAGATATTACATTGTCAGCTTTTTGTCATAAATGTTTGAGAGCGGACATCAAATGAGAGGGCTTATGTCAGCTCATGACTGGAGTCACAAAGATAGCATTAGGGTTTTTTCTTATTCCAGATGAGGCTATGAATGCCTCATCTGCAGGCTACAGTAAGACGATTTAAAGAGAATGAGTTTGCTTGACTATATTTCTCTAATAATGTCTCACTTGAACGTCAGAGTTCAGCGAATGGTTGAACATCCGTGCTATAATGGAACTGTGGCCCTTTTATTAGATCCAGAAATGTTCCTGTTAGTAGGCGACTCTTGAAGGCAGAATGCCAGCCGAGTCTGTGGCTTACAAATATAACCTTTGAAAACTCCCATCTTCATCTCCCAGAATCCAATCAGAACGCATCGCAAGGTACTTGAGATAAGGCATATCTCTCACTTCCTTATCCATTTTCTTCCTGCTCTGTCTCTTGTACTGTCTATTTTTCTCTTTGGCACATAACATAAAATAAAGAACAGGAGAGTTCTGAGTTGATAAAAATATGTCAAGTTTAGGCAGTCTGTGTAGTTGGCAGTCTGTGTTGTTTTTCGACATGTCTTTCTTTCTTTCTTTCTTTCTTTCTTTCTTTCTTTCTTTCTTTCTTTCTTTCTTTCTTTCTTTCTTTCTTTCTTTCTGTTTACTAATTCCCCCCCTAATTGAAAGTGGCAAAATCCAAATTCTTCATCAGAGAAGCCCAGTTCAGTGAAGCCTTTCCGAAAGCCCTTCAGGGAGGCAGCATGATGTGGCCTTTACCTTATCGTGTATGGGATTTAGAACAATTAATTGGCTTAGTCTGACGAAAGTCAGAGAAACACAAAACCCCAGCGGTTCAGTTAAGTCAAAACATTGTCAAAACCCTGACCTGAAAGGTGAAACAAATGATTTTTCAAAAGCAATTTTGTGTTGGAAAAACAACTGAATGATGGAGAAGAAATTTATTTTAAACAGACAAAGGTGAAAAAAAAAATATGGTAGCCTAATTGCAACTAGTAAACAACAGATAATGTAGCTCTGGAATAATTCTGAGGGTTTGTCAATTCTTTCAGTAGTCTGAGCATGAGACATAGTCATGGTTCCCACACTTTGGTTAACTTCAAATTCAAGGACCTAATGTGGGGACACATTTCAAGTGAGAGCAAGGTTACATCGTGTTACCTTGTAAGATACATTGTTACAGTTTTCATCTGTCAAACAACTATGCAAAAAAGCTTTTTTTTTTGCATTTAGTTTTTGGCCATATGACAGAGATCTGATATTCCATTTGTCGTATTTATGTTTTGCATAAAACTGAAGAACATTCGGTACATCCTATATAAAAATTATGATAATAATCAAATAAAATATTAAATAAAATAAAAACGTGTCAAGGTCTTGGAACGGGTTATTTCAACATGACAACATGACAGCTCAACAATAAACCATGAGAAAACATGAGATCAAGTATGTGAACTTGCAACAAATTTTACATTTGATTATTTTATTTATTTCCACATAACTTCAGTATATGTTGGTGTGCGATTTATTTACTAAAATTATGACTACATTATTATGTAATTATTTCTCCCATTTTTATTTAAATCATTTAGCACTTTTTAAAACTTTTTTGAAATGCCATAAATTGTGGATGACAGATAGGATCATCATTTATTATGCATATATTCAATATTTATAAACGATAAATTAATAAATAACATTCATTATAATTTATGAATTAATCTGTCTAATAACGTCTACAAATATAATAGTTGTTGGTGAAAAAACACATTAGAGGACAGGAGAGAACAATATGGATTTTATTTTCCAGAAAACGTCTTGCACAAAATAAATTCAAGCACTTTCAAGGACCTGTATCTATGTAATAATGTATGTTTATTTTCAAGAACTTTCCAGGACCTTGAAAAATAAAATTCAGATTCACAAACTTTCAAGGATTTCAAGGACCCGTGGGAACCCTGCATAGTCCTAATTGGCTGAAATGACTGGCAGCAGATGAAAATAATGTGTATTTTTACATGGCATGACATACTCAAAATGACACGAGAATGAGTCTTGTGCGGAGAAGCCTTATTGTGAAGCTGTAAGTGCATGCTGGATATGCTACTGATTAGTTTGGCACCCAGGAGAATAGGGCTAACATAACATCAACACAAAGTGAATGCATATATGTAGCTTTGCTTCATTATAATGAAAAGACAACTCTCAAAATGATATGTCTGTCTGTATCACTATAGTACTATATGTGATTAATCTAATCAAATGTACAGATCCTTATTGACAGGCTGATCTCAAATATTAAAATAAATAAGTACCATATGCTAGCAGTGGGATTGATGAGCTATTTTCTTCGGTAACAGAATGCTAGCATCTGGATGAACAGTACTTAAATTATTGCTCCAAAACCAGAGACAAGGATTCTCTGACAGAAAATACAACGTGGCACTAGTAAAATAAAACCAATATTGAGTTTTCTTTTTCACACTCTCCTTAAAACATTAATCTTTTTTTAAGGGAACTACAGTACATAAATTAGCAGGATGCTTTCTCCAAGCACTAACGCAAGGCAGATCAACACTTGATGATTTTGAGCTTTTTATCAGTGTCATGGATGGAAAGAGGCCTCGTTTTACTTTGAGCAGATTGTCATGTGTGCTTATGCTGCAAGATTCACTACTGATCTTGTATAATCGGCTAGAGAGCCACATCTCTGCTGTGGTCTGAACCTTGTTTTGGAGACAACCACAGACAGGTTAACCACATGGCTTTGTAAAAACAATGCGACTCCTCACTGGGACCACAGAATCATCTCCAGAGAGTCAGTATCGTAAACACAGAGCTTTCCTCTAGCCTTGAGATACAAATTGCTGTTATCGCAATATATCTTCTATCTTCAATCCTGTTCTACCCTCGTGTTACTGCCTCCTTAGGAGTCACTGTATTCCTCATTTCATTTGTAAGTCACTTTGGATAATCACTTCTGCTAAATGATTAAATATAAATCTTGGCAAGTATTCAGCCCTGTATTGTCCCTCGTTCAATGGTGACCTTATACCACAAGTATATCTGCCACCACCATGTTAAAAAAACACACACTATGTGCTCTGCAAAAGCACGCTATCAGTAGCATCAGTGTGCATATACTATCTAGATAATCAGATTAGCTTCATTATCAATAAGCCGGCAGTATGTAATTTAATTAAAACTATGCAATATTTCTTTACTTGCAGAAAAAAAAAAATTGGCATAGCACTATTCCAAACATCCATTTTCAGAATATAAGCTCCAACTGGAACTGTAAAGTAAACAAACAAACAAACCACGTCTCAAAATCATGCTTAAATCACAAAATGCGGGAAAATAGCCCTCAGGCCTTGATACTTCATGGCAAGGAGATGCACGGTTAATCCCAACTGTGCACCAACCAGTGTGTCCTCAGCAGACCTCTGGGAAACCCTGACTTGTAGAGTCAAAAGCTTCCAAGCCCAGGCTCATAATGCGTGACAGAGCTATTATCGGTCATTTCACAGCTGCAATGTTTGATTGTGCCCCACATAAATGGATGCGTAATTACATTGACAAAATTTTTTAATATACAGCATGTTGAACGGGGAGTCACTGTATTTTACGAATGTTACACAGAAGGGGAAAAGGATATGGGTGACTGTATGGGTGACTGGTGGAGAAATATGCAGAAATGTGGTCAAAGAGATGTTTGTTAATGCCAGGGGCAGGTGGAGCACCGCGCATGATGAAACCAGCATACAAATAAGCCCACACCTTTATCAGGCCAATCACTGGCCCATATAAAAATTGGAAAATGTGCTATAGGCCCTGACACACGCCGCCTCTCTCTCTCTCTCTCTCTCTCTCTCTCTCTCTCTCTCTCTCTCTCTCTATCTCTCTCTCTCTATCTCTCTTCTAATGCTGTAGTGAAACAACAAAGCTTGTGTACTATCACACTCAATCTACAGGCTTATTCAGCCCACACCAACCCCCTTTCTTAATTCTTTGTCTTTTCATCAGTTGAGAAAAATAGATGTTCTTTAATCCTGCTGCTTAGGTAGTTTTATTAAAGGATTATGCTACCATGCCTAGCTACTACATTTGCTGTTACACTCTGTAATTCCTTTGTCCAGCCAGCATGCAGCTTTAAGTCTTGCGTTAACCTCTGTGTAGTCTGACATACTGGATGATGGTAAGTAGGGCTCTGTCTGTATATTCCTTCATTCAAAATATCCTCAATGTTTTACTTAATCATCTGGTGACAGCTTCAATTTAGTAGTGCTATAACTGCGTTCTATTGATTTCCACAGGCTTTACAAATGACCAAGAGGGCTGAATCAGCCAATCAATGAATAGGTGCAAATTTAACCTCTCTCATTTTGCCAGCAGTGAAACTTCTCATGTGTGCTAAGTCTTTTTGTGTACCGCCTGACAACTCAAACAACTCAACTCAACTCAACTCAAATTGAAACTACAATATACAATTGAGTGCATAAGTTTGCATGTCCCTTGTGAAATGTATACAAATAGGCTATAAGGTCTTTTTCATTCAGTACTGCCCTTAGATATTTCCCAAAAGTCAAAGTGATAGTGAAACCGATCATCCTTTTCAACAGTGTACATCACATTATTTCTTAATGCATAATTTTTCCTTATTGAGCAATAATGAATGTTTGCGCCTTTAGTAGCTAATAGTTGTGTATGAGTCCCTTAGTTATCCTCAGTCACTGGGAACAGCTTAAATGATTCTGGAAAGTCAAAAAACATCCAGTAGCTGGAGGTTTTTTTTTATTTTTCAGTGGGCAGCTTCATTACTCGGGACAAATGAGGGACTTAAGCACACTTGTCACAAACATGCAAACAGTTGTTGATCATGGCGAAACCTACGTACCATAATAAGAACCAAGATGCATCATAAAAACTTCATATAGTGTCTAATTTCTCTTTTCATTGCCATTGAGGTCCTAAAGCAACCTGATTACCCCTGTCATCGCGATAAATCCTGCTTATCACTGTGTAACTCTGCAGCAAACAGATGTAACTTTGCCTTTTCATTTCAGATGTCCACCATAAATCACTGCATGCCACCCATGAAGAAAGAGAACTTGGGTGCGAATCGTTGTTTTGGCAATGATTGTTCTTAATGGTTGCACCTGAAATTACATGCAGTGCTGCCGATTAGCCAGGTCAGTGCATTTGGCAGATATTCAGGCTACAGCTCTTTTGCTCAGCATGAAAAAGAGAGAGCAGGAACAGAGGTGGCCAAATAATCCACTTTGGCAACTGTCGAATGTTGCCTGGCTCACTTTTTTATTTTACCTATACATAGGTTTCCAATACAACAAATAATGCAAGCATGGATTAGGATAGGTATGCAGGCTTAGTTAAAGGGATAGTTTATAAAAAATTAAAATTCTGTCATTAATTACTCACCCTCCTGTCGTTCCAAACCCGTAAGACTTTCGTTCATCTTCAGAACACAAATGAACATCTTTTTGATGAAATATGAGAGCTTTCTGTCCCTCCATAGACAGCTATGCAACTGGCACTTTGATGCTTCAAAAACTTCAAAAGAGAGATCACAAAACTAATCCATATGAATTGAGCAGTTTAGTCCAAATTTTCTCCAGAGACTCGATCGCTTCATATGATGAACAGATTAAAGTTAGGCTTTTATTCACATATAAACATTGATCAGCGAACATAAACAGAAGCTTAACCGAGAACAAACCTCTTACGGAAGCTCATTGGTTCTTGCTCGTCAAGCGTCATGTCTCTTCAGAAAATGTTGGACTAAACCTAAACCATTCATATGGTTTAGTTTTATGACCTCTTTATGAAGTTTTTGAAGCGTCCGTGTCAGTTGCGTAGCTGTCTATGGAGGGACAGAAAGCTCTCAGATTTCATTAAAAGATCCTCATCTGTGTTCGGGAAGATGAACGAAAGTCTTACAGGTTTGAAACGACATTAGGGTGAGTAATTAATGAAGGAATTTTCATTTTTGGGTGAACTATCCCTTTAAAAGAAACCATATTTCAATATTCCAGTACTGCAGTGAAAAACAAACAAGAACAAAGGAACCGAGTAAAAGAAACTGTTAGCTATCAGTAAACTAATTTTCCCTTTTTGACTAGGTTGGATTAGCAGCCCTGCGACGGATCTCCCTCAACCCTCCCTTGACCCCTCCCTTGACGCTGGTAGCCGTGGCAGGCTGAAGGATGGAGCAGACTGGAGCAAATCTCACCTCAGGCAGCGGCATGCCGTTGATGATGAGGTCAGGCTGCTGAGGGCCCTGCCCTGTGAAGGTATGGTGGAAGCCATGGTTGGGTGCAGCATTCCTGGAGTTCTGGTTCTCCACGTTGAGGAAGGTGCTCTCGGAGCGCCTGCAGCCCAGCGGCAGAGTCTGCTGGTGGTAGTCGAAGTAGTTGAGCGAAGAGGTGAGAGACGAACAACTCACCACATTCATCTTGTCCGTCTCCTCCACGTCCCGCGGCACTAGCCGGATGTCGTTCTTGCTCAGCTTCTTCTTCTTGCTGGTCTTCTTCTGGTTGCCGTAGGAGTACTCCGCCACCCTGCGCAGGTACAAGAAACTGAACAGACTCAATAAAGCAGTGCTCTGCCTTCCTCACTGCACACACAGCCAGCACCAGGTCCTCGCCTGGCTCGGGCTGAGGTGCCAGACCCATATTCATTGGCGGCGCAAGAGAGATCGGCCACATTCGAGCGACCTCCGGCCGCCAATGGAGCCGACATCCCTCATTTGTTTGCATTTCCATGCTCGGCGATTCGACTTGTCACAAACACACATACACAATGCAAACATGCTAAACCACAGAAGCACACACAGCGACAAATGATACTAAGCATCATAGCAAGTGTAAGCAATAATATTCAAAGCCAAGCCCGCATTTGTCTGCTTTTTTTTTTTTTTTTGCTCGTGTTACAAACCAGCCCGCTGGCAGGTGGGTTGTGAATTTCAATTCTCTGAGCTACACTCTGTGGCTATTGTTAACTTGATTTGAGGGTTTTGATTCTAATCAGAGTAAATGAGAAACTTTGAGATATTACCCCGAAGGATGCTTAAGTTGCAATCTAAACATAAACTTATGAGCTCATAAAGAAAGTTAGTGTAGTTATGTCTGAGCTATTCCCCCCTGACCCCTCTCTCTTTTTCCCATGAGGATCATTACATCTATATCCTGAAACAATCTTACACTTATTTCTTTCTATGTCCTTAGAAGGGCAAACATTCATCGGAACTTACGGCTTTAGCTTAATGGTACGCTGGCTCTGCCTGCAAAACACAAAGCTCCTCTTTCTGTGCGTTTCATTTGAATTCAGCCAGTGCCTCCCTGCTCTTTACTTTTTTCTGGCTCGGAAAAATGATAACGGTGCAGGAGCTTATCTTTTTAGGAGGCATCTAAAAGCATTTTTTCCTCTGTGCGAGTTAAAGCACACACATTTTTTTTTTTTAATTAGGCGGCCCAAAGCATGCTTAATAGCTGGTCGAAAAAAATGACTATTATGTTGTCGATGGAATAGTGAATTTGTTTCTTCTGTTAAAGAGATTAAATTGCAAATATGTAAGACGAGATTTAGAGTGGTTACTTTCTGGAGGCTCTTCATATTTAATATGATGATGTGAATTATTATTATGGATATTATTAGGTGGTGGTGTTGTCTGTGTTGTTTTAATAAAACTATTTGTTTTTGTTCTGTAAACTGCAACAGCATCCGTGTATTTTATTTAACTGTGTTAATAAAGTCGTCTCAATGGTCTGTTTGGTCATATGTGTTTTGGCTCTCATCGCAGTGAACACAATCCAAAGAACCTCAGATGAGCCAGAAAGGAGAGTCTGTGAGCACTGCAGAAAAAAACTGTATCAAGCACTCTCACTAACCCCCTGTTGGGAGAGCTGAAAGGTTTCTATCAGGAGAGGAAAATAAATGTTAACAGCAGCAATCTAAACACAGGCCATCTCTTACCATCTTGCGATCACGCCATGGTAGATATAGCGTGACTAAACATAGAAATCACGATCTAGCCTTCTTCAAAATGTTCGATTGCATACATCTTTGTTAAGATGGATCACTTACTGTATGCTGCTGCATTTCAAGACAGAAACGTCAACAACAATTTGAGGTAAAAATATGCTAATGGTTTCAGGTTAAATTTGCAAAAGCAATTTATATGGAAATGTTGAGTGGTAATGTAGCAGAGGGAAATCAACACAGTGGCCAATGTTACAGATTGATAAGTATTCATATTACAGTAGATTAACAAAATAATATTCTCCCCTACACACTTTGTGTCAAAGACTAGTCCAGGTCTATACATTTGCATGATTTACCTTTTATGAGCATAATTATAACTTTTATGAGTTATAATGAAAGTGTGATTGTTGCCACAGCAACATTTGGTTACTATGTCATTGCTATTGTTTTTTGATATAGTGCACTTCTACGATCACAACCATAATATGTTGTCATTCAACCCATAAACAAAATCTCTAAATGTGTTTTCTAGTCAATATTTTGATTAGTTCAAATTTGAGAGAAGACAGAGAGGTCATACAATTACACCAATAATGTATGCAGGCGCCAGTCTCAGTGCAGATGGTGTGTGAGGAAAGGCCTGTGCTTGCGTACCCTTTCCTTACTTAGAATGCATCAGTCACCAAGTAAGGGTACACATATAAAGTTGTTTTTGCTTGTTTTAGAGCACCCTATCATTTAGCTTGTACTTTTCTATTGTTTACTTATTTCAGAGATAACCCACTAAACTAGGTTTAATTGCTGCTTACATTAAGTATTATAAGCATTTATATCATTAAGTGATAAGTTGGAATGGTTGGAAACAAAAAGGTTGTTAGAAGTAAGTATTTCTTTTGGTATTGCATCTGTTTTTTGTTTAGGCTACTACATATTTTTAATAAATTTATTTTAAGCTCATGTAAGGCTCTCCTCATACGGCTTTACAACAGGAATTAAAAGAAAATGATGCAGCTTTGTAAGAAGTAATATTTATGATGGTGTAAATATAATAATCATGATAAGCGGATGTAATGATTACTAAAATTATATCATGTTACGCTTATTTATGTCATCAGTAATGGCAGCAGCAGAGCAAGGCCTGAAGCGCATGCAGTTGACGACACAGCGCGTGCACAGCCAAGAGATACACATCAAACATGCTCTCCTATGTCTTAAACATTATATGCTGTCTCATACATTAATCATTGTATGCTGATTCATTTGTAGTACAAATATATGCAGGATAGTAAACTAGACCAGAGTGCGAATTATGGGATGGTTATAGGGTCTGACACCCTAAGTAAGGCCTGAACTAAAATTATTTGTAAGCCTTTCCATATTTTACATGTAGGCTACACATTTAATTCTTAGTTTTTCATTTTAAAACAACGCAGGCGGAATTCCTGCCAGTAATTTTCAAAGCCAATTAAGTCAGTCTCACGCAACCAAAATTGTTATTTGGCGCCCCAAGCAGCACAGCTAACCGTCAACTACCCAAAGATGTATGAAATATACAAACTTTTTTGTTATTTACTTAAGTAAATAATGATAAATGGTTAATGTGATCAAACAAACAGTAGGCCTACTTATGTTGTGTCGACTATCGATATTCCATTCCGTCCTAACGGAAAGACCTCGAGCAACGTACTGTTGCTATGGTTACCACCTCAGGTGAACAGTTCCCCGTCGGTGAGCTTGTGTTTAGCTTTTGGGGTTATGCCTTTTATTAACTCTGTTTTAGGTCAGTTAATAATTCGCACACTGAACTACGTTGTTTTTAACTTAAAATAATGTATCAAAGATTGTTTGGGTATACCTGCAGTTGTATGTTCGGATTTCCTTGTTATCCCTTTTGCACTTGACAGCCACAAAGATCATTGTGACAAACAGGATGACTGCGATAGAACCCAGGGCAATGATGAAAATGAGAGACAGGTTGACGGGTCCGATTTGCTCCTGTGCATTGAGATCAGGGGAGAGATAAATGACAATATATGCCGAGGCAGATAGAGAAGTTTGGCCGTGGTCGTGCGCCACCACCGTTACTTGATAGGATGGTTTCGCGTTCTCCCCAAACGTCTTTGTGGTTCGCACCTCGCCGTTTATCTGGTCTATTTCAAAGTATGCCATGTCTCCTTCTGAAATTGAATACGTTAACCTTCCGTTTTCCCCCTCATCGTAATCATCAGCTTTTATTTGCGTAACCAAATAACCAACTCCAGCATTTTTCGGAATTGACACCTCCGCGGTGCCATTGACCAGGGGCGGGGTGGTCATCACTGGTGTGTTGTCATTTACATCCAGTACAACAATGCGCACGGTGGCGTTGCTGGTCAAAGGTGGATCTCCCCCATCCTTTGCAGAGACTTTGAACTCAAAAGTCCGCGTATCTTCGTGATTAAAAGCCCTGACGCCGTATATTTCGCCGTTTGAGTTCACAGTAACATAAGATTCCACAGACATGCCCCGCACCTCCGATTTAATGATTTCATATGACACAGTGCCGTTCATGCCCAGGTCAGGGTCCCTAGCGGACACCGCCAGCAGAAACGCACCTGGGACGTTATTTTCGAGGACCATGGCTTGATAATGTGGCTTAGTGAAGTACGGGGGGTTGTCGTTTTCATCCGTAACTTTCACTGCAAAAGATTTCGAGCTTCTTAACGGGGGATATCCGCTGTCCTCGGCTAGAATGGTCAAATTGTAGATGTCTCTCTGTTCCCTATCCAGGCGGCCATCAACAAGTAAGGTGGAGAAGCTCTCGAACTCGTTGAGTCTAAAAGGCACATTGCCCTGCAGTCTGCACTGCACTTTTCCATTCGCTCCCGAATCGTTGTCTGAGACTCTCACCAGAGCTATTACATATCCTAGAGGAGCGTTTTCGCTCACCTCTACAATCTCACTGTTTTCTGACAACAATTTGATTTCTGGCGCGTTGTCGTTTATGTCGATTACATTAACAATCACTTTGCAGTGGGCAGGGATTGAATTTGGACCCAGATCTTTGGCTTGGACATCAATTTCGTGGACGTGCAATTCCTCGTGGTCCAAAACGCCATTCACGGTGATCACGCCTGTTTTAGGGTCGATTTTAAACATTTGTTTGGTCAGGTTGGAGACAAAGTTTATGAATGAGTAGACCACCTCGCCATTGGTTCCTTCGTCCGGGTCCGTAGCATTCAAGTCTATGACTAACGTACTTATGGGTGCATTCTCCAGCACGTTTACAGTGTACACTGGCTCATCGAAAACTGGGTTGTTATCGTTGGAGTCTATGACTTTGATGTTAAGTTGCACAGTCCCAGACTTTGGGGGGTCTCCACCATCCTCCGCTGTGAGTTCAAACGTGTAACGCGACTGCGTCTCTCTGTCTAAAGTCTTTTCCACCACAAGTTCTGCGATTTTGGACCCGTCTCCCCTCGTCTTAATCTCGAGACCGAAAATATCATTAGGGGTAATTGTGTACGTCTGAATGCCGTTGCTCCCCGAGTCCGGATCGCTTGCCCCCTCTAGGGGAAATCTGGTTCCGGGAGCGGCATTTTCCGAGATTTCTATGTCAATGTGGTTGGTGGGGAAGCGGGGCGCGTTGTCGTTTACGTCGATAATCTCAATTTTAATCACGCAGATCTCCATTAAGTTCGACATCACCTCCAACGAAATAAAACACTTCGGTGTCTGTCGGCAAACAGCATCCCGATCAATTTTTTGCTTTGTGATGAGCAGTCCGGCGGGGCTCAGATTAACCCATCGCGGCTCGGAATTGGAGATAACCCGTAAATAAGGCTGTCGGTTTGCCAGAGCCAAACCCGCAACTTTTGCGTCAGCCGTCACGTTGGCTATCTTTGTGCCTGGACGCAGCTCTTCTTCCACGGTGTATTTTAAATTGAAAACGGCATTGACTCCAGCCCAGCACAACAGAAAGCACAAAAACATTTGTACGAAATCCATGTCCTTGGAATGCATTGTAGCCTACCTGTTGATGTATGTCTTCACACGCTCATTTGCATGATCTTTTATTAACATTTAAACCTATGCACATTCGGTACGAGGTAAAAAAATAAATAAATAAAGCTCCAATAAGTCAAACGAACAAAATCACAGTCTGGTAGAAATCCTTTAGAATGAACGAAAATGTTTATATCTGCGATGAAATTAAACTGACTTGTACTGATTACGCAGTTAATAACTTCCATTTACTTTATCGAAATCTTATCAGGCCAGCCATCTCTTGCATTATTTTTGAAAAACATATGAAGAAAACTGGTGAATAATTCTTCATATAATGAATGTGAAAACATTGTGAACGAAAAACATGGCTTCAACATGAACATTTGTGTAGTTCAGGATAACCGAGATGTAAACCGACCATTTTGAGCCAGTGAAAGAAATATTCAATACAAATGTAGGCTAAATGTCCGCTGGAAGGTCCTCAACTAGTGAATGAATGAATAGAAGGATCCAATTAAAAAATGTTTGCTCTCGGTATCATGACTCGCGATGAGCACTTGACATTGAGTTAAAACATCGCTCGTGCCTAATCAATCCATTTAATGATGTTAAGTTGGGATGTCTCCTCCTTGATCCGCATTTATGTCCATGCACATATCCAACTGAAACCACAGTGATTCCAATTTCAGAAGGAAAAAAATCAGTACAATCTCTGAAACTGGAACAATGATGGAAAACCAATATTAATAAAATATCAGTCCAGGTCACAATTCAGTGATATTCCCATTGAGCAAGAGGTGGGTGTCTTGTCCAGTGAAGATTTCTCTCGACAAGCTTAAATTTCTTGTATGAAGGTATTTCAGCTGGCCTTAGTCCAGAAAGAATGAAACTAAATCCGAATAAAACACTGAGGAAAGATCAGTGAAAAAAAATCAAGCATTTGTAAGTGCAGCTGGGCTCGTCTCGCCGTGATAAAAGCGGCCGGTCAGAAATATCCAGCTTCTGGATGAAGCGAAATAGTTCTTGATATAGTTCTTAAATGTGTCTCAATGAGGTAAACGCACGGCGCTCATCTTCAGCGCATACTGTCGAATGCACAGCTCAGTGTCTCGCGCTCAGTCTCAGGACCCGCAATCCCCACAGCCAATCAGAGGTTACACTGGAGAGCTGGATTTGCTGGTGGGTGGGGCAAAACTACAGATATGAACTCGGCCAACTAGCTCTCATGCAACACAGCATGTTACGCGTGCCAGTTATGTCTGGATACAGTGTTTGAATTGTACAATTCTTGATTTTAAGGAGGGGCAACTTTTTATAAGGAATTCCCATAAGAAATTTCCAAGGTGCAATTAGTTGAGGTAGATAATGTCTTATAAAGAAAGACGCTTCAATTCTTGTTATATACGCTATATATATAGATACACACATAATTTTGGCGAATGATTCGTCCGATTTTTCGTGTTGCTATTCCTCCCAAAAATAATTTTTCGCGAATTCCGTTCTTTATTAAACTAAGTTTTGTAGGCTATACGTTTAAGTTTATCCAAATTTAGATAAATGCTATTAGACCTATAATAACGATACGATTTATGTCTATCCAAATTAAAAGTTGACGATTAATATTCTCAAGCGAAAGTAGGCTAACTGGACGACTCTTGATAGGATACCTAATCAATATAGGTTTTTCAAAATTAATCAATTTTATAGTATTTTCTTGACCTAAAGCAGGTGTGCATCTATTTCATCCGCTGGTTGAAAGGACCCAGTTTCATTAGTATAAATATCAATAGCCTGCCTATTTTTAGATCAGACAGATCTGAGTAGTATCCACGTCATATTAACCTATACGCCTGACACGAGCCTGTTTCGGCAAATAGCCTACGCTTTTTACTCACTTGTCTATACGAGATTCAGTAAGATGTAAAGGTGAGGTGCACAGCACGTGTTGCGCTTGGAGTAGCCTACCTGTGTTAAGAAATATTAATGCCATACATGCACATGGAGGGGATCACTGCACAATGTGCACTATAGGGCTTGGAATTATAGCGTTTGCGTTAATTACGAATCTTTCAGGGAGAGCCTTTCATTCCCATCACTGATGACGGCCACATTACTCTCTCTCTCTCTCTCTCTCTCTCTCTCTCTCTCTCTCTCTCTCTCTCTCTCTCTCTCTCTCTCTCTCTCTCTCTCTCTCTCTCTCTCTCTCTCTCTCTCTCTCTCTCTCTCTCTCTCTCTCTCTCTCTCTCTCTCTCTCTCTCTCTCTCTCTCTCTCTCTCTCTCTCTCTCTCTCTCTCTTTGTGACACACACAGACAGAAAGAAATAGAGGCGCACTCGGGCGTAACATGATATGAAATGCTATGAGACTAAGGGACAAAAATTATTATTGCATTATTATAAATCCGCGTACATTTGTCATTAGGCTATTACATAGGTTTTACTGCGCTTTTTATTATTTAAATGCCTCAGTATCTGGCTCATGAACACGCACGAAGACGAGTCAGGAGCTCTCTATTGTCAGGAGTCATGCACACATGACAGCATGTTGAGGGTAAATCGTGTTTAAAGTCACAAGGCTGACACCTAGCGGCCGACACCACTTTCTCCTCATTTTTGAAGAAACTATTTTTTGTTTGTTTGTTTGTTTGTTTATTACGCTCAGACATACATGTTGGAAAACTACAAATACAAATGTACAAATTTATATTGATGCAAAACCCCGATTTAGTATTTAGATATATTATATACGTATTTAAACTTAGGATTACACAATGTATTTTATCTTATTTATTTATCTATGTATCTAGTTAGTTAGTTAGTTAGTTAGTTAGTTAGTTAGTTAGTTAGTTAGTTACGCATTTAATGATGCATTAAGAATTTTGCTTAAACTCCCACGGTGGACAAGTGCAAGCCAAATGTTCGTATCTAGTGATGTTCCTATGGTCATAATGGTCTTAAATGATCCAACATTAAGTGATACAAGTGATACATTCCTCCTGCTTCTGGAAGCACTGGAATTCAAGTTTGTATGTCCTTAAATAAAATTTGTTGTATGTAGGTCTATGTATGTTATTCTTTTCTTTCTTTTTCTTTTACTTTGTGATATGGACCTAAGGGTCTGAAATAGTTAGTTATTAGTGAAGGAAACATTTTTGCTGCCACTTGATACAATTAATCTGTATATTCCTGGGGTAGTTGATTCCAAAAGATTTTACTGACACATCGCTTTGTTTGCCATATAGCCATGAAAGTTCTCAAGCAGTCATATTAATGAGCAAGCACAGAATGTCATCATCTTTAACACTAAAACTCTCAAGGCAGTCATTTTGACTGTTTAAAAATTTTGCAATGTAATAACTTTGTTAAAATAAAACCCATGTAATTATAGGACCCTGACTTTTCCTAAATGTGTCAATATTTTATTCTATTATTGTTATTTTATTAAAATTACAAAACACAAAAGAGTTTTGAGTATTTCTACCTAGAACTACCAAAGGCAGTCATTTTGACTGCTTTAAAAATGTCCAATGTAGTAACTTAGTTGAAATAAAACCCATGTAACTATAGGACCCTTACTTTTCCTAAATGTGCCTATATTTTATTCTATCATTGTTATTTTATTAAAATTACAAGACACAAAAGAGTTTTGAGTATTTCTACCTTGAATGGCCATAACAGTCATACTGACCGTATGCATTACAGACCGTGTGTCGGTTGCTCCTTTTTCCCGCTCTTGAAGATGCATCACCGTTGACTAGCATTGTTTAGTCTATTGCAAAGCTGAAATCTAGCATTAGCTTCGAGCTAAAACCAAATTGAAATATTAAAAAAGAGAATATCAGAACAATGTCAGCAAGAAGAATGACTGCCACAGAGGCTTTAGCCATGCTTCAGAGCCTTGATGAGGCTGAGTGGTTGTTGCTTAACTAATGCATTTTTACAGACATCATAATTAAAATGTAGTGTTCTGATGTTTATTATGACCTATCCTAACATTACAGATCCATTTATTCTTAGATTTGATATAGGCCTAGTTTATTGAAATTATATGCAAATAATGTATGAGCAGTCAGAATGACTGCTATGGCCATTATAGTAGTTATAGAATTCCGGGAGTCTTAGTGTTAAATATTCCAGTTCATGTTTGTTTCCAGCTTGAAATGCTTTAGGGACAGCTGTCAACCTGTTGCTCTGCTGACTGTTGAAACCTGCCTTGCTTCAGAAGGAAAAACAAGATACTGAAGGTGTATTTCACAGCTAGTTTTATCATCTTGGTGTAGAAAGAATGAATTATGAGGATGACTGTTATTTTTCCTCGAGCCTTTTAAAATGTAGCAGTGCTGTTCCATCAATAAAACTATGAAGGAAATGGTGTATGTGTGCAATGGACTCCTGCCTTGACAAGTTGTTTATCTCACTTTCCTCACACAATACAAGTTCACATGTTTTGACGTGCACCTTCACTTTGACATCAAGGTTAATAGATTTAGCTGGTTTGTCAATTTCAACACACTGAATGCATTACACTATTCAAATTTTTCTGCTCAAATGAAGATATTGATTATTGTTGAGCAACATTCCTTTAGTAGCCTACTCAAAAGCCTCATTCTTAGAATTGTCTTTGATAATAGTGGAGATGTTGATTCTGCAATAAGTAATGCGTACGGGTGGGCAGGGGCGTAGCACAAGATCCCGGGCCCTATGCATAGGCAGTCCTTATGGGCCCCCGTCCCGTCTCTCTGATCATTCGTCAATTTATCTGGCCATAATCCTGGATCCTCTGGCAAAAACTGGTCTGAATTGCTCTGCCTACTTTCCAGTTCCTTATCTCTCATTTCCACACTGTGCTCAGAACAACACTCACGCTCCCTGCTCTCTTCACTTCCACCATCATCCTCAATCACATCTTCTCTATCATCTTTCTCTACACGAAGAATACATTAGATATTAACCTCTTATCCTAATCATTAACTAATGTAATACAACACACTACGATGTTAGTGTCACTTGACTTAACAGCTTTCAGTCAAAATGGCTAAACAAAATGGTTTGCTTTAATTTTGAACTATAATAGCTCACCTGGTCTCAAATCCGAAGAGGAGGATGAAGGGTCTGTTGCTACTCCACTCTCTGATGTGACAGTTTCTGAAACTGAGGGCCATGTGTTTCACAATGTTAAGATCTGCTTCTACTAAATCTGACATAAAAATAATGTTGACATTATATGTACAGGGGAAACTAAAAAAAATTGAATATTGTGCAAAAATTCATTTATTTCAGTAATTCAAAAATATCAAACAAAGGCTTGAAATATCTCACTTTACATGTAATAAAATATATTAGTTTCACCTTTTAAGTTGAATTACTGAAATAAATGAACTTTTGCATGGTATTCTAATTTTTCGAGTTTCACTGTGGCTACAGATGAGCTACCAAGCTACCTATGAGTGACACTGATTATTAGCCTAGGTTTTAGATATTATAGCCAATTAATTTAAAATTA
Organism: Tiaroga cobitis; assembly: GCA_030578255.1. Taxonomy (NCBI): domain Eukaryota; kingdom Metazoa; phylum Chordata; class Actinopteri; order Cypriniformes; family Leuciscidae; genus Tiaroga; species Tiaroga cobitis. The sequence goes on along the minus strand of CM060604.1, from coordinate 15,120,858 downwards.
AACATGTTTCAAATTAGGCTATTATAATGAAGTTTTGTATGCAAACAGCATTATTAGTGTACAGTTTATTTATTTAGCCTTTACCTCAGATTACATATAACCAAATTATCATCTGAAAGTGTTTTTCTGCCAGAACATACATTTTCAGATGATAATTTGGTTATAGCCTACATGTAATCTGAGGTAAAGGCTAAATAAATAAACTGTACACTAATAATGCTGTTTGCATACAAAACTTTATTATAATAGCCTAATTTGAAACATGTTTAATTTTAAATCAATAGGCTATAATATCTAAAATTAGCAATAATAGGCTAATCAGTGTCACTCATAGGTAGCTTGGTAGCTCTGTAGCTACAGTGAAACTAGACAAATTAAAAAAATTCTGCTCTTTCATTGGGTTGTCTCAGTTCATTTTTAGCACTAACGATCGCGGAGATATTCAAGCAGTTTAGCACTATAAATTTCGTGTTCTGGTTTGTGCTCACCTTTCTTTGATAAGAAGTCAGTAACCAATTGTTTCCCCTCATTTTGTTTTCTTTCCTTTCTTTTTTGGTGGCCTGACTTAGCTTTCTTTGAGAAAGACATTTCTTCAGCGCTCAACGAGATGCCGCTCAACTAACATTTACAAAATGCGTGCAGATGGACTAAACCATTTGGCGCATTAGCAAGGGGTGGGACCATAAGACCGTCAATCAATCAATCAACCAAGTTATTTAGTTAATACACTAACTTTACATTTCATCTGACATTCGTTATGAAATTTAATTAGGAAATGAAAATATCAAGGTAAAATAAAATATGTTCCAGACTTTTCAAGGGCCCTCTCTCCCCTTGGGGCCCTGGTAATCAGTACTGGTTTTACCCCCAGTCCGACGCCCCTGCGGGTGGGGGTTTAATCTTGCTGTGTTCCATTCATTGTAATGGAAGAGAAATGACCATCAAAGACAGGTGATTTTAGCCCAGTGGGGAGAGACGGCATAAAATGGTTCCTGCATCAAAAAGCAGTGATGCCTCTCAAATAAATAATAACACTGCAAAGAAAAACAAATCCTTTTCAGTAAGGGTTAGAGAAGAGAAAGAGCAAGAAGAAAGGGGGATGTCTTTCTATCTACCAGGCTGTCCAAATATATTTTCATATGAAAAATACTTTTCACCCCTGACGATCTGACGGTCGTTTAGAAGATTAAATACAACCTGAAACTAAAAAACAGAACCGACCTCTATTTGAGACCGGCCTTTATTTACCCAAACCTGCAGCCATACCAGGTGTGCAATCGTCTATTTGGGACTCGGCTATTATTTGAAGTTTTACGGTACATTTTTATTGTTTCTTTTAAAACAATGCCGAATTCTCTCTCTCTTTTTTAGATTTTTGACATTATTTTACATAAAGAAAAATGCATGCTGCACATGTTCTTGTGAAATAAAGTATATTTTATATAAAATCCTCAGGAAGTAACTCTCAAAATACAATGAAACGGATAACTATATACAATTATATTACACAAAACCAATGTTTTAAAATCCTTATTGTACTATACCTTAATGTATCATTATAATACGTATAAAGTATGACGTTTCGTGTGTAATAATGTCGTTTCATGTCTAAGCAAATTACGCTCCAAAACGTTAGTGTGGTGTTACTCGGTTTAGAACGTAAGCTCGTAAGCCCCTCACTTCGGGTCCTGGCGCTGGTGTTAGTAAGCTCCACCCCTTACTTCCGGTTCTGGCACTGGGGTTCTGAAACTGGTGGTGCTGCGGGTCTGCAGCTGGATACTATATGCGCCCCGCCGCCAATAAAATTACGACCTATCTTGTACTGGCCGTTGGAATCGATCCAAATAGCAGCGCAAAGATCCAAATGCAGCGCAAATATCAAAATAGCAGTTCAAAGGAGCTTGCTAAATATTGGTGGGGACAAATTTGTCATCTCAAAATATTGATTGGGACTAGTACCTAGCGTCACCCCCTAAACCTACGCCCTTGTTGGAAGGCTTGTTTCAAGATCTGTCTGCAGCCTGCAAGACTTGTTCGACTTGAACCAGCGCTGCACAGACCCATCATGAATGACATTAAAGTACCGCGAGAGCGAATAGAAAGTAGACAACTCATTATGCTTTTGAAGTGCTCTCACCGGGTCGAACAAGGCCACTACTGATATGAGGTCAATTCGGAAATAAAAATCAAGCCAAAACGAAGTTTGTTCGGAGTTCGTTTTGGGAGTTCGAACTCTTCGAAACGTTCGAAACAGCTTTGCCAAAGCGAACTTAAGCAAAACTGTAAGTAATAGGTGTGTTCGAGTTCATGCAGCTCTGCGCAGACCGATCGGCGGCTGACTTGGAACAGTGCATGCCGGTTAGAAATTTTGTCCGACTTGATGCAGCGCCGACACCACAAGACTGTGACATGCCATCGAAGGGCGATTCGAGAGTAGTCGGAGAACTCAGCCAGCTTCTCAAGAGCAGCTGCACCATGAGCTGCACAAGCTCTGAGGACGTCACAGCTGTTCCACGATTGGCCGGATTCACCGCATGACAAAGATCACGTGCGTTTCGTGTTTATTCTCACACCTTTAGTTCCACTAAAGCTCACAAATCAGTTTTTTATAACAGTAAATAGTCTTTTCATGTAGTCGCGATGTTATAGCTATAGTATCATGTTTATCAAAATAAAATGGGTTAAAAAACGTTGACTCCGCTTCATTGATAGGCTTATTTTGAACTTTATTCTTGTTCAAACACATGCTGTATGAAGCAGTAAAGTATGAATGGAAATGTGTGTGAAATATCTGTGCATTTGGCAAATATTGCATTTATTTCTCTTCAGCTGTGGTAAAGTATGACCACGTGAGCGGTCACTACGGGTACCAGAAAGTGTCCGACTTCACGTCTCCGTTTGCAACTCCTCCCCGCCTGCACACCTACTCTCGCCGATCGGTTACATCCAGCCGCAGCCGATGTCCAACACAAGTGTTCAGGCTTGTTCGACTTCATGCAGCTCTGCGTGCGCAGACCGATCGGTGGCTGACTTGAAGCAGCGCACGCCGGTTAGAAATTTTGTCCGACTTGATGCAGCGCTGACTCCACGTGACTGTGACGTGTGCCATCAAAGTACCGCGAGAGCGATTCGAGAGTAGCCGGAGGATTCAGCCAGCGCAGTTTCTCAAGAGCGGCTGCACAAGCTCTGATGACGATACAGCTGTTCCACGATTCGCCGGATTCACCGCATGACAACGATCACGTGCGTGTCGTGTTTATTCTCACACCTTTAGTTCCACTAACGTGCACAAATCAGTTTTTATAACAGTAAACAGTCTTTTCATGTAGTCGCGATGTTATATTGAGTCATGTTTATCAAAATAAAACTGATTAAAAACGTTTCCAGGCAAAATAGAATAGGAAAAGATGTTTATGTTATTTATTTTGTACACGAATACATATTAATAAATTACATTTTGATGGTTGAAAGTGTAGGTTTTGACATAAATTCAGATGCAAATATAATTTATAAATAAATAAATAATTATCAATTTTCAATTATTGCACCTGTCAATACAGAACGAAATATTCTGTAGTCTATTTTGCTGTCAATAGTGCTGACAGTGTCTTTATCAGTAGGCTTTATATTTCTGCTTAAAGGGTTAGTTCACCCAAAAATGAAAATTAAGTCATTAATTACTCACCCCCATGCTGTACCAACCCCGTAAGACCTTTGTTCGTCTTCGGAACACAAATGAAGATATTTTTGATTAAATGTGACAGCTGGATCACTCCTCCATAGGCTGCCTAAGGGATTGAAACCTGACGGCCCAGAAAGTCAATGAAGAAAATGTTTAAATAGTAGCCGACCAGCTCTGCACCCTGCACCCTGTAACGGTCATGTTTGTAAACAGGAAACCCTTATATTAAAATGCTTGCTGTTTTCTCAATTTTGTTGTGTTTATTGTATAGAGATGAAAGCGCACGGCACATATTCACAAATGCATCTAATCATTGCTCTCAGCCGCATGGGCGGCGTCATATGTTCGATACCAGTATTTCAACCTTTGTTTTACCCCTAAACAAAGAACGAAAAAAGAACTTCACCGTGAGTATATCGGGGCCTTTAGTTCCTGCAAGCAAGCGGCAAGCACGGGCATTATGCCTTGATAAACGCTTATTCTCATCAAAAAAGGACTTGAACGCTCATAAGGAAGATTCAAAGACTAATTCTCTTCCTCACAGCATGCAGCCAATTAGTTATTTTGTTTTATTTTTCTGTATTTTGTGTCAGTAAAATACCATTACATCTTTTGCGCAAGCTTTTGTGCATGCTTTCGCTTTGTCAAGCTAATGTGATTTCTGTATTGTTGTTATACTGTGTTTAGTTTTCACAGTGGATTTGGAGAAAAGTCTTCAAATAAACCAGTAGCAAGAGAACCACTTGTGTCTGGGTATGCTTGGAGGGAGATACAACTTTCTTAGCGCTGTTGCTGCAGGGTTTTCGCTAAGTAATGTAGCTCAAAGGTGCACAGTCTGAAGTCCAAGCTACTTTGTGCAGCGGGAGCCACTCAATCATGCAGTGGTTTTGAACTTTTTTTAAGACCCTTTTTTATGCTCCCAGACTTGAGCCAACACTTCCCACAGTACATAGAGAATAACTGATTTGATGCTATATTTTGCTGCTAAAGCATGGCACACTTCTGTAGCCAGTCCCTTCTGCTCACTTTGAAAAGAATATCTGAGCTCGGCTGATATGTTGCTGCCTTATTACCCTTAGTGTGCAGCAGCCTATCTCTTCTACTGAATAGCAGGGGTGTTCAGCGAGACTCAAATCTACAGGTGTCCTTTGAGAGAGAGAGAGAGAGAGAGAGAGAGAGAGAGTGAGAGTGTTTTGAGTGAAAGTGAGATGGAGGCTCTTTCTTTGGCTGGATGTAACTATAAATAGGACTACTCCATTATTATCTTCATCTTAGGGTATTTCAGGCATTTGATTTCCTCCTATGATCGTGGCTGGAAGCAGACAGCAAGATGACTGACAGGCCCATCCTCAGTGTAGCCTTGTCCTGCTATGTGTGCCTTGATACATTGTGTTAAAACATCCTCTCTCCATCTGAGAACCCCTGCTAAGCTGGAGGGGGCACTTTTGCATCAGTGATGGAGCTTTCGATATTAAAATGCTTGTTGTTTGTCACTTGGTAAAATGAAGTTACAAAGGGCAGTCTTTTTATTTGAATTACAGACGATGCATTTTTAGCACATTGTTTGTGTTTGTATAATATTTTAGTTTCATATGCATATATTTGTTAGGAGATTGAGTGTTGTTTTCAGCTATACATTACCATCTTCTGCCCTTTGCTGTGTCTGGCACAAACTGCTAAGCAGAGGTCATGATAAAAGATTTGGTCTATTGAGCCGAGCTACCCTGCATTGCTGATGAGGACCTTGAAGCACATCTTTAAATGTTTTATTGACAGTATAACGTATACAGAAATAATTCTCCCCCTTAGCCTTGTCTTGTCTCCCTTTTCCATAGCCTGGCAGATGGTGAACTATTTAACAATTGATACGTGATATTAACATGTTACTTTAACAACAACAACTGTTTCCACTGGAACCTCTATTAAAAGCTATTAAAAGGCTCTGAGAGGTTTTAGCGATGGCTGTATTTAAGATTTCATTAGGAAGAAAAAAAATGTTTGTAGTGTGAAATGAAACTGCTGTTAACTGTTGTTGGCAACTGTTTACACAGCCTGAGTAAAGTCTGGCACAATACCAGAAAACCATTTGCTTCAGTCATCATTTTTCAATAGAGCATATTGTGTCATGTTTTTACTTTGAAGATATTTAATTTTTATAGTGAGTTAAATTGCAATCATGTGCAAAAACAAATGATTATTTAAAATGAAAAGTCATAAATGTGTTTGCATGTATTTAGATGGACAACATGTACTATGCTATTAGATTAACTCTAAATTATAAGCAATTAGTCCGTTTAAATCATTGAAATAATATTGCCAGCTTGGCCTTGTAATGTCAAAGATTTGCTATCAGCAAGAGCTGGAGAGGGAATACTCAAGGGATGAAATGTACACAGTGGTGCCAGTCACGTTGTAGGATTCATCACAGTAACTGGCACTCGGCACAGCTGCAACCAATTAGATTTCACTCCACTCTAGGCCCAAACAAGATTGAGCTGTATTCACACTTCATTGTGGAACTTATGACGGTTGTAAGTGAGACTAATAATTAGTAACCCAACATCCCATTTGCCTTCACTATGACATGTTTCAGAGCACTGTGCTCTATTTATGCCAGATTAATTTGAATATTTCAGCATTTAGATAGCAATTAATACATGTAGTTCCACCATCTTTATGGAAAATGTAATCCCTTTAAGTCTCATGTTTCTCTAATTGCCGTAATGGCTTTTAATACATACCTCTTGATGGGGAGTTTTGAGAGCTGAAATAATTTAATAACAATGCAGACTTGATTTATCTTAAAGGGATAGTTTTGAAAAATGAGAATTTAAAAGGTTTTGGTTTGGAATTACAGGGAACTCCCCCCTTTATTTTGTACAGGAAGCCAATAGACTACAGTTAGATTTCACAGAGGTGAACGTTTATGAAAATAGTTGAAGTCCCCTTGTGGTGAAAATCAAGTTTTTAACATTGTTTATAAGTCTATGTGGTGTTTTTAATTTGCTATTAGACAAACCATGTGCAAATTCATAAGTCAACACCATTGCTGAGTATTTTCTCTTTAAAACTGCGGTGAAACAAAGACAGTCACAAAAACGCGGTTTGAAATCGCTGGTGTTTCTGATGTCACAAACTACCTTGTAACCAATCGCGTGCACGAGCCGGCGGGCTTTAGCATATCATTAACAGCGAACTAGCAGGGGAGTCGAGAGATGCTAGGTTATCCCGGTATATTTTTCTGTTTTTATGGAAAGTCGGGTAGATTTAGCAATATAGCGGATGTATGGTGCATATTACAATGTTATGATGAGCTCTATGCCTTTCTCCACTGACGTTCTCAGTTGTTCAAAGCGTTTCTGATGATTGTTAGAAGGCACCTGCATGACTGACTGAGATGGTGAACAGGAACATGGTTTGTGTAACATCAGCAAGTAAAGGCCCTTGCACACTGAGTACGATATTCGCATCCGAAATTTTCGCACGTGAAAAAATAAATACGACCTCACGTTATGTCAATCATGCTTGCACACTGCCTCCGAAACTTTCGTCTCGGGTTCGATTTTCTGCGTTTTTCGCATCCGTTGCAAGCAGTTTGAATGGTGTTTGAATAGTGTTTTGACAATTCAGAGCCACCGAATCACGAATACGAAAAAACGCATATGAAAATTTCGGACTCAGCGTGCCAGGACCATAACACATTATTAGCTGTAACATAGTCAAGCAAGAGGCTAATCGTATTAATTATCGTTATGTGTCTGACGTTTATCTCAGTAAGTTGGCTGAGTGGATCTCTGAGCTGGCGTGAGTGGAGGCGGGGCTAATTTGCATATTCATGTTCCCGCGCATATACTAAATGAAGCAAGTAGAGTTGCATTCAAGCTATTTTAAGGCATGAAGATTTTTTTTCACGAGGAAAAAAACTTTTAAATGTGTCATTTTGGTGATCAAAGATGAGTTTTAAGGTATAAAATTATTGACTTCAGGGGGACTTTAATAATAAACCTTAACTTTTTAGATAATAAATTGCATACATGAACTTCCTACATTATGCCTGCTAATACTGTTTACAAAGACCTCTGTGTAAATGACGCATGTCATTTTTTTACACCTGTAATCCAAATGAAAGCCTTGCATAGCATTCTATCCTCACAATTTAGTTGCCTTTAAACTTCTGCTTATAGGAAACAATCGAACACCTGCAAAATTACCACATAGCCATTTTGTATCCTTATCTTCTCACTGAGCATTGCAGGCAATGGTCTGAAATATCAGTTAGGAATATCTGCCATCCAACTTTGAATGGTACACAGCATAAAAGCCATGAAAATCACATTTTGATGTTAAACATAAGTTCTTCTCCAGGGCTGCGTTTCCCTAAAGCATAGTAAGCTAAGCCTGAGTTGACCGTAGAGACCATTGGTGGCAATTGACTTGGCAAAACTTAGGCATACGATACTTTTGGGAAACACAGCCCAGAATAGACACCCTATTTACAAGTTCACTGGCTTTCAGCATCAGATAAGGGCTCTGAAAGACCCAGTTTCTACAGTTTCCATTTGAGCGCTAATGTTTAGCATTAATTTTCTCACCTCCCACTACCCAGACAATGTGCATAATCATGTAGACAATACACCATGAGAGACTGGAATTACAGTCATGATTACCCCTATATGCAGAAATCAGTGGCCTTTGTTTAGCAGTCAGCTCAAGTGCAAAGACCACCTTGCAAAATCATAACCACTAAAAAGTACAATAGCATGGCACGGTCCATTCTCGTTGCCTTCTGAATTTCCCTTCACTATCTATGGTATGATTTTATGATTATTTTGCATTCCTTTTTTTAAGCTCTGGGTCTGATTGATGTCAGAACATGTAGGCTAAAACACCTGGAAATGTGCAGCCCTGGGCGGGGCAGGCCTTTGTCTGATAGCATCAGCAGGATGGAGAGCTTATCAGTCCTCGTCCCCCTGGGTGTGTGTTTACAGCTGTTCTCTAGTCAAGACAAATTAGTAGACTATAAGCCATTAGGCCACTTCAGACGCTTTTTTGTGTGTTCGCAAAGGAGGTTTATGCGCCCATGTGTCTTTGTGTTCTGTTTAGATCAGATCATTTCAGGTAAATGAAAGCCAGTGGGTGGTGAAAGCATAATCGAAAACGGGGCACAGACTTGAATTCGTCTTGGGCACTGCTTGACAGTATGGTAAGAGCACATATGTGACATCAAGTGTATTTATTCACAAGGGCTTAACAAGGAATGACATATTGCTGTTGTTTATTTTCCTTCTAAATCTGTCTCTCTAATATAATATCTTAAATATATATTTTTGAGTAGCTGGGCCAGCTTTATCCCTCATATTACTGCAAATCTCCTTCAGTCTCTCCAGTCAGTTGTTAACTTAATCCACAGAAAGAAAACATGTATTGAGTAGAGTGCAAGTCATCGCTCTGAATGAAACTGAGCGTGTTTATGTGCGCTTACAGGGTCAGGAGTAATCATCTTTCATCAATAGTTAGATAAATTAAAACACTATGCTCAGGGATGGTGGTAGTTTTGAGTGTTTTATATAAGCAGCCTATTTAAACACACAAAGTTATTTTTGAACGCATGTTGATAAGTTCTTTACACCAGGGTCAACAGCACATGTTATATAAACCTAGTCTTACTATCATCATAAAGCCTAGGTTCTACTTTTCAATTTATTCTGGCCAAGAACCACCCACTTAAACAAGACCATCTGAATATTTTTGAAAGCACTTTCTGTGTTGTTTTTAAGTCGTGCCCTAAACCAGATGCACTGTAAAGCAACAAGCGATCTCTATCATGTTAAGTAATGTATTTGCCCTAACCATGTGACTACATTTCAGGTGTCTTCGCCTTCATGTGGCACTGCACAGACCAATCTGCGTTTGAATTGAAGCAGTGCATGCTGGTTCGAAATTTTGTCTGACTTGCAACAGCGCAGACACCACGTCATCTTTAAAGTACTGCGAGAGCAATTAAATAGTAGTCGGCTGGCTCGTTCTATGAAGGATCTTCAGAGCGGCTGCTCAAGCTCTGATGACGACACAGCTGTTCATCAAGATTGGCCTGATTCACAGATGACAAAGATGGTGTGTTTCATGTTTATTTTGACAGTTCCACTAATGCTCACAAATCCGTTTTTTAACAGTAAAAACTCTTCATGTAATCATAATGTTATAATGTGTTACGCTTTATTAAAATTAAACTGATAGAAAAATATAGACCCTTCTTTTTGGTCTATATTAACTAGGCTATTATTTACTATATAGACTAACACTGTAAAACTATCTTTTTTGATTTTAGTAAACTAAACTTCATTTACTGTGTTTATGCAATTAAATCGTCCAATGTATCCCAGATAGCATACATATCCAGGCCTCATCTGGGCCAACTATGGCATATATGGCTCAGTTCGGGCAGTGGCAAAGGTCATATGGGCCATATCTGGGCCACACACATCAAGCCGGTTTTAGTATAAGTTGTGGCTTGCTATGTGTGGCCCAGTTGTGGCCCATGTGAGCCTTTGCCGCTGCCACAACTGAGCCATAGTTGGCACAGAGGAGGCCTGAATATGTATGCTATTGCCAGCCACACTCGGGTTGAGTCATCGCTGTCATTCCATGCAGTATGTGGGCCAGAAGAATGTGGAAGATGTGGGCCACAACTACACCAGATGTCATTTGCAATCTGGTTAGCCTATTTGAATGGACCAAAAAAACAACAACAACAGTTATCTCAACTTTTGAGAGTAAGTAAAACTCAAAAAAGCAGTCTACATAAAATTGACCTATTGAATGAAAAGTGTTTCTGTTTGTGTATTTGACAAATGTTGCGTCTAATCAACTTCATCCAGATAAAGTACGCAAACACCACTGCGAGAGCGTCACTATGGGAAGAAGAAAGTGTCTGACTTCACGCCTCCATTTTCAACACTTTCCCCCGACTGCAAGTGGCAAATCTTGCCAATCAGCAAATTCTCCAGTTGGGGTTCGACCACAGCCGAAGTCGAACAGGTAGCCACGCTCACATTGAAATTGGACATTGGCCCACTCCTAATGTATAACAATTTTCAAACAAGGATGGGGTGAGACTTATTGTGCAAGTTTAATAGGATATTAAATTACCAATCCTTATAGGAACAACACAAAGCATCATGAGATTACAAGCTAAGAGTTTACGCGAGCACGCAAACAGAGAGAAACTGCTCTAACTTGTCATGTTTTGTGATTGATTATGTTGCTTTTTCTAATGCATCACATTTTTGCATCTTGTAAAGGCACGTTTTAACCCAATCCTTCTTATTTTTCAACACAGAAGTAAGCTATCTGTGAATGTGTGAAACATTCATTAGCCACTGATTCATTAGCCACCGATTCATTAGCCTTATAACAAGTTGTGTTTAATAGCTAAAAATAACTGATGTACAGGTTACAAATGGCCATGTCCGCTCTAAAGTAAAAAAAATAGGCAGCTAAAGCCTATTCATTTCCAAGGCTATGAGAAATTTTCCTGAGCAATTTGTTTTACTGAAAAACCTGTTGCACAAAATTGATCTCATTCCTTCTGCCCTGATATTTCATACTTTTTTAGAAAGTAAATTGCCTTTCAGTCAATAATTCTAAAAGAAATGTCCACCTTTGTGGTACACGTATATTTTTTTCGTATAAAAACGTATATGGTTTTTGGTTTTTAAAAAGGATAAATCATATTTTAGAAACAATAATGTTAAAATGTTTGTTGTCTATATCAAATATGACACAACAGGGTTTGGAGGAAAGTTTATTTGCATCTCTCTATCTAACATTTTATTGGGAGATATGGAGTGGCAACTGATATTGATATGCATTTTATGTAAGTAGTCTTTTATACAATCTGTTTACATTACATTACATACAATACACACAATACATTAAAGCCATCGGAATTTCATATTACTTTTTGTACATATAAATAAATCTGCATATTGCATATTTCTGCCCAGTTTTAGGCAGAAAATTCAGGCATTTTTCCTCTTTGAGTGTGAGCTCACTATATTTTCACTATCATGTGTGTTTGTTTTAAATATATATATTGTATATAGGCACAAGAAACTGTTCCTTTTTTTATAAATTTTTCTTACTTATTTCATATGTCAGGCTTTACAGGTTTAAGGAAAAATTAGATATATTACGTAACATAACACAATAATAAACTGCGATAAGAATGCAATAATAGACTTTGATAACTGTGTTAGTCAGCCAGCAAACAGAAATAAAGTGAAATATGCAGTTCTGCTTTATCTAGTTTATTTTTTACTTATTGCTTCAAACACAACTTTTTGTACATATTTTGAAAGATTTATTGCCACTAAGATAGCAAACGTTGGCAAATTGAGTGTAAACCTAAACCTACATTTCAGGAAAAAGGCCATTAAAAATGTATTAAATGCAGCAATCAGGGCAGACCCCTGTCACAGCAGCAAATATTGATGTCGCAGAATATTGGACAAGTGATATAACAAACCCTTGAGAGAACTCAGACAAATATTGCCAGAAAGCAGCTCTGTAGTGTGCTGAAACAGTTTTGCCAACCAGGCCCCGCCAGACTCCCTCGTCCAGACGATGTGACAGGGAATTGCAGGTTTTTTTTCTATCTGGATGGTGATATCAATAAAGGTAGCTGTCTGTCGGGAGACTCGGGACTACTGTCAATCCAATTCCCTTCTCCCAAAGGAGAGTTATAAATGGCTACTGTGTTGTTTACGTGTACATTGTTCTCAGAGGTGTCTCGGACGGTTTTTTAGATTGCACACATGTACCCTGCAATGCAATTTGCCCTTCTACTATTGGATGAGGCTCACGTTGGTTCAAGAATTAAAGGGGACGGCAGAGAAGAAAGAAATTAATATGGAAATTAGCCCGTATAATGCCTCAGACGATTAAGGTGCTTTAAGGGCCAATCAGAAGGTGGCAGTTTCCATTGCAGATAGCTGCTGTACTGCAAATGCATGGATATAGAGATTTCATTTCTTGGGAGGATCATTCTCCTCCCCGCTGTACGGATTAAGGAAATAGCGTCTGAGAGGCATAGCATGCTGTTTAGTGTGTGCTAATTGCACATCCAGTATTGAAAAGTCTGTTCTGAGCAGATTGTGGCTTTTGTACGTATTTTCCATTTTCTCTCTACCCCTCTCTTTTTCTTTCTTTTCTTCTCTGCAAACTCTCTGGATGAGATTTTTGTTGAGCTTTGACCAGTAGTAGCGGTATACAAGCAAGAATAGCTTATTGCTTTACCTGATAATGCAAGCAGATACAGCATGCATGAATATATTTGCTCCTTAAGAGGGTAGGAAGTCCCATTGTGTGTGTGTTCACCGAGAATGGGTCAAAGTGTGGTTGTGGGTGGGCTTTTACTAGATTGATCCATCTATTTTTATCCCTGCTTTTTTATCTGTGTTGGTCCACCCAACCCAGGCATATGCTTTGGGGCGAAGTGCATTCGTAAACATTGGCTCTCGCAAGGTAATTGTGGCAAAGATGGCTGCTGGCTTCATTATCTGGCTTTGCAGGTAACAGGCATTAGCACGTACGGGAGGATGGGATGGCCTCCGGTTATGGGAATTCCTTCACTATCAGTGGCAGCCAATGTTTATTCATCCCTCAGGGACAAGGGAGGAACACAGGGTTTCGGGACCCTCGGGTCCCTACGTGTAGGCTGTACAGACGAATAGAATTCCCTCAGTGTCAACATTTGTTTTGTTCATTTGTAATTTTCCCAAAGCTAGACGTCTAACGGAACACACGCACACATACACAGACGCAATATAAAAAGGAGAGACATTTCGTCTGTCTTTCCAAACAGCGGGCTTATTTGACAGAAACAGAATTGTTCAGAACATATCACCCAATAAAAACGTTATTTACAGCCCATTGTGAATGGATGCTGTAAGAAAGACAGCTCTACATTTTTTATGTTTCTTTGTCTTTTTTTTCCAACTGTTTCATCCTAGAATATACTCGAAATATACAAGATATTTTGTCAAACTCGGCATCACTGGAGGTTACAAAGACATTCCCCTGCTGTTTTTATATCCTTCTAGAGACCGAACACCCCAGGAATCCTTGATTTGTAGTAATTATTGTAGTGACACTTTGTAAGGTTGATGTCTGTGTCGGTATGATATTCTACAACATAATACTTTCTAAGAACTCCCAGACACCGATAACTTCTTTTAAGCCTTTTCCATATAAAACAGTAACACCAAAACCCATTTTTAATAAAAACAAGCTAAGCACTGCCTCCCTCTCCTCGAAGATCTAGCAATCATTAATGCTGGTTAAAACAGCCCATTTTTCAAAGAGCAGGTGTGATGAGAAGGTTTGTTGTTAGTTCACATGTATGTTTATGTCAACATGTAGAAAATCACAATTAGGGCTGGGTGGGTACCGAGTTTGGTACTTTTTAGGTACCGACCCGAATTGCTTCTATACTACCGAGTATCGAAACATGTCTTGTTTTTCGGTACCAAATTTCGGTACCTAATGGGTTAATCTCGTCAACGTCAGTGAAACAATAAGCATGCAGCATGATTGGCTGTGGCGGAAAAACACTAGTTTTTCAGTTTGTTGACTTTTTTACACTCATATTTTGAGTATGCAAAAAAAGCACCAATGCTAAAGTTTTCTGTTTCCTAATCATTTAACAACATGTATTCTTTACTTCAATGAGCTCATTGTTGCCTTAACTTAATGCATTGTTTAACAATGAAACTGAATGAAAATTAATTGAAATGCATTACGCTGTCACCTCTGATAACAGATCACTCTAAATTGTAATTTAGACACATGCATTTTCTGTAAAGCTGCTTTGAAATGATATGTATAGTGGAAAATGCTATACAAATAAATGTGAATTAAATTAGATATAGGCTACTATGGGGCGGGATATAGCCTATGCCTCGCGCTCAGCACACATGAAGCTTGCCGCAAAGCACTGGCAAAAGTAGCCTAATGATTATGGATGTGTCGGGAAACAATAGCAAGGAGATATTTTAATTGTTTATTAATGAACAAGTGTTTACTAATGGTGTGTTCACACCGAACGCGAATTTAATTATTTGCGCGAGTAGATTACATACAAAGTCAATGCAAAGACGCGAATAGGCGCATGCCGTGTCTATGCCGGGCGTCGCGAATGACGTGCGCGTTTGCCGCGACGGTCTTCTGCGCAAGTTGAAAATTTTGAACTCGAGCGGAAGATTCAAGCGTCTAACTAGACGCGATAGACGCGTTTTTGACGCTCTATTCGCGTTCGGTGTGAACACACCATCAAGTGTATTCTGTGCGCTGCGCTTCTAAGCGCCTTATCAGATGTACCATGTTGGTCTTGGCAGCAATTATCTTGTCGAAAATATTGCATCGCGTGCTTCTGGCATCGAGTCTGGCAGATAGGTACACTTTGGATCATTTCCACATATTTTATATCTATCTGGGTTGGGACGCACACACACACACACACACACACACACACTACAGCCTCACGTGCGACGAGCCACGTCTCTGGGCAGCTGCGTAAAATAAAAATTAGGTAATGTTATATTGTTAAAACTGGTTACATAAAATTGGTATCGAAAAAAGTATCGTTCAGGAACCGGTATCGGGGTCAAGGTATTGGTATCGGTATCGAACATTTTGCTACGATACCCAGCCCTAATGACAATTTATGACATGCATTCCCTGCTGAAAAATCCAGCATTGCTGGTCACAGCATAAGGTTTGTTTTGCACACTGTGACTAGCTTTGGATACTGCTTGCTGGTCCTCAACATCCCAGCTAACAAATATATGTTCTAAGAACATTTTTATAACACTCTCATTAGGTTATGAAAATGTTTCTGAAAGTTCTCTCAATGTTCAAAAGGTTTTAAAAATGTAATGCATTTATTAAGGGGTACATTCCATTTAACCATTTTGGTCCACCAGCTAAACCAGCACTAAATCAGGTAAACAGCATTACCTGGAATGACATCAAATAGTGCTGGTTGATGAACTCTCAGAAAAAAAGGTACAAAAGCTGTCACATGCAATAGGTCATATGCACCCTTTAGGTACAAAAGTGTACATTTTGAAAAGGTACCACCCTAGTGACAGCTTTTGTACCTTTTTTTCTGAGAGTGTGCTGGGTTCACAATGTGAGTAGTAGTTTTAGTAGTGAGTACTGTAGTAGTAGCTAATAGGTTTTTGTATTTGTGCATTTAACTATTAATTTATGAGTCAACAGATCAGATCTCAAAGCTTACAGTTTGAGTAGGAAGGGGTACGGCTGTTGAACAGGTGACCTCTCCTCTCGTGTGAAAGCACGTGTGGGTGTGTGCACAAATATCCGGAGAAGATTAATTCAGTTTCTAGAAACCTTGAATTTCAGGGCAACAGAATGTCACACACATTCACGCACGCTGTATACCTGTTCCTTTTCAAAGCTAAAATGTCACACAAGAGCGCTCAGGGACACATCGTTTTAGTGTTAGCATTGTAAGTAGCATGTGCCAGGGTCTTTGTTTTAACACCAACTGCGGCTGTTTCTTTTCAGTCATGCTCCCTCACTGAGACCAAAGAGATTTCAGTTTTTGATCAAAAAGGCCAGAACAGTAGTGGTTCCCTATCACAAGAGATCAATTGTGAGTGCGAAAGGCCAACATCATTCGCCATTGTTTACTGAAATGGTGGCGCTTGTGATAGATGTGACTGAAAAAGAGATACCGTAGCATTTTAAATCTGGCTTTGAGCTGCAGTAAATGCTTTAACTAATCTCCTCTTGCTGAATGCGCATATTCCGGGCTGGTTGATTTTCTCTGCCCTCGGGGTGGGCTACCAGGACAAGAGAGGAGGGCCGTATTGCCTCTGCACAGATTTGCCTATGGAGAACATCAGAGAGAAATGTCTCCACATGCACTTGACAGACAGATACACAAACAATCCATGGCTGTTGCACACTGCCACTTCTCTGAAGGCAGGGGTGATCTTTGCCAGCACTGGTAAACAAAGGAGCAGGGGAGCCTAATCCGCCAGTAAATCTGAGGATCATAAGTAAATCACCTATTTTAGAGATTAACTGCCATAACCATCTAAAAAAAAAGAGGGAGATTGGAGTGGGAGGGGCTCGTTTGCAGGTAGTTCTCGAAGGCGGTGTGGTCTCGTTGGTCTTTTTTCTTTTCGCTCAGCTCCCTCACGTGCATTCGCTGTTAGATAAGAACGTAATGTGATATACTCAAAGCTGGGTAACTAATCTGATATTTCACCTCCGTGAGAGATAGGAATGATATAAAAACACATTAGGAGTGGGCACTAAGAGGATTACAGTATGGAAACGGATGTGTGCTGGCTGTCTAATCCACTCATGTTTAACCCTTGCAAGCTAGCCAATCCAACGCAAGTAAATTATTATTCTTTGTTTCTTCAGTTGATCCCGCTTTAGGTTTAGGCTGATGCCGACTCGACCACACTCTCTGGAATAAAAGCTGATAAGAGCGAGCCCCAGCCTGGCCTTGATTAACACCCTCTGTCTGCTGACAGCACCGTGCTGCGTTTGGGTGTGCAAGCTTTAATCTGCTTGGAGACTGTCATTAGGAGTTTAGTAGGGGTTTACGTCTGGCTGCTGGAATATTTGCAGTGGGGCAAACGTGTGTGTTTTGTATTAATGCTGATTTGCGCATGTGTGCGCACCATAGCAATTGTTCCAGACTCTGATTGGTACTGGATTGCACACTTAATCTTTGTCTTCACCTTAGTCTTTGTATACCATGACTGGGGATCAGATGCTTTCAAACAAGCTACTGCAGCACAGATTGGCTTAACCCACAGTTCAAAGCCTGTTGCTTGACATATCCGTCATTATAGCAGTGGCTGTAAAGCTTAAGACTTGAGAAATTACATAGAGGTGATAGTCGTTTTACCCCTGCGAGGCGTTCTTCAGAAGTTAAAGAACCGGGCTTGAGGCACTGACCTTATGTCACCTCCCCTAATTACCACATATTAGAGCTGCATGACCTTCAGGAAAGCCGTGGGGATCAGTTACGGGTCTGAAATAACAGCTGCCAGTCTTCATTACATAGGATCTGCTTCCTTTCAAAATTCCTTATCAATCATCAATTAAGAGGAATGAGACTGAGGACACTTGTAGAATGTGACATCCTAATTAATTGCAGCTAGAATGAGGGACTGACACCTCCCTTCCTATCAAATCTTCTATGTCACCTTGGACTGTTCCGTAATTAGCCGGAGTGTAACGTAAGGTTCCGGTACATTAAACAAGCCTCTGTTGGACGGTACAGAATATGTACGTGAGATAATACATAAGTGCCAGTGAATTGTAATGAGTTTAAATCTGTGTGAATTCGTATGCATGATATGTGTGAAATAATGTGGTTTATTCTGCTTCGTTAATAGACTCTGGCAAAGAGATGTAATGCAGCGGTGCTGTGAAATCACAATTGAAGTTCCATTATCAGATTAGATGTGGTGAATTAAAAGACTTGTCATTTGAATATTTAGTTGACCCTCAAACTTCATGCATTGCTGAAATGCAAAATCGCTCTGACCATTTTTACCGGCTGATTAGAGATTATTCTCTGAAAGAATAGATGTAGAATAATCAAGTGATGGAAAAGGGCTTCCCACTGAGCAACACTTGAAAAACTGAAACAGACACAGATATAACAGTGCTTCCTCACTATAGTAGCACAATAGATGACACAATTCCTCGTTCGGCTCCACTGTAAGTCTCTGCTCCAATTAAGCTCATCCCTTCTGGGCTGCGGTTCATTACTGGGCCAGGTGTCTGCATTCTGAAGGGAGCTCATTGACTCTGGGTTCCCTAGAAAGAGAGTTAGGCAGTACCATTCATTTTCAGATTCTCTTTACTATATATACATGAATGTATTGTAAGGCTTGTACTTCTACAGTTGGCTTTCAGCTGGCAATCCTTATACTGAAAAAAAAGAAGCAGTAATATTAATATGTATGCACTCAAGTGCTGTGAAAATTCAGCCTACATGGATTCCACACAAAATGCCCTGTCATTTCCATTGATAAGGTGTTCTTTTGATGTTTTAATTCACTTTTATTCACAGGCTATCCCGTCTCCACGGTGCTCTGCTTCTTAGCGAATTGTCAGCCAACTTGCTAAGTGAGTTATGGGCCCTAAGGGGGGCTCGACAAAGTGTGCCATTGGCAGTTACTACCCTGTATCACTGCGATGCCGGTAATGCTGCAACGATCAGTGCGATGACAGCCCGCCGAAACCGTGCCTGCGTGTAACACGCTAAATAACTCAACAACCAAACACCTGCTTCAGAGACAGAAGATGTCTCTTAGGTCAGGACTCATGTAAAACACTGTGAGAGTTTGTGAGCGGTATTGTAGATGAAGCTCCGTCACTTTAAGATGATCAGATGGTAATGGTGTATTCTGTCAATACGTGCAGGTGCATTCAATTACTCTAGGTTCTTTACAAGCAATGCTAAAACCTCCAGAGAGTGTTTGGCACTTCAAGATTAAGAGCAGGAATTTAATTGCACTTCATTCATTATACTGAGGCGTTTGTCCGAGACAGCACAATGCAAATGTGCAATGACCACACATTTTACAAGATAAGATATTTGCTCAATGACGCTCAGGATATTTGTGTACCAAATCCTCCGACATCATCCGGTCATGCCTTACTACATGATAAGTGAAATCCGGTGTACTAAAATATAACCTGCTACCGCAGCAAGCCTAACCATGTTCCTTTAGGGGCTCCGTAGAATGCATCATTCATTCTTTCTGAATTCGGATTTGGGCTTCGGGCGCATCCAAGTATAACATATTTCAAAAAAGAAAAAAAAAAGAAAAGTGTAAATATAGAGTGCCATTAAAAAGTCTGAAATCACTAATGAGTGCTACAGATGATATTTTTTTTATTTGAAATGAAAAATGTATATGAATTTCTAAGTATTTGGTATTTAAATTATTCAAGCTAGCTTACATGAACTCCACAGGATTGTGTAAAACATTTTGATCATATTCTCCAGCATGATTTGAGAACAACCCAAAGAGCATCTTGAGCTTCAATGGAAGCAAGAATATTTGACCTTTTTTTACAGCAGTTCACGTGATCAATGTCACAAATTTACTTATTTGGTTAGTGACCTTTATGTGACAACTTTAAGTAACATTTCTGGAATACTTGATTCTGATTGGTCAATTGTGGCATTCAGCGGTCAGATATTTTTTTTTTTAATGTTTGCCATTGTCCATGGCAAAACTCTACTGTATATCATTCCGCTCAGCTGGGTAATTGAAACTAGTGTGACTTTCATGTCTCAATATCTAACACATTCTCTCGTTTCATAACGTCATCTCGTGTCTCAGTTACTGATTGCAGTACAATGACCACAAAGGACTTCAGCATTAATATTACTTTAATATTGTTGCAGTGTTCGTCTTGTTGCATTTTGTACATTTTAGTGGACTATGTTATCTTAAAGCTTCCGCTAAGAGTGAAATACAGACAGCATTATAAAATATTTGAACTCAAATCGATATTTCCACATCTTTATTTATTATCCGAGTTTTGATCACACTGGCGGGATTTATTTTGCGTTGATGATTGACTAACTTTACAAATCAAAATTCTTAAATGTTCTATATATGTCAAGAATTAAATTAGTCTTTGATGTAGTCTTTCATTGTGGTATCATAATTTTAGACCTGGCTGATTTAACACAATACACCAACAATAAAGAGTGGATATTTGACATTTATATTGTCTCTATCTATCATATTCAAAAAAAAGTTTTTCAAACATTTTAAATGCAGGAATATAAAGACATGCTGAGTGAAGATATCCAACCACCATTAAAAAGCGAAGTCTGGATTATTGCAAAATTTTTACTCGCCAAATGAATAAAGAACACAATTCAGGTCTAGTTTAAAGAGCTGTGTATGTTATGCAGGAAGAGTTTGTCCTGATTCCAGCATAGTGTGAGATAACCAGTAGAAGGAAAATGTGTTGCCTCATAAGCAAGACTTGTTCACGAGATGAAATATTAATGCTTGTGGACGGGAGCAGTAAGCATTTGGAGACGCTCGCCTGATGAATGATCACAGGGCTGTATTTGCATTGGAGATGAAAATGTTGAACAAGATTCATGACTGCATCATTGAAACGTAATATATGTGACTGCACAAGAGATTCTCGACTAATGTCATAATCTATGGCTTGGCTTTCGTCAAAAGAACGCACAAACACAAGGGGGAGGGAGGCCGTTGAAGCCTGGAGATGTAAACACTTTGGGATTGGAGGGGATTTTATTGGGGACTTTTTGGTGATGCTGTGTTTTTATTAGGTCACTGTCTGGCTTTGTTGTAATTCCAACTTCCATTCTGCTGCAGCCTCACAGCTGTTGCGCTAATATCCACATTAATTTAAAAGTGACAGCTATTAACAGAGCAACTAAGCTCTAGGACTGAAATGAGAGTTTTTCTTTTTGGTGGAAATCTCACAGTGCTGCGCTGAAATTAAGTGAGGGTTTTGAAACAACTGCAGCCTGTAAATATCTGCACTCTTAAATGAATATACTTACAAAAATCGTAATATACTTACAAATTATCCCATCGTTTAAATATTGTATTTACTAGTTGAGGCATATTATTTGGACTATGTTAAATGCACATGTACTCTATCATAATTTAACATAAGCATGTACTCCAATTTGATTGACAACTCATTTCAGAGATGTAGACTGATTTCTATTTCAAAATGGTCAAAAAATAATGGACCTTATTCTGACAATTTGACATTTGGAGGGTTTTTTTAAAGGACAATTTACACAGACATTTGGGAAAAGGGGGCTTGTTTAACTAGCACACATCAAAGATTATGGCGTGAATTCAGGTAAATTGGGCCAGTATAAAAAACTGACCCAATTTATCTGAACCGTAGTCTAGATCCGGTCTCTGATTGGTTCACTCTGGATTGTTAATCATTTTTCATAAATTAATGTAATTATAAACAAACATATTGCATACGGTGGACAGAAAACAAGAGGCCCTCTAATTGTGATGACAACAGAGAGCCTGGTGTGGTGCTACAAAACTAGATCTGTATTATAATCAACAGAGCTGTCAGTATGCATGTACCTGCAGATAGGCACCGTGTTTCTGTTTTTGACCAGGTAACTCAGGCACTTAATTTTCCCTGTCTAACTAAAATAACATTTTATTTATCCCACAGCTCTCGGCCCCGCCCTGCTTGCCACATGATGTTTTTAAAGGGTAACTAAACCCCTGGTCAGAGCCTGACTCCACCCACTGGAAATATTTGAAAAATGCTGAAAAAATGGGCAGACCCCAGCGGAGATAGAGGGGACGAACCGAGGGCGGGGCTGAGCGGGGGGACGGGGGGACGGGAGACGTGCACCTGAGACCCGCAGTGACAGCTGCTGTCAGACTCTAAAATGGAGAGTGACCGGAGTGACGCAAGTAGCTTTGCAACAGAGCGGACTTTTCTCCCCCACCTTCACCTGAAGTGGAGGATGGTGAATTGTCTGTGGACACAGGGCCATATCAATTCAAGCCGCTGGCTCAAACTGCGGTCTTAACTCCCGCATCGCGATCGGCATGTGATGAGTTTTGTCGAGTTGATGTCGATAGTGCGCGCTCTCTGTAGGCATATATTCATATTGATATTTTGCCGCTTTGTGAAAAAATCCAACAAAATGCGCCGGCGCGTTTGTCGACCCCAGAGGATTAACTTTAGCCTAACCATAAATTGTGATTAAAATATACATGATCACTCACATCGACACCACTGTGGTGGTGGAGTCCATGCAGGAGGAGCAGTGTTTGGCACTGCGTCGCTTTTCAGCGCAAGCTGTGTGGAGAAGCCCATTTCCACCTCTATTCCGTTACCATCCTGACCACTGTACTAAATACAGATAAATCTACGCTAACTTGAAGCTATCCTAACTGTACTATGCTACTAACTAACTAGGCTACACAAAAATAATCTAAATAACTATATAAATGCTATGCTATTAGATGCTAAAATTCTCTATCCTGATCGTTTTCAATACTCGTAATTCCAACTCTTGACTCGCAGTGGTTTTGAATAAACAAGATGGTTTTTATACTGCCAAGGGCGTGGTAGCTCGTACCAAGGGTGTGGTGAGCTGGAACCTGCTTACGTCAGCTCTCACCGCTTACGTCATGAAGCACCGCAAACATCCAATAGGAAAATTTAACTGCAGTAGCCACCGTTCAAACTGAAGAGGGCAGCACTCAGACGTTTTTACACCATATATTGTAGAATTAAAACACTTTATACCCAAATGTCAAAAAAGTTACTTGAATCAGTGATCAGGACTAATAAAGCCCCATTCTTACAGATCATTAACTAAAAAAAGTTGGTTTAGGGTTTAGTTACCCTTTAATGACTAATTAAATTTATATTTAGTTTATTTCATATTTTGAACTTTCTATTCATTAAATAATCCTGAAAAAAAATGTTGGATTAAACGTTGGAAAAATATTTTGCAGCACAACCTTTTTTATTATTGAGTAATAAGAAATGTTTCTTGAGCACCAAATCAGCATATTATAATTATTTCTGAAGGATCATGTGACACTAAAGCCTGGAGTAACGATGCTGAAGTCAGCTTTACCATATCACTGGAATAAATGATATTTTAAAATGTAATAAAATGGAAAACTGTTATTTTATATTATAATAATATTTCAGTTTTTAACATTTTTTTTTTTCAAATAAATGTAGCTTTCATGAGCACAAAATACTTATTTCTAAAACATTAAAAATGTCTCTATCGCAGCTTTCATTGGCCAAAGACCGCCCAAGAGGACGTTTGACTGACATGTAACACAACCTATCACAGTTAGTTTTGTTCTGTGTCATCATGGTTAGGGGCGTGAAAAAGTCGATGTCCCTACGTGCATCTGATCAATTATTCATTCAAGAACGTTCTGCAAGTTTACTGCAACAATGCTGCTGCGAACTTCACATACTTTTGAAAATCCAGCGTTTAGTTGATCCTGGTAAGCTCTCATTGTCACAGTTGTAAACACAATGGCGTTCTTCTTCCACTAGAGGGTTTAGCGCTACGGCATTTGTTTCCAGGCGGACCACAGAACGCGACACACACGTCTTCTGTAGAATTCAACCAACCAGATGACGACTTCGAACAGTAAAGTGTGCCATACGCTAGGGATGGGCGATACCACACTTTTAGGATTCGATACGATACCGATACTTTTTCTTGCATTTTCATCGATATCGATACCGATACCGTTCGTTTCATATTGACAATTTTTGTCATTAAAAATATTATTACATTTAAGACAAATCACAAGACAAATACAGACCATTTAAACAAAATTTATTATGGTCAATACATAATAAAATAAAAATTTAAATAACATAAATATGAATGAAATAAACTAAATTAAATATGAATAATACACATTTCCACTTTTCTTATTTCTCAAAAAAATAAAGAAAGATCTAAAGATCTTGGTAGAAAAAGCTAAAAGGGAAAAAAAAATGGAAAAAAACATTAATACATCAACACCACGCTTCGTTTTTTGTCTGCCATAATATTATACTCTTGTAACTCTTCTTTCCCTCCGACTCCAGCTTTCGTACTGGACTGTGTGTGTGTGTAATCGTCGGCTGTGTCGCTCATTCGTTCGTCTCCTGTCACGTGACATGGGCCAGCTCAATACGCCGCCAGGTACAGCCAGGGGTGTCGCGGCACATAGTAATTTAAGGAAGTAATCTAAAACAGCTGAAAGTGATACATACACCCCCAATTATATATATTTATTTAGTTTATATCAATATTTTTTTAAGGAAATCGATGCCAAATGAGTAGTGTGAGCATATCGATCTATCGATACCACAGGATCGATCCGCCCATCCCTACCATACGCATCAGACTTTCAGCCAACGGTCCGTGGGCGTGACGTCTGAGGCCGAGACTAATAGTTTACCAACATTTTTCTGTGCACTTTTTAAAATTGTTTTGGTTATAATTATTTACACCACTTGAGCTGTTTAAGACTTTTGTTGACCGTTAAGGAATTCACAATAGTATTAGGACAAGTATTGCACATCCCTTATTTTTTTGTATACAGCTATTAAAGTCATTTTGACTAATAAAAGTTATTACTGTTTATTTTTTTAGGCTTTTTTGCTGGACAAACCAGACCTCCTGGAACTAAATGCTTCCTTATATGTTTATATTAAAAACTTCCTTATGTTTATAATTGCAATAATGATTATTTTTATGTATTTATTGTAACCCATCTTTCCCCCCAAAACAGTCAGTCCTCATCAATATCAGCCTCTTGTTTGCGGTTTTGATTCTCCTTGCAGCCTGCAGCCCGCTGAGCCAGTCTGGGCTTCATCAGCTTTTTGAGACGGCTAAATCTTGTCAGTCTTGACAATGAAGCCTGATCTCCTCTGTTCTCTTTGACGGCAAAATCGGCCTACAGCTCAGCCTATTCAAACAGCCCCGATTCCCGCTGAATCCGTAATCATTTCTATTAAGAATATGAATGTATCTGACTTTGAGAAGTGAAGGCAAGGATCTGCATTCAGCTCAACATAAGCCAGCCAGAGTGAATACAAAATGGCTTCGCTAAATTCCGGCAGCTTCACTACTTAACAGTCCGAGATACGAATAAAGGACGGAGGGAGTAAGAGAAAGAAATAATTTCTCTGAAAATGAGAGTAAAGACAAATGTCTTTGGGAACATTCACAGAATGGGTAGCGGAGGGAGAGAGGTGGAGCTTTAGGATCTGTATTAGCACAAGGCCACTTATGCCGCTCTGCAGAGGGCACTTAATCAACCCCTTTTGTAATGGAGGATTCCTTTCCTCTCCCCGACTGTGTTCGAAAGCACACTCACCCACATCAAAATCCAAAACTGAGAATATCAGCTCAGAGCTGACTGCCTCCTGCTAAAAAAACAAGATGATGTTCATTCAAAATATAGCCTTTATGTGATTCATTTCCATGGCTGGAAAGTAATTCACGTAGGAAGTTGTATTTTGCTCTCGGATGATCAAAGAGGAGTTCATGATTAGTCATGAAATACTTAAGAATATTTGGCGGCATGAAGCATTGCATTACTGTCACAGTTTAGCTGAAAAGCCTGTAAATGCATGTGCAAAAACGTGTGTATTTCAGTCAGCGTTGTTGCATGGGAACAAAACGATAATTAAGCATCATCACCTTTCTCTCTCAATTCTTGGCACCCTCTCGCAATATCCTCCATGGCATTTCAAATAGGATAGCGGGCAATGTTTGACTGCGAGCAGACTCTCAACCACAGAGTCACTTAAAGATCCAATCACTGCCTGCCTCAGAGAGCTCACTTAGTAATGCTGTATCACTGCATCCTTCCCCTCCAGAATCTTCCACTAGACTAGAGAGAGAGAGAGAAAGAGAAAGAGAGAAACTTTCCTCTGCCAGTCAGTGCAGTGATGTCTCTGATAATGTATTATCTGCAGGTAAGGCCTGTTACTACTTACCCAGTTACTGCGAAGCCTTGCTGTCACTTTTCCCCCCTCCACTGAATCACACAGTCATCAGTCAAACTCACATTCTGTCTGGAGTGACGCAAGCACGTTTCTCCCTCTGTCTGTGGGTGCGCATAAGAGTAAATTACAACCTTAAAAATATATTTCAGCGGATACAATTTTTGTTCGTTTGACAGAATTAATTTGTCCCAAAGCGTGCATCAAAGATCCTATTTTACACTGCACAAAGTTCAGATTTTCACCTGTGGTGTTTGAAGCATTAATCAATGCTAAAGGGCCCGACTGGGGCCCATTAAAAGGACAATAAATCAATAGCTAAATAGAGCTTTAAGTTAAAGTGAAGGCAGACAGTTGTCAAGTACTCGAATAGATTGAATCAAATTGGATATTGCATTTCAAGTGACAGCTGCAACCCGAAACAGTGTATAAACACGCTGCTGTAACTTAGTAGAAAGACAATTGTCAGCCCTAGGAGTTTTTATGCTGGAAGAGAGAGTGACAGTGCGATATGGAGGTGTTGCACATCTTTTCTTGGAGTAATGGCCCACTCTGCAACAAGCCACTGTGAAGGAGGAACAGAAATTGGCTTTGATTCGAAAGGGAATGGATGAAGGCTGCATCTGTCTCTCTATCTCTCTGACTCTGCAATGATGTCTTTATATTCCTCATGCGGAGGGGATGAGCTGTGTTGGCTTGGAGCCCTTATCAGGTGGTGTGCTGGTTTCCAAACATGTCTTTCCAGCTCACATCTAAGCTAATACAAGCTTTTATTCTTAAATATGCTCAAGTGGAATAATTTAAGCCTGCCCTAATTTTACATGGGGCTTGAACATTTCTGTCACACTTGTACATCTGATTATCAGTCAAAAGAAGGGCACAGACCTTTTTAAAGATTTCTTCTCTTTTTTTTTGGAAAGCACATGCCCTTTCGTTATTTCATAATTAATGTCTTCCACCACTTGTTCCACCTACACCTATATGTACTACAAAGCCCAAATGTTATATTTGTATAGGTATTAGTATTATAGTATACCTCCTGTCCTGAAAAAATTAGCACAAATTTCCAGGGCTGCGTTTCCCAAAAGCATTGTAAGACCCAATCCCAATTCTACCCCTTACCCCTTCACTTTCCCCTTCCCCTCCTTTTGCGCGTGTACGTGAAGGGGTAGGGCTGTCCCAATTTTCTTTTGGTTGGAGGGGGAGGGCTAGTGGGAAGGGCCAGATAGCCCTTCAAACGAAGATTTTTCGGGACCACACTTCAAACGAAGGGGTATGAGAAGTGTCACTGCACACACCGGCTACAGACGCAAAATGGCTACCCACGCGAAAAAGGAGACCCATATATGTAAGTATTTTTGGCTTTAATAAGTATTTTAACGACAAATAATGATTTGCTTTGTTACATTCAATATTGTGTTCATATTTACGGTCAGTTTCTTCACAGAAACGTTTGTAAAAAAATCGCTAAAATCACTATAGTTTGCTAACGATAGTCCCGCAGCATATTTTCATGTCTGACAACTGGTGAATGTAATTGCTGAAGGGAATTGGCTTATATTTTACCGTACATCTGCTATGAACGCATTGTTTTCTTTTGGTTATATGTGAACGCGACAACAGTGCTTACAGTTTTGCGCTCTTTGCAACATGATCAGATCAACCAGTCTTGTATGGTCTTTATCAAACAGGGACACCTGAGGAAACACGAAGGATCATTCGCATTCGAGCTGAAAATGAGCAACGTTTCCTGAAGTCCAAATACAGGGCAAAACAACTTTGGGAGTGAGTAATCTTTTAAACGTTACTGTGCTTGCATCTGACTTGTTAGATATAATTTGCACCACACACTATTTATAGGCCTACATTTGTTTAATTAACACACATATACTTCTTATTGCATTTGCTTGCGTTTGTAACTGTATATATATCGTCTATTGTCTATGTTTGTAAATCGTTTTTTTTAAAACATATTTTTACTTATTATTTTTTTATTCGTTTAATTATCTAACTTATGCCTTGTTACTCATTCTGTTTGTGCTGTGGAAGCTTCTGCCACCAAAACAAATGAGTTGTATGTGGCAATAAAGTTATTTCAAGTTTCTAATTCATTACTGTTTATTTTGGTTAAATGTTACAGGACCCTAGTAAAAGAAATGGGTTTGGAAGGAAAGCTAAACGGCCAACAAGCATCCAAGAAGTGGGAGAATCTGAAGAGAAAATATAAGGTAAGCAACGTGGTGTTATGAAAATCTTCAACAATCTCAATACTAGTCATTTATTTTCACAACATGTTTTATATTTATCCTTGTTAAATGAACACTCATTTTAGCAGGAGAAGCTGTCATTTCTTACAATATGTATTTGTCACTCTCATTTCATTACTAATGTAAACATGTAGTGAAATGAAAGGAGTAATTATGAGGATTATATAATTGAGTATTATAATTATGAATATTATCTTCCTCTAGGACCTAAAAACACCTAAAACTGGTTCAGGGACAGATGCGGGAGAGGCAACAGCTGCTACGTGGCAGTACTATGAGGATATGCACGAGGTACTGGGTGCCAGGCCTTCATGGACCCTCCTGTGGTTGTTGCATCATTCAATGATGAGGATCCATTAACAATCCTCATGGTAAGGTTTTAATTGTTGATATACTACACATGATGTATTACCCATTTCTGTATTGTCATTACTTCTGTATTGTTGAGCCCAGTACTGCATCCAACACCATAGGAGCCTCCTCACCTTTGCCAAATACAGGAGCCACAGCCTCTCCCAGTGCAGCATCCCCCATGGCCACACCAAGCCCGTTAACTCCTTCACCCAGGAAAAGAAAGCGGCAAACTAATCCAATTTTAGAATTTTTAATTGAGGAGTCCCGTGAGGAGCAGAAACGCCATCAAGGAGAGTGAGGCCAAGACTGAGAGGTTCTTGTGTCTCTTTGAAAAATTGATAGACAAAATGTAGTTGTCTTTCATGTGCTGTTCAATTTTGCACAAATGTTTTTTGTTTTATATGCCGTTCAATTTTGCACAAATGTTTTTGTTTTATATGCTGTTCTGTATTCATCTGTATTATCTATTTCTAGATATATTTCTAATAAAAAAATAAACATGTTTTTTTAAAAAGGCGTTTATGTGCATCAATAAAAGTACCAAAACAGTAAAATACCTGAAACAGATACATAATTCACCATGCAATATTTTATTGCAAATAACATGCAAAGATAAAGAACTTTGTGTATATGTATATATATATATATATATATATATATATATATATATATATATATATAGGCTAATAACTTTTATCTGTGTATGTTATTAACCTATGTATGTATATACATACATAGGTTAATAACATATATATATATAGGCTAATAACTTTTATCTGTGTATGTTATTAACCTATGTATGTATATACATACATAGGTTAATAACATACACAGATAAAAGTTATTAGCCTATATATATATGCACACACACACACACACACACACACACACATTATTGCAAATAACATGCAAAGATAAAGAACTTTGTGTATATGTATATATATATATAGGCTAATAACTTTTATCTGTGTATGGTATTAACATATGTATTTATTTATATACATACATAGGTTAATAACATACACAGATAAAAGTTATTAGCATATATATATATATATATATATATATATATATATATATATATATATATATATATATATATACTGTATATATACACACACAAACATTTATATACACATCTGGGTCATCTTCATGGGGCTTGCATTGCCTGAAACTAGGCCAGCCAGTCTGTCCCTTGTAGCATTCCCAGATGTTTCGTTGAATGCCATGGCTTCACAGGGAGGTTGAAAGTCGCAATGTTCCATTGAAATGTCGTCATCTGGCTCGAGCATGTCCCCGTTGTCCAAACACACATTGTGCAAAAAGGCACAGGAAGCAATGACCTGGGGTGCAAATGTTGGTTTGACTTCCAAGGCTCTGAAAAGTGTACACCTCCACCTTGTTTTCATGATACAAGCCCTTTCAATTATGCTGCGGGGCCTGGACTGGTAGTAATTTAAGCGCCCCTGGACTTCTCCAATCACTGGTTCTTTGTAGGGTGTGATCAAGCAGAGTGGGGTGTCTAAACAGGGATAGCCCCCATCACCTAGAATAATGTACCCTGTAGAGGGATAACATTGTGCCCTATAAAATGAACTGTTTTTCAGTATGCGTGTGTCGTGAACTGACCCTGGATAGCCAATAAATACATCTAGGAATCGTCCACTGGAATCACATATTGCTTGCATGTTGATGGAATAAAAGCCCTTGTAGTTTAAATAATCTATTTGGTGCCGCCGCGGGGGTTTGATCCAGATGTGGGTGCCATCTATTGCACCAATAACTTTGTTAAATGCAGGAGTTCTGGATAGTTGGACAAATCCTTGCCCCACTGCCTGCAGCTCCTCTGCTTGTGGAAAAGAGATGGCTTTCTTCAGGTTTACCCATATGTTTTGTGCCACTCTGTGGATTACACGATGGATTGTTGCTTTCGGTACATTGAAAACACTGGACACTACTCGATATGATAGTCCATGAGCCAGCCAGTAAACATATATTAAAGTTTCCAGCTGATGACCCCAGCCATGGTCCTGTTCTCTTTGCAAGAGCCTCTGCAAAGCATTCATTGCTCTTCTGCTCAGGCGGAAATCCTGCTTCAGCTCCAGCTCCAACCTTTAACCTGCAGTACGTTACTGGACGACCAGCCTGAAAGAAGAATTCACATCATTATTCTGCATTGTAAATACTTTTACTACATTGTACGTCTCCTCTTCCCGAACAAAGCACACAAGCTATTGATTGATTGGTGCGTTCAAGTCATCTTGTAAAGATCGTATTTACGAGTTGAACGCACATGAACACCACACAATATCGTAAATACGAGTGGGAAGCTCGGGATTATCTTTAAGAACTAGAGTTTAAAACCATTGCTTGCATTTGTGTGTATTACATTTAAATTAAACTCAAACGAAAGTGTCTTGAACACACCTGCCGTCGTAAACACAACAAATAAAGCAATAGGCTATCATGTACGATTGAGTGGTTATCAAGTCGTATAAACCCTGTAAACATTTAACACAGTAAATAAATAAATGGATAAAAACATAGGTCTGTACCTCCAACGTGAAAAAAAAAGCCCAAGCATGTCTTCTCATATTCGTAAATAGAGAAAAGTTGCAACAGAGGTCATAATAAAGCGAGAAGAGAGAATCCAGGCTTTTCGGAAATAGCGAGAGCTGAGGGATTTAAAATGTTAAAATGAGGAATATTAAAGCCAAAGCAAAGATGGCTGTTTTATTACTCAACAGATTGAGTAAGCTATTTTATTGAACGCATAAATTTCCATATATAGCTCTCTTCCAGATTTCATTGTAAAGCATTATCTACCATGAAGGGTCATTTCATTATGGTTTGTTGTTCTAGCGCTGTGCTGGAATTGATTTTCAAGGAAGTACCTCGTCTATAGCTAGTCAGCCTGAGATACATTCCACCTAAACAGGTTATATATCCAAACCAGTGATTTGTGAATGTTTTATGAGCTGTATAATAATCTCCCTCACTTTTTTAGGGTACATTTACACGACTACGAGATTTCTTTGTACAGATGACAATGTTGTCAAAACAATCCCCATCCACACTGATCCGTGAAAACGACTAAAAACACTGTATTATTCAAGCCAGGCTAGTAGTTGTTGATGTCACTTTGTAAAGAGATACTACGCGCCTTCAGACTAAACACGTAATGCGCATGCTGTCGCTGTCACTGTTTTCACTAATTCGTTTTTGTAGTTTACCCTGAGACACTAACGGTATTATACATGTATATTTTTTAAACTTGCACTTGAAAACCCGTTTTCAAAAGTTTGTGTTTTTATGCCCCCAAAACGCTGTTGTTGTGTAAATGTGTAGCCAAAACGCATAAAAAGTTTTCAATTTTTAGTTGAAAACAGTGTTGTGTAAACGTCCCCTTAGTTATGAGAAAGAACCATTCATCCGCAGTCATGCAGAGTCGAAGCACAAACAAAACATATTATGCCTTTAAAATGTGTTAAAATAGAAAATGGTTATTTTAAATTGTGATAATATTTCACAATATTACTTTTTACTGTATTTAATTAAAATAAACACAGCATTGGTGAGCACAAGAGACTTCTTTCAAAAAACATAAACTGACCTACCTCAAACTTTTGAACAGTATACAATTATAATAATTTGCACAGTATGGTATGATCATTCAACCCAAACCTACACCAATTCATGACTGTCATGGGGAAGAAAGACTTTAAAATGTTGTACAGTATCATACAATTTCTCTATCTTGAATGAATTATGAGTTGTTTGCACTGGTCTAGCACTGGTGTCACTGAAGAAACATTGTTGCCCAAAAATCTTCGACTAGTAGTCCTACTAATGAAGATGCTTAAGATAGTAAACATCTTGTTAAGATCCAGTGCACCAGTATCCAAAACAGCAATGCTGGTCTTTTGACCAGGGATGTTATGCAATGTTATTAACAAATCATTTTATGCATTTGACAGAAATTACTTGCACTTGAGCATGGCTAAATGATGTATCATCCAATGTTGCAAACAAAGACACTCAACATTAAATAGACACAAATGCTATTGCAAACAATTAGTATCATCTGGAACTTTAGACAAATATGTTCTTGATTTCAGACAGTAGTTCTAGCTGATGAATTTGTTGAGTACAAACATGACAATCATGAAAACATTTGTATGCCCTCTCAAGAGAACCCAATGGGTTGTTTAAAAGATTGAATTTAAAAATCATTTGGCTGAACATTTTTTGGTAATTCTCTTGCGCTCGTAAGAGGCTGATTTACACCTAACAAATAATGAATGTTGTGTAATAAAAAGAGTACAACAGAAGGTAAACACAAGTGTAGGTTATGTGACAGATAGCCTCTTACTGGAAATGATGAAAATATCATGCACATTGTTTATTTGTGGATTTAATCAATGTCATTCCAATATAAATGTCTGGTCTAAAGGATGTCAGTTTACAGAGAAAGTTTAAAAAGCATTTTCTCTTAATGTGTGTCCCCATGAGTTCAGCAATCAATAAGTCGTTTTTTTAATAGACCTATGGCATACAACTCATTATTGTCTCCACTGCACTATCAGAAGAACATATTGATGTAGATGTATGCAGTTAATTCTGGTCTTCCTAATTCACTGAGTCCATTTGCAGTCACAATGTCTAATAGTCACAGGAAAAGAATAGATTGGAAAGAGAAAGCAACCAATCTTTTTCCTCTACCAGGATGGTAAGGCCACAGACAGCTAATTATGGTTGTCACGCCTTCTTGGAGTACTTAACCCTGTTCTGTACACACAGCTTGCAGAGTTGTCTGCTAATAATATGGGACTTTGGGCTTCTTTTTTTTGGTAAGTCGCATTCAAAAATCACCAAAAACGCAACGCGAGTTGCATTTTTTTGGGCTGATTTAAAAAAAATATGTTTTTTTTGCTAGGAAAATCTGACAAGCAACTTTGTTTCTTTACATTTGTGGTCGCTGTTTTCTCCAACAAATTGATTGACACTCTGCTGATAGCCAGCTCACAGCTAATAGCCAATCAGTGCAATAACACAAGTGCTGTAGACCCTCCTCCACCTCAGTGGAGAAAAATCACGTTCAGTGTGCTGGCATGTGACATTGTAAACGCAAGCAATGATAGTTAGTAGATGTAAATAGACGTACATATTTTCACAAATAATGCTACCAACCGAGATGTACAGAGATAGAGAGGAATCATGGGACATAATGGATGGTGCTGGGATGAGAGGGACCTAATTACATTTTTTTTATAAGCATTACAGGCCAAACCTATTCTGCTCAAATGTGATTGGAGGATGTGTGCCATCCTTTGTTGCAATTTGATGATTTTTGTAAAATAACTTCTGTTTTTCCTTTTTAAACACTGAGTAGTTTATGTTGCAAGCTCATTTATTGATAATAAATAATATTATAATATTGGGCTTGTTCTGAGCATGCTTTTGAAGCTGCGGTTGCTTATTTGTCTTACGAGAGTTGGAGAGTCTTACTGGCAGCTTGGTTATTTAGCAAATCAGATATGGAATCTATTTTAATTCTATTTTTTTCTAATTCCATTGTTAGTCCTTTTTCACTAACAATTGTATCACTATAGTAATATCTAGTCGATGGGGTCTCTAGTCTTAGTTTGGTTTACAATAGATGAATAATAGCTATAAAAATAGATAGCAGATAGATTTACTAGTGCGAATAAATGTGGTTGACACGCTTACAGTTTTTGCGGTGTGTACATGGCCAAAGGTTGCAGAGGTAACCAAGGAGTTACACCTTGGGTAATGATAAATACAAGATACATATATATTTTACAAGCATAGACAGTTAATTAGACACTTCTGTGTCCACTTATATTAAGAATAATATGTAACATTTGCGTTTGCAATGTGTGAAATCCCTGAAGCTCAGTATATCAGATCACATGTGTTGACCCTTAGGCAATGACTCCAACTCCACATCTATTTTAGATTAAATCCACATGGGATAAACAACATTAATAGTCTGTCAATATTCCTGAGTCCTTGACAACATACAAAATGTAGCTAATCATAAAGTAAGTACATTTTTGCAAATTAGAAAAATAAGTAAATGTCATAAATCAAGATTATAAATCTTGGTTTGAAATCTTGTTCTGTTCAATATTCACATTTGTTGCTCCCATGGTTTGTGTTAACATATGGAAGTAGCTTCATAACAGAGATACAAAGTCAAAGGAATGCATTGTTTGATCAACTCCTGTTAAAGAAAGCTATATACCCTGTGGATTTATGAAAGATTTATTAAAGTAACACAGGAACAGCACACAGAGTGCAGCAGAAATCCCTCAGCATGCTGTTGATTTGGCACAACGGAGTAAACCGTAGGATGCTAGATGTCAAGTTATGTGTTTGTGCTAAAAGTTACTCTCTTCTCCTTCAAAGTTTAATAACCCATCATGACTCAGACAAAAAATGTGTTGTATGGAAAAGCTATGACGTTCCAGTTATTATAATGTCTCCTCCAGTACTTAGGTGCATAAATAAATCTATAACCAAATATTTCTTGCTTTAAGATCAGTGCTTTTAGACAGCATTTTAACATCATTCGAATCAGTGGTGGTCAGAAAAGGTGTACAACGCTTTCCGAAGGGTCAGTATATTTTTTACCCACTCAAATTATCGACCATATGCTTGTGTCCTGGATGAGAACATGTAAATGTTCCAGTTTAACCATATTTGGCTTTGACACATTTCTGCAATAATGTACTTCCAATTTTCAGTGTGAAAATGCTTCTGCTTGTATTTGCAGAAATAGTGCCTTTGTTTTCCAAGGGTGATAATGAAATACACCAAAATACCAAACAGCGTTGTCCACAGATGTGAATTGAAAAGCAGGGGTGTCACGTCTTTTTAAAGCTGGCTTACTGAAATGCGCTCTAAATGAGACTTGCTCCGCTGTGAAACAGGGCTACACATCTATGAAGCGACACAGGAAGGCCTGTCAGAGCCAGTCACGGCTCAGATGTTGCTACCGCTGGGCTATTAGGGCTCTGCTTATTAATTCTGCCGCGAATCACCACGGCCCCTGTTTTTGTCTGGCTAATCTTGACTTCATAACTGGTACATATGGCACGAGTTCATTACTGTTTGGCTCCGGCGTCTTGGCCAAGTGGTAATTTAATTCCGGTGAGGCATCAGGTGAACTGAGACTTCATGAAGATAGCTGCTCTCTCTCTCTCTTTTTCTCTCATGGATGCACACAATGAGACACACAGGTGTGTGCTGCGGTTCCGATGAGAGGAAGCATTTGCTTCGTCTCGTCGGAATATGAATGCGGTTTCTGTTTAGCAGCTGGAAGCTGGAAGAGTGTGTTCTTTGCAGAGAAGGTCAGGTGAGAAACGCATTTGCATTAAGAAACCCATATGACCTTTCTTCTGTTAAACAAACAGATATGAGACAATCCATACAAAGTCAATGGTGACCAAGGACTGTAAAGCTCCAAAGCTGACAAAAGAAAAATACCCAGCTTTGTGTGACAAACAGACTGACACAAAGCTATTATTCACTCTCCCCCTTTTGTTGTAGCTCTCAAATCTCATTTGTGTGATTTGAATATGTGCATATTTAAATTTGGCACATCACATCAGTTACAAGGCACACACGAACCAATGATGTTTTGCATGATTACCATCAAACTTGGCATTAAAAAACGAATTTGTCATATGAGATTTGATAGCTGTGTCAGAGTGTATAACTTATGTTTGGGCCTGTTCCTTGTGCAACGCTATTGAATGGCTTGATTTTTGTGGCTTGATAAACTACTTTTATTGTGGGTTTTTTATATTAGTATATTTGGAGCTTGACAGCCCTCGCTTACCATTCACTTCCAATGTACACTCACCTAAAGGATTATTAGGAACACCTGTTCAATTTCTCATTAATGCAATTATCTAATCAACCAATCAACCAATCACATGGCAGTTGCTTCAATGCATTTAGGGGTGTGGTCCTGGTCAAGACAATCTCCTGAACTCCAAACTGAATGTCAGAATGGGAAAGAAAGGTGATTTACGCAATTTTGAGCGTGGCATGGTTGTTGGTGCCAGACGGGCCGGTCTGAGTATTTCACAATCTGCTCAGTTACTGGGATTTTCACGCACAAGCATTTCTAGGGTTTACAAAGAATGGTGTGAAAAGGGAAAAACATCCAGTATGCGGCAGTCCTGTGGGCGAGAATGCCTTGTTGATGCTAGAGGTCAGAGGAGAATGGGCCGACTGATTCAAGCTGATAGAAGAGCTACTTTGACTGAAATAACCACTCGTTACAACCGAGGTATGCAGAAAAGCATTTGTGAAGCCACAACACGCACAACCTTGAGGCGGATGGGGTACAACAGCAGAAGACCCCACGGGTACCACTCATCTCCACTACAAATAGGAAAAAGAGGCTACAATTTGCAAGAGCTCACCAAAATTGGACAGTTGAAGACTGGAAAAATGTTGCCTGGTCTGATGAGTCTCGATTTCTGTTGAGACATTCAGATGGTAGAGTCAGAATTTGGCGTAAACAGAATGAGAACAGGGATCCATCATGCCTTGTTACCACTGTGTAGGCTGGTGGTGGTGGTGTAATGGTGTGGGGGATGTTTTCTTGGCACACTTTAGGCCCCTTAGTGCCAATTGGGCATTGTTTAAATGCCACGGCCTACCTGAGCATTGTTTTTGACCATGTCCATCCCTTTATGGCCACCATATACCCATTCTCTGATGGCTACTTCCAGCAGGATAATGCACCATGTCACAAAGCTCGAATCATTTCAAATTGGTTTCTTGAACATGACAATGAGTTCACTGTACTAAAATGGCCCCCACAGTCACCAGATCTCAACCCAATAGAGGATCTTTGGGATGTGGTGGAACGGGAGCTTCGTGCCCTGGATGTGCATCCC
Source organism: Tiaroga cobitis (assembly GCA_030578255.1). NCBI lineage: Eukaryota > Metazoa > Chordata > Actinopteri > Cypriniformes > Leuciscidae > Tiaroga > Tiaroga cobitis. The sequence goes on along the minus strand of CM060604.1, from coordinate 15,083,017 downwards.
ACAAATCTCCATCAACTGCAAGATGCTATCCTATCAATATGGGTCAACATTTCTAAAGAATGCTTTCAGCACCTTGTTGAATCAATGCCACGTAGAATGAAGGCAGTTCTGAAGGCGAAAGGGGGTCAAACACAGTATTAGTATGGTGTTCCTAATAATCATTTAGGTGAGTGTATAGAAAGGAACAGGATAAACATTTTACTAAGGCTAAGCATATATTTTTACGTTAAGTGTGGAATATGAGAGTAGGTGAATGACAACAGTTTTACATTATTGGTGAACTATGCCTTTAAACAAATATTATTTTGCTAGATGGAGAGGAAGGGAGATAGAAAGAGAGTTTTTTTTTTTTTTTTTTTGACAAGTATTTGTCATGATATCTTGACACCTGTGGATGTCTCACGGGAGAGTGACAGTTGTTGTGACTAGCATACCACAACCGTAACAGGTGTGACAACATTAATCTGTGACTCCATGCAAGAATTTGTTTTCTCTCGCAATGTAGCCTATCGTCTGATTTTGCGCTTCGTATTTTTTTTAAACAAAAAAAAGTAATGTTAATGGCATCTGTGCTCGCAAATATTGTTATTATATCATAAGGGCAGGTCGTGCAGCTACATTTCCAACGCTAATTCTTTATTTAATCATTTATTAAATCTATTTATCTGATGCACAGTATGATGACATATTGCTTTTAGGACATTTTGTCTGCGTGCATGTCAACTTTTTTTCCCGTGCACATCGTTTAGTGCTGTGTCGAGAGATCACTGTTGTAAATCATTTAGTTTTCAGCTCGACACATAGAGTCGGACCTCAATGAGAACATCATGCATACTCATGTTTTCTCCAGGTTTTTTTTTTCCCCCTTTTTTTTCTCTGGGTAGTTGTGTAGCCTACAGTGAGCCTTTTTTGAGATTATCGCAAGCATTTATTCCACATTGCAGGCTGCAGTGCTTTTAGAGACCTGTTGTTGAAGAGGCTGCTGTAAAGGGGCACATCTAATACATGACGGAACACACATGTCTCCAACAACGCTTTCTGCCAGGAACTTTATAATTATTTACGAAAGCAGCTGTCAGTCACCCATGTGTGAAGGAGCATGAATGGGGAATAGAAGGGGATTTACTCTCTTGGATTAAAGCGTGCTTGCTGTCAACATTTGAGCAGCAGGACAGAGCAACAAATAACATGCTGTGTGCACTGAAATAAATCTGAAACAAATATGGGCTTTTTTCGTGACTGGTGAATATAATTTAAACCCCAACGTCTTATTTTGTTTGTTGTCTATATTATGATAAAGCTTTTATCGTCTCCTCTTGAAAGCAATTACTGTCACCAGGCACATGGTGTTCAAGCTGTAATCTCACAAAAGAAATGGCTAAATCATTATCTCTTTACATCATTTCTCTTTTCATAAGTCATGTTAAGAAATCAAGTATCAATGATGTTTTTGAAGTCAACCGTTTATCCCCCCTTGTTGCAACAATTAGCATAGTTAAATACAAATGCAGTGCCCATGGATTTTGAATTGAACCACCAGGGGGCAGTATACATGTAACACTTCCCTGGGGTAATCAACCACAGCAAAGTGTACCCTCTATGTTACCATACAAACCAAGCAAGTACTGTAATTAGCAATCATTGCCTCGGATTCCTACCAACACATTTGCATTCTGCAAACTCTGGTCAAAGCAAATAAAAAAATAAAAAATAAAAAAAAAACTGCCAGAAAAAACAAAAACAAAACATTATATACGCTCTTTCCTGCCCACACCTAGCCGCATGCACACAAACAACCTTCTTGAAATGTGAAAGTTTTTTTTCCCTCTTGCATCAATATTTCCTCTATTAAATAATGTTTAGAGCTCTGAGAGCCTGGCAAGGGATGGTCGTGACTGGTACAGAGACTCCTAACAGATGCAGTGTAGGTGATGCGAATTGAGCACCTTCACTGACACGGCTTCCTGCTTTCGAAAGCTATGGGACCTGAGAGACTTCATTCAGACAGCAGGTGTTTAGCCAGGGAGATGGATCACTTTCATGACACCTTGGGATTTTGTTAAGCTTTGTTGTTGCTGTTCACATAAATTAGGCCTGCATTCGCTAATGGATGCTGATTAGTGTATTGACACAAACGCTCAGAGAAGGGGATTTGGCTTGTCAGACGGCGGCTGGCCAACGACCTTCACCTCAGGGTCGAGTAGCAGGTGAGGGAGAGCACTGTACATCCATGAAATCCAATTCTATTCACTGCATTGGGTATCAGCGCTCGCCTGTATTCAGAATAGCATACTACTTGCTGTTTCTGTGGTGTATACTGTGCATAGTGAGGGGGTGTGATCTTGCTGTGTGATTTTGCCATATGTATAAGGATTTCTGTATTATACCTGAGAAGTATGACCCATGTGAATCATGAAATGAACTTAGACAATCATTATTAAAACTCCAAAATTCTGCATTTTTTTAATACACTGCAAGAGCTAATGCTGCATCTAGCAACTCTCAGCCAGGGTCTAAAATGAACACTCTTCAAGCACCAAATGTGAGTAGCAAACTGCGTTGGCGAGTCGGATATGAAACTGTTTCTCGCCAGTTGGTACAATTATCAAATCAAAAAGGCTGCGATTTAATTACATAAATAAAGTGTGATGAGCAAAGTGTTTCAGAGTGAAGCATTTCACTGAGTTATTTTGTTAATAATAATAATAATAATAATAATAATAATTTTTGATCTGTAAATTATTAGTAGTAGAAATAGTTAATACTCGTTTTTTATTTTACAGTAGGGGGTGACTCAGGTTTGTGTTTTGAGTATATAATGCAGTATATAATGCACAGTATTCAGTAGCATGCTAGAATGTGAAAGCTTATTTTTTTGCCCCTAGATTGCAGAGTTTAAAATGAATGGTTTGTTTCTAAAGAACGTATCAGAGTGTGTGTAATAAGTGTGTGGGATACATGACCACAAATCCACCACATGGTGATATTCTCAACATTTGTTGTTAGTGGGAAGTGCAAAATTAGTATGTTACTCTTACCTCATAATGATTAGTGATCTGGATGGCACATGGCTGCATTACATTAAAGCATTAAAACGCATAAAACACCTTAATGTGCATGTTTGGAATGTAGATCAAATTAAGCCCTCGTTGTATGAGGTAAGTCAATAACATCAGTCAATATCAGATTATTTCATTTATAATGCAACAGAGAGATGAATAAGCGACCATGTACATACAAAATATACTTATCTTTTTTGAGGAGAAAAACGCCATTCCTGAAGTATGAATTGTGGAGGAAGTAATGGCACAAAATAAGACAGTAAGTGACTGATGGTGTCTGAAAATCTCTCCCTATTTAAAGGGACACTTCACCCATTTGCATTAAGCTTTGTATCTATAGAAACCCAGTCATATTTTTGAATGGTCATGGTTTATTACCTTATTTAAGGATTTAAGTGTTCCACTTCCTGCTTTTTATGACGTAAAAATCGTCATTTTGTGTCATAAAAAGCAGGAAGTCCCATTTCTTTGTATAAGGGTTGAGACTACAAACACTAGCTCATCATTTATTCAGGGTGTGGGACCCACTCACGCTACAGACCTATTACAGATCAGTGGGTGGGACTTCACTTGCTGATACTGAAATCAATATCCGCCATCTTGTTTGGAAGCTAAGCTAACAAGCGCTGTGGAGATAGGAAGTAACGACAATGACGGAAGAAACTAAACATGATATGGAAGAAGAGGATTTTGAAATTCTGCTGCTCGAATCCGATGTTCGTGGCTATCTTTACGAGCCGCAATATAGTGAAGAGCAGCTGAGGCTGATGGAGGAACAGGAGGCGGCTGCCTGTCGCGGACGAGGAGCCCGGACTGGCTAGAGCTGGGCGGACTGCTGGTGCCTGTGCTCTCGCCGTCTGCTGCAGAGGATTTCAACGATGGCAATTTCTCCTGGACAAAATCTCTGAATCAGACGAGCACGCGGACGTTTGTGTTGTGATATGAACCATCCTAGTGTCGGCTGACTGAACATCCAGGTATCATGCAATAATTCACTATATAGAAAGAAATACAAACGAGGAGTAATTCACTAATGAGTTTGCCAATGTAACGGGGTTCATTGTTGTGGGAAGGAGGAGGCGGGAACCGGCAAACATTTAAACATTTTAATAGTAAAATAAACAAATACAAAACAAAAGTATAAGCCAGCAGCCCCTCACTGCAGGCCACACACAACAGAAACTAAACACAGCATAAAATCAGGCCTGTTCCGATCTGAACTGTCGTCGCTCCTCCTTTTGTGCTTCCGCTCCTCCGTGAGAGATGCGAGACCGGTGCGTCTCACAGGTGTCATTCATTATCACTCGCGCCACCGGCCTCGCGCCGTCCTCTCACGTCCCTCGCCCTCGTCCTGCTCGCCACAGCCAACTAACTAGAAATTTTGTGTGAAATGAATTTCAAACTCTGGTGGCAGCTAGCCTTGTAGACGGAAGAGTGATTTCTCTGATGTTTGCGCTGTTCTGAATTAATGGGAGTGGCTAGCGGAGCTGTGCAATGTGGTGCATTGTGGGAGTTGTTGTCTTACATACAAATGCACCCTAAAGTTATTTTCTGTCTTTTCTCGGTCAAGAGGGCACCAAATTCAAAATTTCTTTTACATTTCGACTGCATATATGACCCAATTTTTAATAAAGATTAATGTTGAAATGGGTGAAGTGCTCCTTTAAGGCAGTGATGAAATTGAACTAGCCTATTATCTCTCTTTGTATTTAAGGTGTGATAGATTTCAGTCTGTGTTGTCAAGATTCTCTGGTTTTTATGCTTTCGTAGCACTTGAATGTCTGAACCTTTTTCTGTAGGATCTGACGTTCATTCGGCACAAAAAGCGTTGCAAATTGTTTTGTTACCTTGACAAGATTTTTTTTGGCAGTTACAGATCTCCCTCAGTACTTCGTTTGCTTGCTTTAATGTGCTGCATTTGCATGAAAATCAGTTTTCTGACATTTAATTTTAGGCAGTACTGAGATCCGTAGCAGTTGAGCCTGGCAAAACTGAAGAAAAAAAACCTGTTTTCAGGGCAAATACCATTTGATCTCCGCTGTGCCATAGACAGCATAAAAGCCTAATGACTGCACATGTAGTGTGTTCATTGCCTTTTCTCATCGAGTCACAGGCTAAAGAGGGAGGTGACTGGCATGTAATTCACACTTGTTGAAAAAGCGTCAAAGTAGGAGTTTATTTTCTTTCATTTCCCCTGGTTGCCATGCGAAGTCGAGGGAACGAATGTGGAGCTCCCAGTTACACCGTACTCATTACCACTGGAGCACAACTGTCAATGTTTATAAGGCTGCTGAAGGAATGGAGAGAGGGAGAGACAGGTGAGGGAGCTGGAGAGTTTTTGGGATGGGACAGAGGCAGACCGCCTCTCCAGAGTGTTGCGCCACGGCTGATCTCTCCTCAGGATGTTTGCTCTTATTCACTGCGACAGCTGTGGGCAGCACATTGCCTCTGGTCACCTGTGCTTCTCGCCAAGCCCACCAGACTGGGACATTCATCAAACCAAACAGCCCACGTTTAATTGGTCCACATCCCCACCTGCTGTCACTCACCTTGGCGGCACACGGGCTAGGGATACAGACGTGACGGCGTGAACACAAACCCTCTGCACCCACAAACCAGGCAGCAACAGGGTCATCTGAATTGCAGATGGGAAGCTGAATCTCTCCTTTTCTCATGCTTTGGTTTGGTTTCCATAGGGGTGTGTGCAGGGACGGCGGTAATGATGTGCCCTATCAGTTTACCTGCAGTCACCCTCGGCATCCGGGTGTGCCCTGGGGCTGAAGGCATGAGAGCGAGCTGAGCCTCCTTCGTCTCCAGCGAGCGAGACTTCTTTAGTATTCGACTCTTCTGCTACTTAAAAAAAGTTTTCTGGAACCAGCTTAATAACACCGCTGACTGAGTCCCTGGCATAATTCCCTCTGTCTTATTTGAATGGCACATGGCACTTCAGATATGAATTGCATATGCCCCCATAAGAGCAGAATGGCACCAAGAGGCACCTAATGAGCCTTTTACATTTTACTGTTAAACCTTCCATAAAACATCCGGTGTGTAGACGGCTTCAATGAAATTCCATGGTTTTAACTTTTTGGCTCAATAGGCATGAAGCGAGAGCACCATTTATCCAGGCTGATTTTAAATAAATAAATGCTCAAGCTCTTTTGGTCAAGTGTAGATGAGGCCGGAGCTTTAACTTTGGCGGTCTGAAGAGTTGGTTTAAGTGCGGCACATTTATCTCATTTATCACATTTTTTCTCTTTGTTCATGTGCTTTGTCTGAGTCTCTCTGTCAAACTATGCAAATATGGCTGTCCATATCCATTACTGTTCGGTGTGATGGAGACCAGCATACTTTGTTCAAATGAATGAGGAGACAGACACTGGCCTGTGACTTTTAATTACATACTATTGCCTACTTTTATGGCCTTGGCTTGAACATAATTATCCTAATTTTTCATGAATTCTTTTTAAAGGATCTATAAAACCAATGCTGGGCTGAACCTATAAAATAGTGAGTATTGTTATTTCAGCTTTAAAATATTGTTCTGTATTTACCTGGAAAGACATATCTGCAGTGCAGGAATCATACAGCATTTTGTATGCCTAACCAACTAGGATCTGTCTGTGTCTGCAGTTCTGGTAAAACAACTGAGCCTCATAGATGGATCTTGTTACCTCCTGACATAGTTTTATGATGGCTATTAAACAGCTTTGATTAAATCACTAGCACACTGTGTTTTTAATAGAATAAGACCGTTAACTCAAATTATTATTAAATATAATTATTAGATAACTATTTGTTTATCAGCAATTTATTGACACAGTTACTATTAATAATAATAATAATAATAGCTTTTAATATTATTATTATTAATATTATTAGATATTTGAGTTAATGGGCATATTTTATTGACAAATATAGTGACTATATTGATTATTTACAATTATTATTATTCAGTTCCAGTGGTGGAAAGTAACTAATTACAAATACATTCGTTACAGTACTTGAGTAGATTTTTTCATTTTTCTACTTTCTTGAGTATAATTAAATTGTGGTAGGCTACTTTTACGCTTACGTGAGTAAAATAAAAATCAAGTATTCAACTTCTCTACATGTATATTTCATAAAAAGTACAAAGTACTTTGACAAAGGTGCCGACGGAGCAACAGGGCAAGCTGACATTTGACAGACACTTTTCAAACTACTGCGGTGGAGCCCTGCGCTTCAGCCAATAACAGACATATCTGAAGCAGTTCAGCCAATAACAGACAGATCTGAAGCCCTTCAGCCAATAACAGACAGGTCTGACTCGGGTGCAAAACCAATCAAAACCTCCAGTTCGGCTGGGGGGCGGGGCGTTCAAACCGCGCTTTGACATTCAATCACTGGCGCTCGTGTTTTGAATCAGTAGAGCAAACGTTTCAATATTCAGTGAATGTAAGTGAGTATTCTGCTCATATTTAATTATGGCAACTACTGAAATGGGTCATACCATTGATAATTCCAGAGCACTGAGCAGTTGAAGTAAATAAAAAAGCTCGGCTCATAACATGGACGCAGTTATTCCATGGACGGAGCAAGATCAATGTAAGTGTCTAAAATACATGCACACAGTTCAATTAATGGTAAAGCTCGCCCTGTTTAACAATACAGCTAAACTAAATATACGAAGCAAACTTTGTACAAAGCTGAAAAACAGTGAAATAAATAGATCGCATGATCTATCTGTCAATCAGATGGATGTAAAAGTGTAGTTCGTTCCAATAGCAACAGTGGGCTCCCAGCACATTTTTGGTAGGCTACAACGAAAAAAGATCATTTAATTTAACACGTTAACCATACCCCACTTAATTTTTTTTTTTTACTGGGAATATTTTATTCATGCTGTTTTATTGTTTTTCATACCTTTTTTATCGGACCTCTCAATTAACCTTCTTTGCTTTCAATTATGAATGATTCAAATCAAAACATTCAAATGATCTTACCTGGACTTACTTTTCAAAATTAGTAATAAAAAAATTGCTCTTGACAACAGAGAAAGCTAGTAGTCTATATATGGAGCACTTTTATCATGGATGGATGCACTTTTTTGGGCTTCAAATTTTCTCCAGTCATTCACTGCCATTATAAAGTTTGGAAGAGCCAGGCCATTTTTTTAATATAATTCGGATTGTATTCGACTGAAAGCAGAAAGTCATATCTTCTAAGATGACTTGAGGGAGATTAAATCGTGGGCTAATTTTCATTTTTGGGTGAACTATCCCTTTAAAGACATAAATCATTCTTTTGAAAATACCTGATAGTTTCATAAACACATATATTATAGCTATAATGTGTTTGTCTTCATGTTTCATCAGTCAAAACATCACTATTTGCATGTTATTATATCCATATAAGGCATTTCCTGAAATGTGTAGTTTAATACTTCTATGCATCTGTACTGGGCCTTCAGTATGAATGAAACAGATGACATGAGAGTGTTTAGCACTCCATTTCGCTATCATCTTCCCATTTTGGGTAAAAATAGAAAAATACTAAAGTACTTTGTAACGTAGTTACTTGAGTAGTTTTTTAAGCAAACTACTTTTTTACTCTTACTTGAGTCATATTACATTTCAGTACTTCTAATTGTACTCAAGTAAATTTTTACTTAAGTAGCAATACTTTTACTTAAGTACAATTTCTCAGTACTCTTTCCACCACTGTTCAGTTCTAAATGTTTAATGGCATTGTTATTCTTCTTCCTCCTTTTTTTTTCTTTGTAAATGCTATTATAATGAATAAATGAAAGCTACACATAAAAAAAAAAAACGGTGAGCGATATCTTTGTGTCCTCTTCATATTTTTGAAGACATTTGAGATACATTTTCCTCAGGTTAACAATAGTGAGTGTTCAAAGCATCAGCAGCAGAACAAGAGTTACCATGAAGACATGACCACTAAGGAAGGTTTTTGAAAGACACCTTGAGCTAAATTCTTGAACTTAGCAAGGTTCAGGGCAGCAATAAATGTAAAAATGATGGGCTTGGATTTTACCTAGTACTCTCCATCATAGGGCTTTTGCTATAAATGTACTTGAAGCAATCTAAAATGCCGAAGGGGATGAGAATATAGCTTAATAGATGATATAGGGTGCATTCAAAAGGACAACGGCTCCTTTAAGGGCCGCTGTGTCTTTTTGCATAATGGTTATGTAAGTCCAGTAAGTCGCCATGACTTTGATGGGGTCCACCCTTATGTGAGACCCGCTTTGACGGAGGTGTAGCTCCCCGCATTCAGAAGCCTCATTAAAAGGCTGCCCAATTAAAAAGCTGTAATTGATCGCCTGTTTGCTAAATGCCTGCTCCGCTCTCGCAGAGGTGGGCTGGAGGTCAATTTCAAATGCTCCAAAGCCGAGATATGGTTTGTGTCCCCACGGCCAGGCAACTGGCTTCCTCCTCCTCCTTAAAAAGACCCTTAACATCTCCTTTATAAAGACATGAGTCCGTCCACTTAACAACTCATGCCTCCCTCCTTCATATGATATCACAGACTAATTTAGTGAATGATCTGGTGCATGGGCTGTGCTGAGGGAGCTTTAGTTGAATGCAAATAAACCTTTCGTGGAACCTCTTGCGCCTTTTGATTAATAGCCGAGATATAGCAGATATTTGGAGCCTAGTGTTTGTCAAGTATAATGCAAATCTGGGCCTCTAGGTGACAGGAAATGTATTCAGTGATTTAACTCAGTCAGTAGAGCCTAAGAGGTAGATCAAATTTGGAAGGCGTGCGTGCGTTGCACAGGTTTTTAGCTGTATATGTACTGTATCTATTTCTAATTATTTGTCTAATTAATAGTTCTTAAATATTATTCATAATTAAAAAACATCTGGCAAGTGTGTGTGTGTGTGTAAAGGATATAGGATAGAGGGTGTATATGTAAGCCAATCATGAAACCAACATTAAACCATTTTAAACAAATATTTTCCTGCAAGTACATTTCTAAGTACTTGGCATATGTGTTTTAGTTTTTCCTTCCTTTTAAAACTGTGTTATTTTGTTTATTTATCATGGACACCCTTATATGTCAATGACCCATTCGCATGTTGGGCCTCATGATCACACTATTGGTAGTACCAATTATCACATGAGCTCAATTATTACAAACTCAAAGTGCTGATGTATCTTTTCCTGAAATTAGAGGCATTCTCAAATAAGCAACTCAAATGTCTGCTGCATGATTTACTCTGAAAGAAAGATAATGGCAGGATGGAGCCAACTACTATCTGAGACAAAGCACTCAGAAAAAAAAAAAAAAAAAACAGAAGACCAAAACTATTAACTGCCATAAAGCTGGTGCTTTAAATAACTGGATCTGGGTGTGCATTTGGATACATAACTTGGCTGGAGCCTCAGATGTCCTCATAGACTCTTTAACTGCCATGTTATTGAGAGAGAGACAGAGCTCCATGGCTTCTGAAGTCCGTCAGCTACAAGGCCTTAATCATCTCTCAATTAGATCTATCTCTTAATATTACCACTGTCTCCTATGATGTGTACACAGCACAAGACAGTTCCGCTGACTCCATTATGAATAGAGACACCGCCTTATGTGGTCTCATTATTGGATAAGTAAGAGGATACAGGAGGCAGACAGAAGTTTTAAGGCCGGCCGGAGTAGACGCCATTCCCATTAGCGGCAAGGCATTAACAATGTCAGCGACACAAATGAGGAGAGGAGAACAAGAGGGGATAGAAGAAGGATGGGGGGGGGGGGGGGGGGGATTTTGTCGGACATGGTCCAAGAACATCAACAGTAATTACAGTGATGCTGCCATCTTTCCTCAGATTGAACATGTGCATGATGATGATGTGTAGGATCCAACAGCCAAAGGGTTCAGTAAATGCTCTGAAGTGTATTGTACGTCTATTGTAAGCTATAGTTTCTGTAAAATACATGTTGTTTTCTCTAGATGCTTAAAGTATGACAAAAGGTGCACCTACAAAATGTACCATTGTATGACTAATCTATGACTAATACCTAAACTAATTAGTACATGAATCAATGTTGTTATTTTTAACTAAAACGTAAAAAAGGTGAAATATAATATAATATTAGATGAAAAACGTAAGTGAAAATTAGAAACGTTGCCTGGGCAACTAACTTAAATGAAATAGTATTTCGAAAACTAAAACAGAAATTAAACAAACATAAATATAAAAAAACTACCTAAAACTAATAAAACTGACAACAACATTCAAAATGATTCAAATTAAAATGAAAACTGAAATAACAGTTCAAAATGTTATAATAGTACATAAATAATACTAAAATAACATGGATATGAATATGATCATTCAGAACCATGTTATAAACCATCACTATACCATGGTACATGCACAGGTTTTTTTGTTTGTTTTTGTTGCAATATTATGCCATTAATATTGCTAGTATATTATAATGTTAGTTATATTATCAAATTCAGTAAATATTTATTTCCAAAGAATATTTTTAAATAAAGGTTTATTTCATGTCAATTAACAGTGCTAAAAATGCCTTTTTTGCATTACATTTTTTTCTCCATTCAAATTCTTCACAGGCGCCCTAGCACTCATTGGCTAAGGCTGTATTATGTAGCATCTACTTTTCAATTCCAAATCACATTTTTCTGTTTTATTTTGTAATACGCAGTAGTTAAATGGTTTATGGTTTGACAGCAGGTTTTTATAACCTATTATGAGACTGAACATGCAAAATGCAGTATAAATGGCCTCTCATTGATATCATTCATTTTGATAAAAGCACTTAGTAATTATCAATTTTGTTTAAGCACATAACAGAGCCGAGCACGACTCAGTGATGGAAGACAAGTCATTCTGATGTGTGTCACCAAGTCATTAAGCTGCATTTGAGGGAAGCCTGCAATCTGATTCATCACTGCAATAATGAGCCAGAGATGAACTCATCAATTTAATTTTTCCTATTACCCATAGACGAGCCCTCATATCTCTTTATATTTCTTCTGCTTTTCTGTATCTTCTTCATTGTGTGTATTCTCCCTCTCTCTGGTGCGTTATGTGTGAAGGAAGTACTAAAGCAGACACATGTGCAGCCAGTAACGAACGGGTCTTTAGCATATTTTTAAGAGGGCTCAGACAGCAGAGTCTGTGCTCCAGTGCCTCTCTCGTCTCTTCTCGTTCTATGGAAGGTTTTGTTTGAAAACTATTTGAGGGAGCTCATTTCAAACAATTACTTTAAATACAATACACAGCAGCGATGAGCACTATAATCATTCCAAAATCAGTGCTTACAGTACGCATGTTCTTTAATTTACAATAGTCAGTCCTGCTGTGCAGGTATATGCTGTTTTTGTCTTTTTTTCTGGGTGAATGACAAAGGGCAGGCAATAAGCTTCCTGGAAGTAAGAGAGCAGTGACAGGAGGCATGTCAATGTCGTGAAGAATGTACTTGACAAGGAAGATGAGGCGATCAGGAAGCAGATAGACAGCGAGGCACTGGAGCAGACTCTCCTGAGCCCCCTTAAAAATAATAATAATTGTTTCAACTGAGGTGATGAGATGTGACCAAATTGTTTTTTAATAAAGATTTCTATTTTTCCATTGGGTGAATTAGAGGGAAACGCAAAAAAAAAACCCTTACGAAAAATAGGTATACTTCAAGTTACAATAAATGATGTTTTATAAACAAGGTTCGGGAGGAGCACGTTCAAATAAATCATTCCAATCAACTCGTGACCAAACTATTACATGTCTACCCTATCAGCACGAGAGGAAGCATATATAAATATCCACTGTCAACTCACCTAACATTCCTTGACAGTTTCAGCATTTGGTCCCGCCCTTTTGCCACAATGTCAGAGATCGAACTCTACCCTTCCGATGACAACTCCTTCATCAGCCAGGCTCCATCTCAGCTCCCTATCACCGCTACGAGCTCCCATGCTCAACAGGATACCGCTCCCTCACCTCCAGCTTCACGGCGCGGCCGCCGGCCTAGCCGAGCCGCCTCGCGTACCCCGAGGCGACGTGGTTTGCCCTCACCTCCACCATCAAGACCTCCACCATCTCCAGCTTCCTCCTACACCTCAGCACAACCCAATATTCCGGCAATCGAGAAATGGACAGTGCTGGGGCTGAGACAAGCGCTAATCAGCGCTGACGTTCATTTTTCTAGGAGGATGAACAAATCACAACTGTACAACTTGTATGTTTCTCTCCAGGCAGCTTTCCCTTCTCCGAAATCCACTCCACCTTCAAAAACAGCAAAAAAGGCAAGTAACAAAACATCAAACTCACGTTTTCAGAAAACTCCTTCTCCCGACGCTGCAGGGCCCAGTTCTACACGAGCGCCAGGCCACAGCAGGCCTTCAGCTAGCCTGGGCCGCACCCCAGATTCCGCCGCCGCCAGGCCCCACTACTCTCTCCGCTCTGCTGAGCTACAGACCGTGGCGTTTTCCAGCACCGCACCTCACGCCACTTTGCCAGTTTCATGCGAAACAGGCCGCTCTTTAAACATGAGTATGCCAACGCTTCAAGCCCAACCACCCCACCATCCTCCCGTAACCTTTTCCAACCCTTTTTCCTGTCCCTGGCCTGCAGTCCCACCGTCAGTCTCTAGCGCGAGATTGCCTCAGCTAGAGCCGCAGGCCCACACACACTTCCTACCTCCCCAGCTCTCTTCTTTCCCAACTTTTCCAGCTCCCCCCCAAGCTTTAGGGACCGACCCAAGTGTGAGGTTGCCTCCACAAACGGCTTCAGTCCCGGGTTTTTTCCCTCCTAACACTTTTTCCCAAAACCATTCTTCTTTCACCCTATTTTCCGCAACGCCGATGCCCATCCCGCCGAACGCTACAGCTATGGAACCGCCCCCCGTGACCAACAACATCAGAGCCCAGATACTCACAGGTGCAGATATCGATTTATCCTCTCTTCTATCTATCCTCCCTTCCTCTGTTTCAAATAGGCAAATCGATTGCGGCGATTTTGCAGTCACCTTGAAAAACCCAGTTCACAATTCATCCCGCATCCTGTCATTTTCCAAATTCGCAATTGCTTTCAGCCGGTATAGCGAAATCATTTGCGCCGTACTCCCCCACAGAAGACGAGAACTGAACGACTATCTCGCGATAATTGCAGAGCTCGCGTTGTCATATGGAGGAACACATTTTTACACTTACCACAAATTGTTCTCAGCAAAATGCGCCGTCCGTGTAGCTCAGTGGAACCAGTGCCCTTACTGGGGAGCCCTTGACACAGAGCTACACAACAGAGTGTTCTTAGGCTGCCGCAACATATCCTGCGCAGTTTGCAGATCTGTCTCTCATTCCACCACAGCTTGTCCTTTGATTAACCCCGAAAATCCTCCCCGCCCAGATTCATCAGCTGGAAAATCAACCAGTTATGTCCCGCGACCAGCAAACTTTAATCCCAACGACTCAGCTACGGATTCCCAAAGAAGAAAAATCTCATTCCCATCCAACAACCAAGCCTGCAATAATTTCAATGCGGGGCGTTGCCTAAGGCAACGCTGCCGTTTTTTACATATTTGCAGCTACTGTGGCGGCGCGCACGCGCGCACTATATGCCCTGTCAAAAGGTCTGTAAATAAAGATTTAAAAAACTACTTATCGACTCCTGTGAATTTTTCCCGTCTGTATTCTGAATTATCCCACCACCTTAACACTGATTTTAAGGACTATTTACTGTCTGGTCTCGAGCATGGCTTTAATCCTGGCGTCGAAAGCCTCCCCACACAGAGTATCATATGTGATAATCTCCAATCTGCTTTCGCCGAACCTGACACAGTCGACACCCTGATAAAAATGAAATCGAATCGGGTTTTGTGATTGGTCCTTTTGACATTCCTCCATTTCCGTATCAGCCCAATTGGAGTGGCCACCAGAAAATTTTCAGGCAAAAAACGCCTTATAATCGATCTTTCAGCCCCCCATAATTCTCCGTTTCCAAGCATTAACAGCCTCATCTCGCTCGAACAATTTTCTCTTCATTACCACACCATTGATCAAGCCATAACATTGATTAAAGACGCAGGTTACGGCGCTTGGCTTGCTAAAGTTGACATCACCTCTGCCTTTAAAGTGATGCCCATCCACCCGGATTCGTGGCATTTGTTCGGCGTACGATGGCAAGGGAAATTTTATTTTTCTGTCCGTTTAACTTTCGGCTGCAAAAGTAGCCCCAAAATTTTCGACATGCTATCAGAGGCTATTTGTTGGATTCTTTCCAATAACTACTCGATACCCTACCTAATCCACTTGCTAGAAGACTTCCTGATCATCTCTCCGCCTGAATCCATCCCAGCCGCACATCTCCTCACAGTCCAAAAAGTCTTCCAGCGAGCTCGGGATTCCAATCGCCCAAGAAAAAAACATGGGTCCAGCCACATCCATCGAATTCCTGGGCAATAAATTGGACACAATCAACTTCCAGGCCTCACTACCCAAGGAAAAAATCGACAGGATTATTCTGGTCGCATCCACCCTTCTAGAAAATCCAAATTGCTCTAAACGAGAGCTTCTATCTCTGCTCGGCCATTTAAACTTTGCGATGCGCATTATCCCACAAGGTCGCCCTTTTATCTCACATCTCCTCTTCCTTGCATCATCAGTTCACGAGCTAGAGGACCAAATCTCCCTAACTACTTCATGTAGCAACGAGCTCAGTTTATGGATAACTTTCCTTAAACAATGGAACGGCCTGTCTTTTTTCTATAATAATCTGATTTCTCTCCCTGCGGATATCCAACTGTTCACAGATGCAGCTCCTTCCGTTGGTTTCGGAGGTTTCTACCAAGGTCGTTGGTTCACGTCTACATGGCCAGCAAAGTTGTTAGATTTACCACAATCACTAACATCCTCAGCATTGTTCGAGTTGTATCCTTTAGTGGTAGCAGCCTTCTTGTGGGGCAAAGAATGGTCGACTAACAGCATCATGGTACACTGTGATAATGAAGCAACCGTGCATTGCATCAACAAAGGCCGCTCAAATTCTCCTGCTTTAATGCCTCTCCTAAGACGCCTCATTTGGATCGCAGCTTGCGACCAGTTCATCTTAACTGCAAAACATGTTCCTGGGTCCAAAAATCAAATAGCTGACTCTCTCTCGTTTTGCTTTCCAGAAATTCAGGCTGTTGGCACCAGAGGCGGACCCATGCCCAACCCCAGTACCTCACTATTCAGAGTTAATATTCCCATAAACCATCCATTGAAACCACTTCTAGATGCCTCTCTTAACTCCATTCTGCAAGCCGTTTCACCCAGCACCCTCCAAGTCAAGTCAAGTCATCTTCATTTATATAGCGCTTTTAACAATGGATTGTTTCAAAGCAGCTTTACAGAGATAAACATATAATTTAAGGTAACAGATTGTTTTGGCATTATAGCGGTTCTTGAATAATGTTATTTCCAGCTAAAGTTAACTTTGATTGATTCACCTCCGTCGAAATGATCAGACTTTTAAACGCGAACCTGTGATTAACGCTGACGGCGTTCACACGCTCATTCAGAATTGATTCTATAGTTATGTGCTTTTTAAAATATGTGCGCAGGTTTAGAATTCATACAACCCAGCCTAAACAAACTACTTTTCTTGCCTATAAATTTTGATACAGAATTTTGTTTTATTTTATCACTTCGGGGTACGCGAGCCGGAATTCACAACGCTTTATCTGTAGAGTGGGAAAGGGATCCTCCATAGGGAGAGGATAGTGGACACTTCAGCACTGCATTGTCATCGGGTCCAGGCGGATCTCCTTCGTCAGATCTGGACACGGCCTGGATCCGGCAGGCTGCGGGAAAACCTCGGGATAAACAAAGACACTAATATTAGCGTAGATGCCATTCTTCTTATGATGTAGCGAGTACATCAAGATTTAAGGGAAGTGTTCCCAGTTCCGGCTGACCTAATCTATGCAGCCTAACATTGAATTTATAGAAGTCTATAGTGTGTTATGTGTATGCTAGGTCAAAGAGATGTGTTTTTAGTCTAGCTTTGAACTGACAGAGTGTGTCTGCTTCCCGGACAATGGTAGGAAGACTGTTCCAAAGTTTTGGTGCTAAATAGGAAAAGGATCTACCGCCTGCAGTCGATTTAGATATTCTAGGTATTATCAACTGGCCGGAATTTTGAGATCGCAATAGACGTGAAGGACTATAATACGTTAAGAGCTCGCTCAAGTACTGCGGAGCTAAACCATTTAGTGCTTTGTAGGTAATCAACAATATTTTAAAATTTATACGATGTTTAATAGGGAGCCAATGCAGTGTTGACAGAACCGGGCTAATATGGTCATATTTCCTGGTTCTGGTAAGAACTTGAGCTGCGGCGTTTTGAACTAGCTGTAGTTTATTTATTAAGCATGCAGGGCAACCACCCAATAGAGCATTACAATAATCTAGCCTTGAGGTCATGAACGCATGGATTAATTGTTCCGCATTTCCCAATGAGAGCATATGGCGTATTTTAGATATATTTTTAAGATGGAAAAATGCAGTTTTACAGATACTAGACACGTGGCTTTCAAAAGAAAGGTTGGTATCAAAGAGCACACCCAGGTTCCTAACCGACGACGAAGACTTGACAGAGCAGTCATCAAGTGTTAGACAGTATTCTGGGTTATTACGTGTGGAAGTTTTTTGTCCAATAATTAGAATCTCTGTCTTTTCAGAATTTAGTAGTAGGAAATTACTAGTCATCCAATTTTTTATTTCAGCTATGCATTCCGTTAATTTTGTGAATTGGTAAGTTTTGTTGGGTTTTGAAGAAATATACAGCTGAGTATCATCGACATAACAGTGAAAGCTAACTCCATGTTTCCTAATGATATCTCCTAATGGTAGCATGTACAGAGTGAACAGCAGCGGTCATAGTACTGAGCCTTGTGGTACGCCATACTGAACTTGTGATCGATAAGACATCTCTTCATTTACTGCTACAAACTGATAACGGTCAGATAAGTATGATTTAAACCATGCTAGTGCAATTCCACTAATGCCCACATAGTTTTCTAGTCTATTTAAAAGAATGTTGTGGTCAATTGTGTCAAATGCAGCACTAAGATCGAGTAACACTAATAGAGAGATACAACCACGATCGGATGATAAGAGCAAATCATTTGTGACTTTAATGAGAGCGGTCTCAGTACTATGGTACGGTCTAAATCCGGACTGAAAATCCTCACAGATATCATTTCTTTCTAGAAAGGAACACAGTTGTGAAGATACTGCTTTTTCTAATATCTTTGACAGAAAAGGCAGATTCGAGATCGGCCTGTAATTGACTAATTCTGTAGGATCAAGTTGTGTTTTTTTAACAAGCGGTTTTATCATAGCCAGTTTAAAGGTTTTTGGTACGTATCCTAGAGACAAAGATGAATTAATGATATTAAGAAGAGGATATATGACCTCTGGAAACATCTCTTTCAGTAGCTTAGTCGGTATAGGATCTAACATACAAGTTGTCGATTTAGATGAATTAACGAGTTTGCAGAATTCTTCCTCTCCTATAGCAACAAATGAATCAAAATTTTCCTCAGGGAGACTACAATGCACTTCCTGATGCGATACTGTGGTAGACGGTTGCATAGTTATAATTTTGTCCCTGATATTATCAATCTTATAAGTGAAGAAGTTCATAAAGTCATCACTGCTGTGTTGCTTGGACACTTCTGAGCTTGAAGCTTTCTTTTTCGTTAGTTTAGCCACTGTTTCAAATAAATACCTTGGATTATGTTTATTTTCTTCTAATAGGTTTGAAAAATAAGCAGATCTAGCAGCTTTTAAAGCCTCTCTGTAAGCAATCGAGCTCTCTTTCCACGAAATCCGAAATACCTCTAGTTTAGTTTTCTTCCAGTTGCGCTCCATTTTTCTGGCTGCTCTCTTAAGGGCCCGGGTGTGCTCGCTGTACCACGGCGTTGGGCTATTTTCTTTAATCTTCTTTAAGCGCAACGGAGCAACTGCGTCTAAAGTGCTGGAAAAGAGAGAGTTAAACGTTTCTGTTGCAATATCAAGTTCTTCTAAGCTATCCCAGCCCGTTCTCATCCTTTGGCGTCATATAGGTGACGCTATATGACAAAACGTCGAAATACTACGCACATGGCACCCTTTAGTGTGAATATAACACGCGAACCCAAGGCGTCATAAAGTTGACTGGCATCCTTTAGCGTGAATATGAGACGCAGACCCTACAACACACCTAAACCTACCCATCACTTCGCGTGTTATATTCACGCTAAAGGGTGCCATGTGCGTAGTATTTCGACGTTTTGTCAGGCGTCACTTATATGACGCCAAAGGATGAGAATGCGTTGGCTATCCGGGATGCTGAGATGATGAAACTGATTAGGAAGATTATTGATAAAGCAATCTTTAGTGGCAGAAGTTATAGGTCTAACGTATTTATAACACGGAGTCGGCTTTGCAGCCTTGGCTAAATGTAATTTACATGAGACTAGATAATGATCTGAGATATCATCGCTCTGCTGCAGAATTTCAACGGCATCAACATCTATTCCATGTGATAATATTAGATCTAGAGTATGATTACGACGATGAGTAGATCCTGACACGTGTTGTCTAACTCCAATTGAGTTTACAATGTCTTTAAATGCCAATCCCAATGCATCTTTTTCATTATCTACATGTATATTAAAATCACCAACAATTAGTACTTTATCTGCAGCCAATACTAATTCTGATAGAAAGTCTGCAAATTCTTTGATAAAATCTTTATGGTGCCCTGGTGGCCTGTATACAGTAGCCAGCATAATTCTCAAATGTGATTTATCGTTTACACTATATATTTTTACATTAAGCACCAATACTTCAAAAGAAGTATATTTAAAGCTAGATTTCTTAGTGGTTTTGAAAATATTACTATAAATTACAGCAACACCTCCCCCTTTGCCTTTCAGACGAGGTTCATGTTTATAACTGTAATCTTGTGGGGTTGACTCATTCAAAATAATGTAATCGTTTGGTTTTAGCCAGGTTTCTGTCAAACACAGCATATCAAGATTATAATCTGAAATCATATCATTAACTATGAGAGATTTTCAAGTAAGGGATCGAATATTCAGCAACCCAAGCTTTATCATTTGCTCATCTGTATTATATCTGTTTTTTATTTGTTGAACATCAATTAAATTTTTAACCTGACGTTTTTTGGATTTCCAAATTCGGGGAACAGACACAGTCTCTATATGATGACATCTAGGTGAAAGAGACTCTATGTGATGGGATTTATCTGACCTTGGTGACGTGAGGCCGCTAGCAGACGGTCGGTTTAGCCAGTCTGTCTGCTTCCTGACCTGAGCCCCAGATTGTCATGTTTTATCTCTAAGACTATGAGCCAAATTACTAGAGAGAAGAGCAGCACCAGCCCAGGAGGGATGGATACCATCTCTTTTCAACAGATCAGGCTTGCCCCAAAAACTTTTCCAATTGTCTATGAATTTTATATTATTCTGCGGACACCACTTCGATAGCCAACCGTTCAGTGAGGCCAATCGGCTAACTATCTCATCACTCCTGCGTACAGGAAGGGGGCCAGAGTAAATTACAGTGCCTGACATCGTACTTGCGAGTTCACACACCTCTTTAATATTAATTTTGGTGATCTCCGACTGGCGGAGTCGAACATCATTAGTGCCGACATGAATAATGATCTTAGAGAATTTACGATTAGCATTAGCCAGCACTTTTAAATTTGCTTTGATGTCAGGCGCTCTGGCTCCCGGCAAACATGTGACTATGGTGGCTGGTGTCTCTATTTTCACGTTCCGTGTGATCGAATCACCAATTACCAGGGCACAATCAACAGAATTCTCAGTGGGTGTTTCACTGAGTGGGGCAAATCGGTTTGTTATGGGAATCGGAACGGAAGAGTGGTTCTTTGATCCGCGACTAGAACGATCTCTCACGGTCACCCATCTGCCCTGCTGCACGGGCTCTACTTCAGCCGGAACCGAATCATGTAAAGAGTTCACTATGCTAGGCGCATCCAAAACACTATCTAAAGATCTAGCATTCTTACCATCCTCAATTAAAGTTTGGATGCGTGTCTCTAGTTCTGAAATCTTCTCCGTCAGCCTGACTGTCTCCCTGCATTTATCACATATAAATCCTATATTGCCATCGGAGAAGGCTAACGTTATACTAAACATATGACATGTGACACAGGTGACAATAACAGGACAAGAAGACATTACTCACCGTGTTTGTTGACTGATTTCTTACTTACCTGGACTTTATGAACTCAAAGGCGCGGGCGCGCGAGAGAAAATAAATAAATAAATGAGCGCACGGGTGGCGCGTTAGCAGGCTAACGTTAGCGAGTTACTAGCGTGCTGTGTTAACAATAACGGAAGCTAGAGATGTAAGGTTAATCTGAGATGTTGGGTAAGCTGTATTTAGTAGTATAAACAACTAGATAGTAAATGATGGCTCAAAACATAAAGAAATACGAGGCTCAGGCGAAGCTTACAGCCTCGAAGCAAACAAACACACAGCAGGCAGCGAGGCAGACAGGAGCAAATCCTCCAATCCTACCTAACCGCATGGAAGTGTTTTAAGTCTTTCCACTTCACATTCAACCAGCCTTTTCCCAGTTTTTCTCTGCTCAACATCACTTCATTTATATCCTATCTGGACAGCACCAAGAACCTCAAAGCCCGCTCCATCAAGGGCTATCTAAGCGGAATCCAATTCTTCCACAAACTCCTTTTTGGTTCACCCTCCGCAGACATAGCAAATTCCCAGACATCAATGCTTATCAAAGGCATCCAAAAAACCCAACCAACCTGTCCAGATGCCAGACAACCAATAACCTTGGACATACTCACCAAATGCATCTCTACCCTCCGCCGAGGCTACCACTCCACCAACACCGCCCGCACACTGGATGCCATGTTCATATTGGCTTTCTTCGGTTTCCTCAGATGCTCTGAACTCACCGTCACCTCCAACTTCAACCCTAAAGTCCATCCCACAATCTCAGATCTTTCAGTATTAGATAACGAAACCATTTCTTACTTCATCAAACAAAGCAAGTCAGACCAAATGAAAAAAGGCCACTTCATATATATCTTCAATCTCCAATCACCAATCCAACCATACCAAACTCTCTTCGCGTACTCACAATTCAGAAACTCTCAGACCAAGTCCCCTTCCGGCCCACTATTCACCGACGATTTCAATCGCCCCGTTACACGTTTCTGGTTCCAAAAACATCTCAAATCCATCTTACTCCAATCAAACATCCCAGCAAATAATTTTTCCAGCCATTCATTCCGCATAGGTGCAGCAACCACAGCTGCCCAAAAAGGCCTTCCCCAGCAGCAAATCCAAGAGCTCGGCCGCTGGTCGTCGGATGCCTTTAAGAGTTACATCCGTTCTAACCACCTCCATACCAAAGAAGCCCAACGATCCCTACTCAGCTAACTTCCTCTCAACCCACCATAGGATCCCAGGAAGCAAGCCAAAGGCAAGTCCATCTATCGTTGCAGCAGCACCCTCTACTCCGCCCCGCAGGAACTCCATTAACTCAACCAAAGTCTGATCCACTGCCGCAGCAGTGTCATCTACTCCGCTCCCGCAGGAGCCCCATTATTTCAAGCAAGTCTGGTCCACTGCCGCAGCAGTGTCGTGCACTCCGCTCCCGCAGGAGGTCTGTTACTCCATCCAGCTTGCTCCACTGCCGCAGCAGTGCCATCTACTCCGCTCCCGCAGGAGCTCCATTAACCTAAAGCAAGTCTGGTCCACTGCCGCAGCAGTGTTGTGCATTCCGCTCCCGCAGGAGCTCTGTTACTCCATCCAGCTTGCTCCACTGCCGCAGCAGTGCCATCTACTCCGCTCCCGCAGGAGCTCCATTAACCTAAAGCAAGTCTGGTCCACTGCCGCAGCAGTGTCGTGCACTCCGCTCCCGGAGGAGCTCTGTTACTCCATCCAGCTTGCTCCACTGCCGCAGCAGTGCCATCTACTCCGCTCCCGCAGGAGCTCCATTAACCTAAAGCAAGTCTGGTCCACTGCCGCAGCAGTGTCGTGGACTCCGCTCCCGCAGGAGCTCTGTTACTCCTTCCAACTTGCTTCACTGCCGCAGCAGTGTCATCTACTCCGCTCCCGCAGGAGCTCCATTACTCCTTCCAAACTTGCTCCACTGCCGCAGCAGTGTCATCTACTCCGCTCCCGCAGGAGCTCCATTAATCTAAGGAAGTCTGGTCCACTGCCGCAGCAGTGTCGTGCACTCCTCTCCCGCAGGAGTTCCGTTTACCAAAGAGTCCACTGCCGCAGCGGTGTCTTCTCCTTCTTTTCCATCCTCCTTATTTCCACCGTATCAGCCATACCATCCTCCTCCGTCCCTGCACCATTTACAACCTTCCACCCAAGAGGCACACCCATCCAACTCCAAGTCAACCAACTCTCGTCCTACGTTAAAGAAACCTCCCAGCAACCACCTCTTCCCGCAGCTGATATCTTAAGCTTTACATTTCACAAGTTTTTGGGGGGTCATCAGCATCATTCTGGCGGCTGCCCTGCATTTTATTTGCAGCTTTTTGGGGGGAGTACTCTGGGTTCGGGCCGCATACCGAGCCCGGAGCCCTCTCCTCGGACAGCACGCCAAATATGCATCTATTCTATCTGACTTATTTGTAAGTGTGAACTCGTGAAATGATGTTTTATAAACAAGGTTCGGGAGGAGCACGTTCAAATAAATCATTCCAATCAACTCGTCACCAAACTATTACATGTCTACCCTATCAGCACGAGAGGAAGCATATATAAATATCCACTGTCAACTCACCTAACATTCCTTGACAGTTTCAGCATCCCTCCACCACCCCGACTCCTCACTCCTGGCTCATTCTTCCACAGTCAGGAACGGGGGAGAGTACTCTGGGTTCGGGCTGCATACCGAGCCTGGAGCCCTCTCCTCGGACAGCACGCCAAATATGCATCTATTCTATCTGACTTATTTGTAAGTGTGAACTCGTGAATCAATCCTAAAATTCGTCATTGGTAACTTTCCTTTCGTGCCATTCGCGCCAGACTTGTGAATTCAGATAACTGGAGACTCTGAACGGATCATTGAATCAGTGAGTTGTTGACTGGAGAACAGTCCAATTCGCAAATAAATCGTTCTGTGTGATTTACTAATTTAACAGGTTCATTGAAAAGAATCGGAAGAACCTTTCACGAATCGGAAGTAAAGTATATTTTTAAGTAAATTCCTATGTACACTACCAGTGGACTACCCTACACAAAAATGCAGATACTCAGAATTAGGAACATATCTGTTTTCTTTATAAATCAATCGTTTCAAACAATGTAAGTTTATAAGACAGTATGTAAAACTATATGAAAAAAGTATTTAATAGGCTGCTACTTAGAATACTTAATTATACTTATATAATTATATAAGTATATCTCGATCAAAAGATTAAGTACAAGTACAGGACAGATATACTTAAAGGGTTAGTTCACCCAAAATTGAAAATTAAGTCATTAATTACTCACCCCCATGCTGTACCAACCCCGTAAGACCTTCGTTCGTCTTCGGAACACAAATGAAGATATTTTTGATTAAATGTGACAGCTGGATCACTCCTCCATAGGCTGCCTAAGGGATTGAAACCTGACGGCCCCAGAAAGTCAATGAAGAAAATGTTTAAATATTCCATGTCACAACAGTGGCTCAACTATAAGTTTATCAAGCGACGAGAATACTTTTTGTGCGAAAAAACAAACAAAAATAACGACTTTATTCGACTATTCCTTTTCTTCCTTGTAGGCCTGAAACGAGACTTCAAGAGATTTCCACGACGCGCATGCGCGAGAACTTAACTGAAGTAGTTGAAGGAGATCGCAATTCTCGCGCATGCGTCGTGGAAATCTCTTGAAGTCTCGTTTCAGGCCTACAAGGAAGAAAAGGAATAGTCAAATAAAGTCGTTATTTTTGTTTTATTTCCGCACAAAAAGTATTCTCGTCGCTTGATAAACTTATAGTTGAGCCACTGTTGTGACATGGAATATTTAAATTCCATGGCATTTTCTTCATTGACTTTCTGGGCCGTCAGGTTTCAATCCTTAGGCAGCCTATGGAGGAGTGATCCAGCTGTCACATTTAATCAAAAATATCTTCATTTGTGTTCCGAAGACGAACAAAGGTCTTACGGGGTTGGTACAGCATGGGGGTGAGTAATTAATGACTTAATTTTAATTTTTGGGTGAACTAACCCTTTAAGACTTTTCTATCAGTATAAGACACGTATTAAGTGCAATTTTAAGTAAATTTATGAGAAGTACATAAAGAATATTTATGAGAAGTAAGACTAAAAGTATCCTTTCTTAATTTTAGTTTTAAAGAATTGTACTCTTAGCACACTTGAATAAACTTCTTTTTCGTAAGGGAAAATATGTTTCTTTATTTTCTAGGGTCATGCATTGTCCAGATTTGGGACTCAAAGATTCCTTTCTGAAGCAGTTGAATGCATTTCCCCCCTGGCGCTTTATGATAACCCATATTGACCATAACTGCAGATTAATGATTCATGAATAGGGGATGTAATGGAGTCGCTGCTTCTCTAGTTGTAATTGAGTGGAGTCATTCTGGCGAGCCGGGGCAGTTAATGTGGCCCACTGATCAAAGCCGAGCTCGCCTCTGATTGGCATGCGATGCATCAGAGGAAGTGATGGCGAGACACGACATCAAGGTGCTGCCTTGGCCCTATTAGCATATCTTTGAAAGGAAGAAGAGAGCCGTCCCATTTTAGGAGCGCCATTCGCGCTTGTCATCTATCCTGAATCCCACTCCGTCCGCTAGCAGGTTGCAAACTCCCACAGACTTTCTCTTTTGACAACAATGCTGATTTTAACGAAACACTGCCTGGTTTTAGTCCTTTACACACATACTATTCCCACACTGAACTCAGGGAGCATGTCTTTAATTAACAGACCCGCTTTAGATCATCCCTGTCATCCTGTCTATAGCGGAGAAGGTTCAAGAGCGCAGTGGAGTACGGCTTAATTAAACCACAGTGTACAGGAAAGTCAGGCTATCGCACGGCTGCAGTGCAGTGAGGAGACATGGAAAAAGTCACATCAATTCTGCATGGAGACTCAGCAGGTCAGGACAGACAGGAAATCTCAGAATTTTAGTATCTAGCATGTAGCAACACCTCTGAGAGACACCGCCGCATTATTCAACCTGATGCCAACCGGTGCAATCCAGGCTGAGACTGTTATCACACTAGGTTTTTTATGGCTTTTTACTAGTGCGCTTGCAAATATTATGTAGATAGAAAACTTGCATTTTTTCCATTGTGTTCAACTACATATACACATTATAGAAAATATGCTTTGTCTGATTCTGTTTATCTTACAGACTGATGTTGTCTGTGCGCACACAGACGCTGAGAGATATATAGAGAGAATACGAGATAGCAAGAGTGCAAGAGACTCTTTTCATCTCTCTTGGAGCATGTGACTATGTGGTGGGTGCGTTCCCCACTCAACCCCTCCATCACACTCTGCTGTGCATGCTGGGAAGGAGGTAATGTTGACAATTCCCCCCTCTTACCTTGTCAGCCAACAATCCCGTGTCACACTTCACCAGCACCACCATTCTCTGACACTGCTGTCAAGAAATGACATTTAATTTTCACACCTCTACTTCTTACATAGCCTTTCTCTATGATTTTTTTTTCTCTTCCGAGAACAGCGGCAACCCAAGGCTCAACCCAGGGCTGTCATCCAGATATCGATACCTCTGACAGTCTGGAAAGTCTTTACCCGTTTTAGTCCTCCCACTCTCACCCTTTAGTCTTGGTTACTTTCACCATGTTTAACCGAACAAACCGAACAGAGGTCACTGGAAAGCGCTAAGGTCACATGTACCTCTGAGCGCTTGCATGTGGTCAGTGACTCACATCGATTGGCATATGTGGTAACCGATTCAAGACTTAGCATGCATGCTAGAGGACTAACAGCATTAAACAGAGTAGAGTAGTTTGTAAAAGATGGACAGCTTGAGGCGCAGCTTCTGATGGGGCGCCACAGAATTTTTTATTTATTTTTTGGGGCTGATCTGATTTATTATGCCCACTTTGTCCCTCACTCCATCACATGGAGCGGCAGTTCTCCGGTTTCCTCTGGTTTCCGTTTTATCCACACCCCTAACAGCTGGGAAGATCAATAATTATACCTTTATCGGCTAAAATGAAGGTTGCTATTAGGCATTTTTCCAACTAAATGGTCACGTGGCTGGTGGTCGCTCCTCCGTTCTGGCTTTTCGACCTCTGAAGTTTCTTGCCAGTTGTAGAATCACTCCGACTTCTTAAATTAGACACTGAAGGGACCGCTGTCACAGCCAACAAGCGTCCCAATATCATTAACAAGAGGCCCAGAATTTGAGATTATAAGTGATTATGTTCAGCCATTCTCGTTTGGAAAATCTCTTTAATCCTAGTCTCCATGGCTGTCTCTGACAGGGCACAGACATGGCCGGCTGGTCAACGGCCATCAAAAGGCAAAAAAGAGAGAGCATACGGAAGCAGGAGAAGCCCTGGCCTTGGATTGCAGGGAAAGGGGCCAGTTGGCCATCCAACAAGAGGTGCGGCGTCTGATCAGGCAGAGGGAGCCGCCGCTTGGCCAGAGATCACAGCAGTCAGTGGGGACGTGGCTGGATCCACTTTGTGCTCTGGGAACACTCGAGGACAGTGTACATCAAGCTGCTGTTGACCTTAGCAGCGTCGATACCGTCTGTCAGGTGTACTCAACAGTCAGTACTACACCAATCCTAAAGACTCCATACATTGACGCAATGAGGCTGAATTTTGTTTAGAATTCTGATGTAGTTTTGATGCTTGTGTGGATGAATCCGCAAAGTCTGAGGTTCACTACATGTGGAATGTAATGTTTTGAATGAGTAATGGGGGCATATTGTAACAGCATATGCAGCTAAATTTACATTTATAAACCAATATTGTGACAATTTGCCCTGACCTAACAGTTATTAAAATCGTCCATGTTTTCACCTTGTGTGGGTTAAGTTGTATCAAACCGCTGTTTTATCCAGCAAAAGTTGTGACAAACACTGAAGCAAAGCAGGGTTGAGCCTGTTTAGTACTGGATGGGAGACATCCTGGGAAAACTAGGTGGCTCCTGGATGAAGTGTTAGTGAGGCCAGCAGGGGGTGCTCACCCTTTGGTCTGTGTGGTCTGTACTGATGGGGACACTATACTGTCAAAAAGCACTGTCCTTCAGATGAGACTTTAAACTGAGGTCCTGACTTAAAAATCCCAGGATGTCCTATGAAAAAAGAGTAGGGGTTTAACCCCGGCATCCTGGCCAAATTTGCCCATTGTCCATCAATATGGCCTCCTAATCATTACCATATACTGATTGGCTTCATCACTCTGTCTCCTCTCCACTAATAAGCTGGTGTGTGGTGGGCTCTAGCGCAATATGGCTGCCGTTGCATCATCCAGGTGGATGCTGCATATTGATGGTGGTTGAGTAGATTCCCCCTTCTATGTAAAGCACTTTGAGTGCCAAGAAATGCGCTATATAAATGTAACAACTTTATTATTATTTTATTATTATTATTATTAATTAAAAGTAAATGTATATATCATTAAAATAATTTTAGTGTTGTCACATTATGACCAGCCTATTATACAGCTATTCAGTTAAATTTAAAAGGTAATCTTATGTAAATTGTTGTTTTGTCTACCAAATATTGTGCACTAACACAATAAATTAAACCGTGTAGTAAAACAATTCATAAAATAGCTAAATTAAAAATATCCATAAACGTTCTGAGAAGAGACAATACAGATCTTTATTATAGTTGATCCTAGTATGAATGTCTGCCAGTGTAGATTTATTATGTTCAACATACCTGTGTGACAACAATCCCCGGTCTCCCCTATAGTAGCTATATGTTATAATATTACTCATACCTCAAGGATTCAAACAAGCAAGTCGCCTTGTTGCAGCGATGTGGAATTACTCATCAAGGGTGTTCTTTGAAGAAAATGATCAGTAATTTCCAAGCTAATGCATCTGTTCATGTGCAGTTATTATCTTAGCTTGTTTCAAAAAGCTCTGTAATTGTAATGAGTTCATTAAGACCTCATTAATATACAATTAGGATCTTTTTGGGCAGTTCAGACTTTGCTCATGAAGAAAAGCTTAGTTCACCTTGAATAAAATAATCAAAACAGCTAGATTCATTTAAGGAATGGCAGGATTATTTTGTGTTTTAGTAGTTAATGGAGGACACGTTGTAGCCTGACTATGTCAGACTTCGTACTACCACTCAATTTCAGTTCGCTTTGGTACTCAGTCTGAGACATCGACATGTCTCTCAGTTTTCCTCCGGCCTGAAAACAGCCGGCCAATCAACGAACAGAGGGCGGGCTGAGAGCCGTGAAGTAGACACTAAGCGCCGAGTTTAAGATTGTATTTTAGGTTAGGGAAATCGAAAACGACCACTGATATGGAGACACGGGATGCAATTCGCTCTGTTGTGGAGAATATTCCTGGCATTTGCAAACTGAAGCCCGAACAAGAAGAGTGTTTGTTAAACATTTTGAATGGAGGTGATGTTGTGGCCTTATTTTTTTTTTATCTTTATCTTTTATTTGATCTTTTATCTGTCGAGCTCGAACTGGCACCCTTTTGACAGGTCAGTGTCTCCTTTCTTTTCCAGTTCTTAAATATTGCCATGTCATGCTGTAAT
Organism: Tiaroga cobitis; assembly: GCA_030578255.1. Lineage (NCBI taxonomy): Eukaryota > Metazoa > Chordata > Actinopteri > Cypriniformes > Leuciscidae > Tiaroga > Tiaroga cobitis. The sequence goes on along the minus strand of CM060604.1, from coordinate 15,053,198 downwards.
CTTGCAATTAAGGTTGAGCATTTCTGACAGACTCGAGATGAACAAAGAGCTGTGTTTAACAAAACTAAGTTAATCCTAACTTTGACAGTTGGCTGCAAATATTTTCTTGTTTCTCTCTACTGTCAAATATTAGTTTAGAGGCCCTGATTTTATCGTGGATGCGTAGATTTACTTCACATTATCTGCAAAAGTCATTCACAGCCATGTCCACTCCGATATTTCGCTCGATGGTTTTCGTTTTCGCATCATACATGTGTTTACAGTGGAAGTTCGATGCGGCTGGGCTGGGCATAACACACGTCATAACCAAGCGTTATGTGATTGGCTTACGGGTAACCAATGATTTTATACTTCAGACAAGCCCCCCCCCATCCCCCCGCCACCCCACGTGTTAGAAAGAAAACACTTTTTAACTATGCCATGCCAGACTCTGTCTACGAAGCAAAGCAAATTAGCAGAGTTTGGTATTACCAGGCTAGACACGTTGTGCAGATTCTATTTAAAATTGATGGCCACATATTGATCACCTACAGACTTTTTGCTCATTAAATGCTGCCTGATAGGTCAATTTCACTTGAAAATCCCTCGCCACCAAATGAGTCCCTTTCATTCACTCAATGACTTATACTGCAGTTTTTTAGCTATGGGACAGAAATAATGAGGGTCTCACTGATCAAAATCAATTTATAGTGTATTTATACCTTCCTCTGCTGTTTTCTCTTATAGAGTTCAAGGTGAAGGCTCATTTTGATATCTTACACGAGTTAGAGGTGGTCTGGAGTCTGTTTCATTTGTGCGTATATTTAAAGCAGTAGCTCTTTACATTGTTTTGAAGTATTCTCTTTATCTCAGTCAGCAACTGTTGCTATTGGCAACTCCCCAGTCAAAGATCTTTTTTGGTCAATAACGCATTCAGAAGACACTTTAGATTAAATGAAGCTGCTGAAAGATGACTCAAGCAACTTGTATGCAGACGGTGTAGACTCCTTTTAAAAGCCAAAAGTATATAATATTCCATCCATTGTCAGGTTGACCAATTCTTTTTATGCTTTGTTTTATCCTGTACAATATGTCTCACAACAAGGCCCCTAATGTTTTCTCTTTTACATTCAACAGGCTGAAGACCATGCTACTAAACACATTTTTTTAACAAGCTTTCAGGACCAAAACAAATGTCCTTCGTGGTGTGTATAAATTAATTTCATGAATTCCATTTGCTTGCTGACTAAAGACATTAATGAATCCTGTGAGCAAGACCTGGTTTCATGCAGTCACTGCCCGGTTTTTGACTTTGTGACTGTGTGTTCTCCTGCCTAGACAATGAGAGCTTAATGATCTCTTGCATTTAAGTAACTGTTTGGACGCCCTGAATCTCACCCTAATTGCTCGGGATAATAGGGCCATGCTCAAGATTTGTGCCTGATCTATCAGAGTGCGCGAAGAACACTGATCTATCTGTTCTTTCAAAGGAGAAATGCAGATACACTAAAGCACTATTTTGACTGTATTAATGGTGACCACAACGAGTGAGGTCTGGGCTGCAGTGGTGGAGGGAGTGAATGCTCTCTCCAACCACATCGCACCCTCATGAATCATTCATTAAGGAGTTAACTGTTTCCAGTGTGTCAACAGCTTGTCTTTGAAGTGATAATCTTAACATTGAGAGAGCCCTTGAATTTTTGCTTTTAATTACATTGGTTAATGGGAAATGATCTCTAGAATTCAGTGAGGAGGAGTCGCTTGAGCCTCCTGTTAGAGAAGCTACGTCTAGTAAATTCTTCAGGGAGCCAACGTGTGGGGAAAGAGAGCTGAATCTGGAAGCGTTTTCCTTCTGGTGTTAATCAATTTTCTGCAAATGGAGAAATAGGACTGCGAATCTGTTTCTCTGAGCTATTTAATTTTTTTTAAATATTTTAGTCATTTTAATGAGGCATTCATACTTTAAGGACAGGCAGAGGGAGGAAATAATGTCTAACCTTGAAAATTAGATTCATACCCAGTTATATTAATTAATGCAACTGAATGAGGAAAAGTTCAGTGTGCATTATTCTCTTTTTCTGTTGTGGCTGTGGCTGTTGAAAAGTGCACTGAGATTCAGCGAGGTTTGTAGTAAAAAGCCAACAAATGTATGCTGCATATTTCAAGGAGTCCCGTATGAAAAACTAGGACAATTTCTGAATGAGTAATGGCAAGCTTTTCAGCATATTTTTCAGCAGATCAGAGAATACACCCAAAGCCCATGATTTGGTAGATGCATAGTTTCTCGGTGTATCGCAAATTAAAATACTTCAGGAATGTGAGATGGGTAATTTTCTCAGTGACTTTCAAAGAGAGCGGCCGGAAATCTATCACCATCATTTGGTAGATAGAACAGAGTTCTCACCTCCTGCCTGTAATAATAGGGTTGGTTTTAATATTACCTGTCACATTAGCTTATTCAGTATTCTATACGCAGATATAATAATGCCATTTTCTTTCTCTCCCTCTTTTTTTTTTTTTGTGCGGAGATGGCAGTCATGGGACCACCATACTTAATTAATATGATCTGAGACTTCCAAATGGCCTCAGCCATTTAATCCTATTCTTGGTTTAGCTTGTAAAGACATTACAATCCAGTGCTTTGTGAGAATCAGACATATGCCAGCAGATTAATATGTTCATATGTCTCTCAGTGGGGGTATGATCAAATAACAGTCACTTTTTTTTTATGTGTTAAACTCTGGTGTTACTGCAGCAGAGAAAATTACCCCTTAGATGCCATAGACAAGGACAGATACAGATTAAATGTTAATATACCGAGGACAGCCTTGTTTACAAACGAGCACTGTCACACTGCACTTAGATTAAATTTAGATTAAATCTAGATTAAATTGTGTGTGAGTGTGTATGTGTGTGTCTTTGATACACTCAGGATGTTTGCTGTGCAGATAAGCACTGCTCTTCATAACTAGGACCCTTCCTCCCCTGTGCCATAGCCCTTTCTACTCCAAACAAACATATTATTTGATGTGACCCCAGCCTGATCAAACAAACACTTTGTAATCTCCACTAATGAAAAAGCTAATCCCAGCTCTAGAAAGAGGCTAGAAAGGATGCATTGTGGCTTTCTATATGCCTTTATGGAATACGTCCTGTCTTGTAGCTTGTTCATTAACATCTTTATTATTCATTAACACCTTATTATAATTAACATAATGCACAAGACAGTTGTACAGACTAGTTAAATGGTTCTACCGCTAGTCGATGATTTGGGCTTGTAGTCGCAGATCAAATAGCCTAATTTGCACCAGATTGGCTGGTGGCACCACAAAATGTGCACAGTCCTAAAACATTCATTAGCGACTGTTCTACTCTTAAAAAAAAAATCTTGCTTAAATCGTGGTTTTAAAAAAATGGCAGCTGTGCCATTCCATCTACCTGAAGTATCAAAATCTTTTTATCCTGTAAATGTAATATGACCACCGTAATGATAATCCAGGTGGTAAAATAGAAAGCCACCTGTCCATTGCAGACCCCCTGTGGCGAAAATCAAGTTTTTAATGTTGTTTATAAGTCTATGTGGTGTTTTTAATTTGCTTTAAGACAAACCATGTGCAAATTCATAGTCAACACCATTTCTGAGTATGTTCTCCTTAAAACTTTAGTTTACCAAAGACGTGTTTTGAAACAATCCCTTTTTCCTACTGTCACAAACATAACAACCAATCCTGTCAACATCCGGGACGGGGCTTTTACACAATGAGCACAAGAACACTTTAAAGAACGGATAGGAAAAATTGGGTACATAATAGCAATATGGCGGTGTGAATTATGTATATGATGTTATGATGAACTATATGCCTTTCTCCTCTTTCTCCTGACTTACTGTGATGTTCAAAGTGTTTCTAAGGATGCTGATTTTTAGAAGGCATTTATGTAATTCTGAAATGCCGAATGGGTACATGGTTTGTGTAACATTAGCAACACATTATTAGCTGTTTGATAACATAGTCAAGCTAAAGGCTAATCATATCAATTACTATTTGTTGTAGAGAGTGATACATAAATGCATTACCATTCTGATACACCAACTTGTAGACGAACCTGTATAACTCTCTCTTCCTCTTCTGAATGTATGGAAAAAGTTTAAATATGTCATTTTGATTACCAAAGATGAGTTTTAAGGGATCAAATTATTGACTGCAGGAGGACTTTACCAATAATTTATTCATTTAGCTGACACTTTTATCCAAAGCGACTTACAATTGCTATATATGTCAGAGGTCGCACGCCTCTGGAGCAACTAGGGGTTAAGTGTCTTGCTCAGGGACACATTGGTGTCTCACAGTGGATTCAAACCCGGGTCTCTCACACCAAAGGCATGTGTCTTATCCACTGCGCCATCACCACCCCAATAAATAATAATAAACATCATTGATGATAAAAAATAAGAAACAAAATGTAATGTGTGACACAGGGACTTCTGGGAATGTCCTTTTACTCCTTTTCACAGTAAATTACTTGGTAATGCATAGGTTTTACTTTCATTTTTTTTTTATTTGACACTGAAATTTGTTATACTCTGTAATGTTAAACTTACCAAAAATAAACGTACCAAATAAATCGCTGTATGTGGTAAGGTAACTTAGAGTTAACCAATTAACAGGTTTTACTGTAACAGTATTGTTCTGTAAAAATTACATGCATTTAAATTTTACATCATATAAGCAAATATAGAACAAGTATTTTCATGATTTTAAAAGCTTGTCATGCTTCATAATGTGGCCACAATAATATGTACTATTATTATGCCGGTGGAAAAAACATCTGCTATAATATAATGAAATATTTGCATTTATTTATTGCATTTATTTGTTTCAAATAACTTAGGGTGTATTCACAATTAGCAGGTTTGGTTCGATTAAAACGAATCAAACAAGCGGACCGAGACCGCTGTAAAATTTGGATCTCGGTCCACTTTCAAGCGAATTCTGGTGAGTTTCGTTATGAATGCAACAATGACCAAAGACATGTAAATGAACCAAAAACAGGACACGATGTCACAAGATGTGACCCTGATTCACTGAAAAGGCTGTACATGTGCTTTGTTGCATAATAAAATAATATATTCATTAAGAAGACACGTGCGAGTACAGATCTTTTATTCTGTATTTTAAAGTATTACAAGATGCGACCCTAAAAAATAAACATGGTTGAACCGAACTACAAGTGTGAACACATCCTAAATTGATATGTTATACTTTTTAAGCCACCTTCAACATTTTATTTTGACATCCTTTGGAGGGGTTCTGATTAGGTGGGTCAGACCCCCCTAAAACCCTCAAATAAACATTTTTGAAAGGAAAAGTTCCATTACATTTAATTTATATAAAATTTGTTGGTTGTAGACGATTGTAATGAATTTTAAAACATAAATGTTTTTCCTTTAGGGATCCAAAAGAAAACTTTTTATTTAAGAGCTTTAATATCCCATATGCAGTACCCAGGGTGAGCCAACACCCTGCCACTAGCATGCAAATAAATTCTCTATTAGAAAAGAAAAGCTTGGATTTCGCATGGAACATAATCTCTAAATTGAGTCAGAATACTCTCACTCAGCAATCAGGCGTTTTTAAAAGCATTTGGTGTCCAAAAGGAGGCCTGCTTGTGTAATTAAACTATATTTTTAGGAAAATGCCAGACTCCAGAATGTTGCTGTTCAGTGTTAGGGTGATCGGAGCAGCTGTTTGCTGGAGCCTTGGGATCTGATGTCGAGTTGAATGCATTCTCCTGTCAGAAGGTTCTCACCTCCCAAGGCGTCTATAAAAACATTATGCGTAGCGACACGTCTGCGCCATCACTCTTCCGCAGAGCATGGTGGCAGTCCTTCACCATATCGCACCCAGCTGTGGGACCGCAGTTGTATTTGTGCACCTGGAATGTATACAGAAGATGAGACAGGACACATTAAATTAAGAAATAGAACAGATAGGTAACTCACGGCTGCTAAATGGTTCATGTCAGTACAGACAAGATTCAGACAGATGATAAATGTAGCTAATTTTAGCTGTTTAGACATGCAAAAAGCAAAATTCTCTTTGAATAAAAAATGAGCCATCCTGTAGTTGACTTGACTAGTTGAAATTTTATGTCATTGCGAGTCTATTTTAAGTAATTATTTCACTATGTTTCAGCCAAAAGTAGTTCTAGTGGTTTTTGTTCTTTATGTTTTCTATGCTACAATGGTTGCTGTCATTTTTGTACACAAGTTACTATGTCATGACGTTCTATTTAGGAGAAAATAAGCTATTTTAATCCACTCATTTTGACTCTTCTGTCCCGTTGTATTGTATTCTTTTGTGTCCTATCCCTTTAGAGAAAGGGATATTGTGACTTCATTCTGACGTTCTGTATTGGAAATGGCAGCCGTCTGAATAGAATGGCATAAAAAAAGGCTGTAGTCTTATATTAGCTGAGCTCACCGTTGCTATTTAGCAGGGGATTGGTTCTCAGCCGAGTGTGTTTATGGTCTGGCAGATCTTCCATAAGACAGAGCTTGATCAGACTCTGTTGCTTTCACCTGTCATCACAGAATATCTCCTCTGCCCCGTTTGAGTCTGGCCTCTGCTTCCACACAAGCCACCTATGTTTACAAATCAAATTTCTGACAGGACCTCATAAATATAGCTCTAAAACATTAGCGATTAGTCCATCTCATTTTGCACAAAAAGCCCAATCCATCACATAAATCAGTGCAGTTTGGAGGGGTTTCTGATTTATGGTTGCAGTTATATATAGGTTGACCTGGTTTTTAGTGCGTGTGTTACACGTCTCATATGAGGAGTTGTTAGTTTTTATAACGTGCTATTAATTCCGATGTTGGAGGAATATTGGGAAATAGTCTTGTAGCAAAGAAAATTGGTTGTCGGTTGGTTTATATGAGCTGATGGTGTTTTTCACCTCTACAAGATGCAGTGATATTTTATAGCTTTATGCTTCATTTCCCTGCATATAATTCTTGAAGTGTTCAACAAAAAACGTGCAAGTTTTTGTGTTTGTTACGGAATCAGACTCACAAGAAGGAGATGAAGGTAACAGGAATGATGAACAGAAAGCTGGTAAGTGCAATGATGGTTTGGAGAGCGGGATGCTGGCAGTGAATAATATGTTTCTTCTTACAGGTGTGGAGTTTGGTGGAAAACTGGAGGGAAGATGTGGACATAGAACACAGGGATCACGGTAGACACGGAGACGCTGGAGGAGACACACTGGAGAGAATGGAGATCGCTGGAGACAGGGAGAGTAGTCCTCATCATACGAACAAGACCGAACCATGAACTGTTGTGGAGTGTGAGTCTAAATAGTGACAGTGATGAGGGTGATGATGATGTGCAGGTGTGTGTTATTAGGAATGACGTGCAGGTGGGAACTTATCTTGTTATTTCGAGATATTAAGTCGTTATTTCAACATAATATCTCGTTATTTCGACAGAACTCGTTTATTTCGACATAAAAAGGGGACATTGTAATCTGCATTAAGCCACATTAAGCGTTCTTATAATGGGTTTCTATGGGAGGAAAATGCTTAACGTGTAATTAAACGCGTTGCGTTCATATTCTGGGCTCATCTGATTTTTTGTACATCGTATAGCCTACTTTATTATGATTTTAGTATCATAATGATTAATAAATGCACGCACAATTATCCGTGAACTTGATAAATGTTGCAGATATATTTTTCTATGCAAAAACAAATGCCTTTCAACTTATGTGTGCAAAATTCAGAATTAAATGAATGTGCAGCAATTTGTACAAATAGAGAGTCTATAGGCCACATGATTTTGACCACTTCATTAAGTTTTGTAGAAAGCATTTCTTTAAAGTGAATTTGTTTTGTATAAATTGTATCTTAATTTTAATACATTTTTCATCAACCAATTACCTGGATTTAATAAATAAGAAGCAAATATAGCAGACGATATAATCATGACATGGAGGTGCCTGGCGCGGTCACTTGTATTGCACGTGAACTGGAGCGCATCTCGTCATAAATTAACCGAAACTCAGCGTATGCCTCACAGACATGAGAAATATATCTATAGAAAGCTTGAGAGGTCTTTAACCCTCTGGGGTAGGCAATCACGCCGGCGTGATTTGCTCGATTTTTTTCACATAGCAGCAACATAGACTTAAAATACTCCGTCATTTATGGTCATACAGAAAAAAGAAACATGAAAAAAGAATCTGTGAGATGTCTATTTTTGTATGTGTCCACTTACAATAAAAACAAACCATTGTGCTTTTGTAAAATAAAGAAAATAAATGGGGTATGCGTTCTGTCTCTCCGTCTCGGTGAACTTTTTTTTTCTTGAGCACGTCTATAAACTGAAACAACTCAGCGAATACACGTCTCACATTTATGAGCCATGTATCTTTATAAACATGTAAGTGTGTACTTTTAAATGATCTGATTCAAAACAAAAACAAATATTCTCTGTTTAAGTAATTTGTATAAAACCAACAAGATTTCCAGTTTCTCAAACGCTTGCTCATTATTTTTAATTCGACCACGCCCACGCGCGCAAAAGAGATTGATATGCAAATATCCACGAGAAGGAACGCGAACGCCCTCATTACCTTCATCAGTCCAATGCTTTTCGCCGAGGTTGGAAAACACGCTGTGATTTTACATTGGATTTAACTTACCTCAGAAGAAGAAGAAGATCGCGATTTGAAGACAAGAAAGATGTAAGGTAAGAAAATTAATGTATTATAAATAATATTAGTTAGTGTTATTGTTGAATTGCAGTTAAGCTGTTGCTAGACTAAAATGTATGAAATCGACAGAAACATGTTGAAATATGAACTAGACAGGCAGGCATACATTTCAATGCGAAATTTATATTCATGTACGACACAAGGTTGTTCTTATGTTTGATAATAAAACACAGCATGATATAGTAGGCTAGTAGCCTAGTGTTTACTCTACTATGGTGAATATCGTAATGTTTAGATCCGGGTTTACTGTTAAATACAGTGTTTGTGGATATCTGCTCAAACGTAATGTTAGATATGTATAATATGTTAACAATAATGTTTCATAGTTGCTCGATCCAGTAAATTTTCTCTGCGCGCGCTCTGAGTTTGAAAAGCAAAACGCACCAAACATTAGGTTTCATGGTTTGCGTCAGAACGTCATAACGATTGTAAACATTTGAAGTAACATATCAATAAATTTTTCTCTAGTGTAGTGTTACCAGGCCGCCTGCTATAGGCTATTGTTATTATTTTATGCAGCCATACATGTTGGCTATATGCATTGCACAACACACCTGGTGTTCATTATATATGTGTGTGTGTGTATTTTATAAATTGTAAAAAGATATTTTAACCAGAAAAATCTCAAATGTATTCCCAAAATTGTGCAGCCTTTCTCTTGATACCAGCATTCACAGTTGTTTTTTTGTTTGCTGTTGTTTTGTTTTTTTACAGGGACCACTGAGCCACTGAGTCCTGCTGACATTCACATGAGTCTCTGTAGTCTGTACATGAACATGGTAAATGGAACATGGACAGGTATGTGCTATGTTTCAGGAATGTCACAAAGGTCTCTGTTGAACAGAGTGTGTGTGATCTAAAGATCAGTGTGTTCAATAGTGTGCTTTTTTGTCATTTGTTGTGTATCTTTGGATTATGTTGTGCTGTAAATAAATCTAAACAATCAAAAAGCCATTCTTTTTTAAAGGGTTAGTTCACCCAAAAATGAAAATTAAGTCATTAATTACTCACCCCCATGCTGTACCAACCCCGTAAGGCCTTCGTTCGTCTTCGGAACACAAATGAAGATAATTATGATTAAATCTGAGAGGTTCATGACTGCTACATAGGCTCCCTAAGGGATTGAATCCTGACGGCCCACAGAGTCATTAAAGAAAATGTTTAAATATTCCATGTCGCAACAGTGGCTCAACTATAAGTTTATCAAGCGACGAGAATACTTTTTGTGCGAAAAAACAAACAAAAATAACGACTTTATTCGACTATTCCTTTTCTTCCTTGTAGGCCTGAATCGAGACTTCAAGAGATTTCCACGATGCATGCGAATCTCCTTCAACTACTTCAGTTAAGTTCTCGCGCGTGCGTGTCGTGGAAATCTCTTGAAGTCTCGTTAAACACAAAAAATTTAATTGTGATAATTAAGATAATTGAATATTAAATATTGAGTCGCCATGTTTTGCTCATTTATTAATAGTACTTATCTATAATATATATATATATATATATAATTGTGCAGCTCCCCCTGTCAATGATCTAGCACCCCCTCAGCACCTGCGTTAAAAATGATCTGGCGCCGCCCCTGGAACATATGCTGTCCATATGTCAAGTGCTGAAATGTCACCTTGTAGAAAGGCTCGTAATTGTAGCACACGCTTTTATTTTGAAATGTTTAGCTTTTATTAAATCTTTTATTCAATGAAATTGTTTTCATCTGATGTGCATTTTCTACGAGGCTAATAATCTATAAAAGCACAAACCTACGGGTGGAGACACCAGCAAAATGGCTGAACCAAAAAAAACGAAGAAAATACATTTTTCAAAAAGAGGAGATTAATGTTATTTTAGTGGAGGTGGAGCTATAGAGGGTATGCGTATGACGTCACCGTCGGCCGGGGTGAATGCGGTCACGCCCACAAGTGGCAAAAAGACTGAGCGGCAGCATTTGTTTTCAGCGTGAATGCCGTGAAAAACACACAAAACACATCTAAAACTGGAAAGAGCTTTGCGATTGACTGTACAACTAGATTTGACCAGAAATCTGAGGTACTGTATATTTTTACAGACTGCAAAAAGCTACAGAACAGACTATATTCTGCATAATTGGATGTTTTTAAATAAACACTGACAAAAAACTATACAAGTTTTAGGGCTGGACGATATGATGATATACAGTATAACATTAATGTAAGTGATCACTCGGATTTAGACCTATCTATATTCTATTTATATAAAACGTTTACAGGCAAATTCTCTTAATTTATTTCCCGGGCGTCGAAATCAGGCACATATAAATGTCAGGAAACACGATTCCTGGCTGCATGTCAATATCCATGGATCACTGGATCTTTGATAAGTTGTAAGGAACACTATATCGAGTCCAACTTTTAGTTTAAACTGATAATAGTTTGTTTTACTCGCGTTTTCGCTGTTTCCCCTATTAACTCCAGCCACGCAGCAGCTCTTTTGCCACTCAGTCCGGCTGAAGGGGGCGTGTTCCGGCGGGGAAGTGACGTTAATGCATTCCCTCTATACAAACATGTTATTTTCAGCAGGTTTAAGGGCAGTCATACAAATAAACCAAAACAAAAAATCTGGGAGGATATTGCTACAAAACTGACTGCAACTAGGGGCATTAAAAGATCAGGGAAGGAGGTCAGGAAGAAGTGGCAAGACTTTGCCAGCCTTACTAAAAGGAAAAGGGCACTGCAGAGGACAACATTTAATAAAATAGGTGGTGGGACCAATGATTCCCCCCTTCTTCCCCGAATTTGGAAATCCAAAAAACGTCAGGTTAAAAATGTAATTGATGTTCAACAAATAAAAAACAGATATAATACAGATGAGCAAATGATAAAGCTTGGGTTGCTGAATATTCGATCCCTTACTTCAAAATCTCTCATAGTTAATGATATGATTTCAGATTATAATCTTGGTATGCTGTGTTTGACAGAAACCTGGCTAAAACCAAACAATTACATTATTTTAAATGAGTCAACCCCACAAGATTACAGTTATAAACATGAACCTCGTCTGAAAGGCAAAGGGGGAGGTGTTGCTGTAATTTATAGTAATATTTTCAAAACCACTAAGAAATCTAGCTTTAAATATACTTCTTTTGAAGTATTGGTGCTTAATGTAAAAATATATAGTGTAAACGATAAATCACATTTGAGAATTATGCTGGCTACTGTATACAGGCCACCAGGGCACCATAAAGATTTTATCAAAGAATTTGCAGACTTTCTATCAGAATTAGTATTGGCTGCAGATAAAGTACTAATTGTTGGTGATTTTAATATACATGTAGATAATGAAAAAGATGCATTGGGATTGGCATTTAAAGACATTGTAAACTCAATTGGAGTTAGACAACACGTGTCAGGACCTACTCATTGTCGTAATCATACTCTAGTTTTAATATTATCACATGGAATAGATGTTGATGCCGTTGAAATTCTGCAGCAGAGCGATGACATCTCAGATCATTATCTAGTCTCATGTAAATTACATTTAGCCAAGGCTGCAAAGCCGACTCCGTGTTATAAATACGTTAGACCTATAACTTCTGCCACTAAAGATTGCTTTATCAATAATCTTCCTAATCAGTTTCATCATCTCAGCATCCCGGATAGCTTAGAAGAACTTGATATTGCAACAGAAACGTTTAACTCTCTCTTTTCCAGCACTTTAGACGCAGTTGCTCCGTTGCGCTTAAAGAAGATTAAAGAAAATAGCCCAACGCCATGGTACAGCTAGCACACCCGGGCCCTTAAGAGAGCAGCCAGAAAAATGGAGCGCAACTGGAAGAAAACTAAACTAAAGGTATATCGGATTTCGTGGAAAGAGAGCTCGATTGCTTACAGAGAGGCTTTAAAAGCTGCTAGATCTGCTTATTTTTCAAACCTATTAGAAGAAAATAAACATAATCCAAGGTATTTATTTGAAACAGTGGCTAAATTAACGAAAAAGAAAGCTTCAAGCTCAGAAGTGTCCAAGCAACACAGCAGTGATGACTTTATGAACTTCTTCACTTATAAGATTGATAATATCAGGGACAAAATTATAACTATGCAACCGTCTACCACAGTATCGCATCAGGAAGTGCATTGTAGTCTCCCTGAGAAAAAATTTGATTCATTTGTTGCTATAGGAGAGGAAGAATTCTGCAAACTCGTTAATTCATCTAAATCGACAACTTGTATGTTAGATCCTATACCGACTAAGCTACTGAAAGAGATGTTTCCAGAGGTCATATATCCTCTTCTTAATATCATTAATTCATCTTTGTCTCTAGGATACGTACCAAAAACCTTTAAACTGGCTATGATAAAACCGCTTGTTAAAAAAACACAACTTGATCCTACAGAATTAGTCAATTACAGGCCGATCTCGAATCTGCCTTTTCTGTCAAAGATATTAGAAAAAGCAGTATCTTCACAACTGTGTTCCTTTCTAGAAAGAAATGATATCTGCGAGGATTTTCAGTCCGGATTTAGACCGTACCATAGTACTGAGACCGCTCTCATTAAAGTCACAAATGATTTGCTCTTATCATCCGATCGTGGTTGTATCTCTCTATTAGTGTTACTCGATCTTAGTGCTGCATTTGACACAATTGACCACAACATTCTTTTAAATAGACTAGAAAACTATGTGGGCATTAGTGGAATTGCACTAGCATGGTTTAAATCATACTTATCTGACCGTTATCAGTTTGTAGCAGTAAATGAAGAGATGTCTTATCGATCACAAGTTCAGTATGGCGTACCACAAGGCTCAGTACTATGACCGCTGCTGTTCACTCTGTACATGCTACCATTAGGAGATATCATTAGGAAACATGGAGTTAGCTTTCACTGTTATGCCGATGATACTCAGCTGTATATTTCTTCAAAACCCAACGAAACTTACCAATTCACAAAATTAACGGAATGCATAGCTGATATAAAAAATTGGATGACTAGTAATTTCCTACTACTAAATTCTGAAAAGACAGAGATTCTAATTATTGGACAAAAAACTTCCACACGTAATAACCCAGAATACTGTCTAACACTTGATGGCTGCTCTGTCAAGTCTTCGTCGTCGGTTAGGAACCTGGGTGTGCTCTTTGATACCAACCTTTCTTTTGAAAGCCACGTGTCTAGTATCTGTAAAACTGCATTTTTCCATCTTAAAAATATATCTAAAATACGCCATATGCTCTCATTGGGAAATGCGGAACAATTAGTTCATGCGTTCATGACCTCAAGGCTAGATCATTGTAATGCTCTACTGGGTGGTTGCCCTGCACGCTTAATAAATAAACTACAGCTAGTTCAAAACGCCGCAGCTCGAGTTCTTACCAGAACCAGGAAATATGACCATATTAGCCCGGTTCTGTCAACACTGCATTGGCTCCCTATTAAACATCGTATAAATTTTAAAATATTGTTGATTACCTACAAAGCACTAAATGGTTTAGCTCCGCAGTACTTGAGCGAGCTCTTAACGCATTATAGTCCTTCACGTCTATTGCGATCTCAAAATTCCGGCCAGTTGATAATACCTAGAATATCTAAATCGACTGCAGGCGGTAGATCCTTTTCCTATTTAGCACCAAAACTTTGGAACAGTCTTCCTACCATTGTCCGGGAAGCAGACACACTCTGTCAGTTCAAAGCTAGACTAAAAACACATCTCTTTGACCTAGCATACACATAACACACTATAGACTTCTATAAATTCAATGTTAGGCTGCATAGATTAGGTCAGCCGGAACTGGGAACACTTCCCTTAAATCTTGATGTACTCGCTACATCATAAGAAGAATGGCATCTACGCTAATATTAGTGTCTTTGTTTATCCCGAGGTTTTCCCGCAGCCTGCCGGATCTAGGCCGTGTCCAGATCTGACGAAGGAGATCCGCCTGGACCCGATGACAATGCAGTGCTGAAGTGTCCACTATCCTCTCCCTATGGAGGATCCCTTTCCCACTCTACAGATGAAGCGTTGTGAATTCTGGCTCGCGTACCCCGAAGTGATAAAATAAAACAAATTCTGTATCAAAATTTATAGGCAAGAAAAGTAGTTTGTTTAGGCTGGGTTGTATGAATTATAAACCTGCGCACATATTTTAAAAAGCACATAACTATAGAATCAATTCTGAATGAGCATGTGATGATCAGCGTTAATCACAGGTTCGCGTTTAAAAGTCTGATCATTTCGACGGAGGTGAATCAATCAAAGTTAACTTTAGCTGGAAATAACATTATTCAAGAACCGCTATAATGCCAAACAATCTGTTACCTTAAATTATATGTTTATCTCTGTAAAGCTGCTTTGAAACAATCCATTGTTAAAAGCGCTATATAAATGAAGATGACTTGACTTGACTTGACTTCTTACAGCAGAGGAATAAAAGGCCTTGTCACTACTTGGCACAAGTGCTTCAGATGGCATTTGTGGTGGTATTTGCATCCATGGAGGAGTAGGGGTACTCAACCTCAGCCTGAGTCAGGTCCTTCATGCTCAGAGGAACTATTAGTTTAATCTGCCATCTCCCAGCACAGCTCCTAGTCCTCCGAACAACCCTCCCAGGCCTTGGCCTCTATCTCCAGTTGTCCAGACTGCAGCCACAACATTTCAGCAGTTTGAGAATGTTGAGAACATGATCATTTGAGAATGTTTGTTGTTGTAGTCAGGACATATGAGAGTGTCCTTACTTAACAGGGAGAAAGATGAAGAGGTGGAGGAGGAGAAGGACAAAGATGGCATGGGACCTCATGATGGCCAACCAAGAAAAAGGCTACATGGCTGGTCTTCGTGCATGTCAGCAAGTCATTGCTAGATTTTTTTAGTTCATCCCTATATTTCCCCAATCTTTGAAGCATATTACATAGTGGTGTCAACAATAATCGATTCGGCGATGCATCGCAATGCGGGAAATGTACGATTCAGCATCGATGCGGCAAAGTGCCATAATCGATTATGTCACTGTTTATTTTCTGGCCTCGGACAGATTACTTCGGTTTCAATTACTTCCGGGGGCATAATAACAACAATAAAGATGGCTGAGGCGGAGGGAGATGACCGCGATATGGCGCCATTCACATATAGCGCCTAAAAACGCTAGGCGCGGCGCGTTCTCCTTTTTCCAAAGTGCAAGGGCGGTTGCGCTCTGGAGGCGTCTGTCGTTGCGAGGCAACCATCAGCTGCGCTCTCCGTTACAGCAAACCGTTCTTGTCACGTGACTTACGTGGCTTGCTTGTGGCATTCTGAAAAGTTGAGATGTTTTTATCTCGATGCGGCTTGGAAAAAACGAGCGCGTCGGACCGCGACCGCCTCGCTTCCATTATGAGCGCGCATACCGCGCGCCTACATTTGAAATAACGAACTTGAGAGCGCAAAAGACACCATATGGTAACAGGCCCATAGACGGGTAATCAAAAACGCACCCAAAGCTTGGATTTAAATTTTATTTTATTTAATGGCATTTATGTTAAAGATACAGGAGAGTTTTAATACACACATAGCAGCCAATAAATCTGTTGTTCGATATCTTACTGCTTGTATTGCCTCGTGACTGATGAAAAATTTGCCTTGTTGTGTGCAGTAGAATTGTGATGCATCGCAATGCATCGTAGAATCGAATTGAATCGAATCGTTACCTGGTGAATCGTAATCGAATCGAATTGTGAGGGCAGTGCCAATGCACACCCCTAATATTACACTTTTTTTGTTGTTCATTCAGTTAATTTAGATTAAAATTATTAGATTAAATTATTTCTTTTTTTGTTGTTTTCTGCCCTTTTAAATTATTTTATTTATAAATTCATTTAAACAAAAAACGAGTAATAAAGTGTACAATAAAGTACAATCAAAACCTTATATTATAATCACATTGCACTTGAATAAAGTTAAAGGTGTAATCTGCCGGTTTTCCTGCAGGTAACCTCATAACTAAAGATAAACCTTTAAGATAAACCATCGTAAGAATGTCTTCTTACGATGCAATTGGGGATTTACGATTACTCCAGAGCACTCGTAGATCTACGATGATTTTCAAGTGCTACTTAAGTTAACCCCCTGGGGTCTGAGGTGTTTTTGGAGTCCTTGAGATGTTCTGACATGCTGTGACATTTGTGTTTTTTTTCAGTTGCTTATAAACATATTAATGGCACAGGTGAAATTACACTACATTTAGCACAAACATGGCTATGATAATATGTGATATAATATGTATGTACATGTTTGTATATTTGAGAGAATATTGTTTATGCGTGGTTATTGAAAAAACAAAAAATGAAAGTTTCTGAAATAAGGCTACAAAACACATAATAAATATGTGTCCACAAGACTTTTGACTAATGGATGTTGTTGCCTAGTGTTTTTTCTTCAAAATGATCTGAAAAACATCCTGCCTAATCATTCACATAAAACTGTGAATTGGGTTTTATTGTGAAAAACTTTTTTTTGTTTGCCAAGGCAATATGCGAATGGCCTTGAACAGTCCAAGCCCCATCATGAATAATTAGGTGATTCTCACCTGACCCGCATAATAATGAGCCTTTCATTCAGGTGTCACACAAGCAAAAATTGAAAGGACAACATACATACATACATACATACATATATATATATATATGAAGAGTTAAGATGCAAAAGCCTCTAAGTGCCATTTGAAATTTTCTTCTAGAATAATAATTTTTATCAAGCTTATATATTTAATATATTTAAGTTCAGTAATTTCACTTAAATGGCAATGAAGATTACCTAATAATTGTCATTTAAGTGAAATTACTGAACTTAAAATGTACAAGCTTGATAAAAATTATCATTCTAGAAGAAAATTTCAAATGGCACTAGAGGCTTTTGAATCTGAACTCTTCATATAATCAAAATATAAATGAAAGTCAAAAACCCATTTTTAGTCATACCTGGAAACAAATCCTGGTCAAATAGGTTATATGGGTCATTGTATAGAATTGGTTCAAAGTTAGAGTCGGAAACATCTTGAAAATATTTTTTTTTCCATATAAAGTAGGCTTTATAAGCTTGCATTGGATAATAGTTGATTAGTTTATTTTTTACAAAACATAGGCTACTATATATTTAACATATGAGCAGAAACTGTCTAACTAAAGCTTATTTGATGTCTATTTTATAGTAAAAACTTTCTAATCTATTTCGTCTGTAACAGTAGGCTATGCATCTGTGCGTTCGTTTGTTCACACACCCAGACACCCGATTCATATTTAAACAGTCTTTTTGGTTTTACAGATACTATTCTATATTGCGATTAGAACAAATCTCAGTAGTCTTACTAATGTAGGAGCGAGAGTGAATGAACGCACAGCGCGCGCGGGTCTGTGAATTCGTCCATTCATTCGCACACAGACACGCATTTAAAATTTAAACAGTCTTTGTGCAGTTTACAGACACTATTCAATAACACGATTAGAACAAAGCACTTAAGAATAAATGACTTACTACATCAGCTGAATCCGTGCTCCTCGAATGAAACAGGTAACTGAGTTAACTTTTCCAGGAATTATTCCTCACTGCGCAGCAAGACGAGATCTGATGTGGCGCGTTCTGATGTGGGCGTTTTCATGGCTTGCCTCAACATTAACGTTTGAATAGTCTCGCGTAGCCAGACCTTCAGACTGACGGCTGAAGGTCTGGAATTCATAGCAGCTTTCTTTGGCCAAGGCCCGCCCATCAGGCCGTTTGACAGACATGTAAAACAACCAATTACAGTTTGTTTCGTTCAGCGTCACGTTTCGGTGCGTGGAAATGTCCCCACAACAACAGACCTGCGTGCAACAAGTCAGTCAGCATAGAAAATCAAAGAAGGAGAAGAAAACTTCAAGAGTCTTTCCCGTGAACCTCGCATACTTTTGAGAATTCTACGTTTAGCTGATCTTGATAAATGCTCATTGTGACTCATGTAAACACAACAGTTTTTCTTCCGCAATCACACGTCTTCGCTTTGTTTCCCGGTGGACCGAAAATAAACGCGACACTCGCGCCCCCCGGAAATCCGATCAAATTCAACCAATCAGATGACGACTTCGACATTCCTGAAGTGTTTCCAGTTAAGTGTACCATATGCATCAGATGTTTAGCCAACGTTCCGTGGGCGTGACGTCTGAGGCTGAGACTAACGTTTGAATAGCGCGCGCTCTCAGAGGGCGTGGTCACATTAACACGTCATACGCTATAATTAGGTGAAAGGAAAAAGACCGACATCTCTCTCTTTTCATACAGATTACATCAACTGAGAATAGTTGCTTTTTTATATAAGTTACTTCATTTAAAAGAAGAGAATTTCAGCTTCATAAAGAGAAATCTTTCGTGTCTCTGTGACAAGTATTTATTGAGCGTAATTTTTCGGACGCGTTTCAGAAAGATTTTTGCGGAGACAGAGTGAGCTGAAAGAGCACCCTGTTTATTTTATTTATTTTACAAAAACACAAGGTTTTGATGTTAATAAGAGTGTACACAAAAAAAGAAGACATTTAACAGTATTGAATGATGTGTAACACTTATATGTAAGATCTAAATCAACAAAGTATTTTGAATTTGTTTTGCACTGATAAGAAAAAAAGTGAGCAGATCACGCCGGCGTGATTGCCGACCCCAGAGATGCTTTTGGGAAACAGACCGTAATATTAAGATGAGTCTTACGATCGTTTTTATTGCAGCCCAGGGCGGTACTGGTTCAGGCGGCCAGGGAGGAGCCGGAATGGCCTTGTAAACCTTCCTAAATTAATGGACAGCAACAATTGCTTCTCTAACATTAAAAAGACAGACATGAAGAATATTAGGCTGCCCTCACTTTAAGACACAATGCACGGATCCAGTACTCTGATACTGTACACACACATGCATTTACGTTCAAGACATAACCGACTGTATACGAGACTTGCCAAGACAGCCATGTTGACAATGTTGTGTGAATTAGTCCGTTTAAGCGCAAGAACACATGAAAGCGAGCTCAATTTAGTAGGCCACAGACGGAGCGTGTGCAAGGCAGGGCAAGGTTTAGCCTTCCCCTGGCCACACATTTGAGACTAGAGTGGACATTTCTCACAAACCACTGCCTGCTGCTGCCATTTCTGATTGCTTTTGAAGGGAAAAGCTGCCAATTACTGCAGGTCTAGAATCAGTTTTCTCTGTAATTATAGCACATTGGCGAAACAGATTTGGCAAATGATTGAGTGTGCATCTGTGTTTGCGATCGTAAAGTTTTTGTTTTTGTTTTTGCAGCGTTGGACAACCCAAAAAAGTGTATTCAATTGTGCTATTAGTATACTTTCAGTTTACTTTTTATATACTCATAAATATACTTGCGTATACTTGACTTATACTGACAGAAAAGTCTTAAGTATATTTGGCCTATTCTTGTATTCAATCTTTTGATCGAGATATATTTAAAAGTATAATTAAGTTTTCTAAGTATACTATGCTTGTAATTGTTTGCTCTTTTGATTGAGTAGCATATTAAATACTTGTTTTTAATAGTTTTACATTCTGTCTTATAAACACATTGTTTGAAAATATTGATTTATAAAGAAAACATTAATTCTGAGTATGTGCTTTTTTGTGTAGTCTACTGGTAGTGTACATAGGAAATTACTTCAAATATACTTAAAGGACCCTATTTTAACGATCTAAGCGCATGGTCTAAATCGCACGGCACAAGCACACTAAGGGCGTGTCCGAATCCACTTTTGCTAGTTTAACGATTGTAAAAATGGTTGGCGAGCCCAGCGCATGGTCTAAAAGGGTTGTCCCTATTCTCTTAATGAGTAATGGGTGTGTTTTGGGCGTACACGTGAATTAACTAACCAGAGTCTCATCTCCCATTCCCTTCAAAAGCCAGTTGCGCGGCAGATTGCTATTTACATGACGGAATTTGCAAGCGGAAAGACTGAGCGCTTCTCCAGAGCGCAAACGGTCTGCTCGTGTGCAAGGTTAAAGCGCGTGAGCAGACCATCTACGGGACAAGTCGGATTTTACCATATCTTTATGAACACAATATTAATCTTTTACATTGCAATCCTTTTATTTTTAACATTTGGCATGTTTGTGCTGCTGCGCGTGCGTCCCTGTGTGTGTAATAAGCAAACTGTACGCACGTTGTGGACCCGCTGATAGGCGCACATTAATAACACGCTCTTTAAATAACAAAAAAAAAAATCCTGCGCCACTGACTTTAGACCAGGTTTTTGTTGGTCAATGGTGCAGTCTATTTCAGTTTCCTCAAAATAGCAACGTGCCAACAATGCGCCTGAACACACCTCGTTTTCAGACCAGCACGCCCATGGGTGCACAAATGGGTGCAAATGCATTTGCTATTTAAACAACGTGGCACAGGATGTGAAAATGATAACTGCGTCAGGGTGAAACTAGCAAAAAACACTTGCGTCGCGCTTGGCGGTGCATTGCACGGGGTGTAAGATAGGGCCCAATGTAGTGAAAGGTTTATTTCAAGTATAATTTTTTTTTACCTAAATAGGAACATAATAGTATACTTAAAGGGTTAGTTCACCCAATGAATGACTTTCTGGGCCGTCAAGTTTCATTCCCTTAGGCAGCCTATGTAGCAGTCATCCACCTCTCAGATTTAATCATAAATATCTTCATTTGTGTTCCGAAGACGAACGAAAGCCTTACGGGGTTGGTACAGCATGGGGGTGAGTAATTAATGACTTAATTTTCATTTTTGGGTGAACTAACCCTTAAGGTGCAAAAAAAAAAAAATGTAAAAAGTAAACTGTAAGTATGATGTTAAAGGGTTAGTTCACCCAAAAATGAAAATTAAGTCATTAATTACTCACCCCCATGCTGTACCAACCCCGTAAGACCTTCGTTCGTCTTCGGAACACAAATGAAGATATTTTTGACTAAATCTGAGAGGTGGATGACTGCTACATAGGAAGTCTCGTTTCAGGCCTACAAGGAAGAAAAGGAATAGTCGAATAAAGTCCTTATTTTTGTTTGTTTTTTCGCACAAAAAGTATTCTCGTCGCTTGATAAACTTATAATTGAGCCACTGTTGTGACATGGAATATTTAAACATTTTCTTCATTGACTTTCTGGGCCGTCAGGTTTCAATCCCTTAGGCAGCCTATGGAGGAGTGATCCAGCTGTCACATTTAATCAAAAATATCTTCATTTGTGTTCCGAAGACGAACGAAGGTCTTACGGGGTTGGTACAACATGGGGGTGAGTAATTAATGACTTAATTTTCATTGTTGGGTGAACTAACCCTTTAAATTCACTTACAAGAATATTTGCAGCATAAAATTTCTACCCCCGGTCTCACTGACAAGGCTTAAGCCTAGTCCAAGACTAAAATGGACGTTTGATCTGACATATTTAAGATATGTCAGTGCAAATTAAAACAGTCTCATTGTTTTGTTTCAAAATTCCCATTAGTAATATTTTTTCTAAGGTACATTTATAAAAGCTATAATCCTGGCATAATCTAAGCCCTGTCTGTAAAACCGGGCCCTAAACTAGTAGTTTACTGAGAGTATACTTCAAAATGTACTTAAACTATAAAAAAAAAAGTGCTACTGTTATGTTCAGTTAGTTTCTGTTTTCATGGACTTTCAGTTTGTTCTCATTTGTCAGTTGTCTTCCTGGTTCAGATTCCTGCCTCTCGTTTGTCTCCTTGGTTACTGTCATTAGTAGTTTGAGTATCTGGATCAGGGTGAAATTTCACCACCCCATAGACCTCCCAGACACCACAGGACTTAACTGTAGGGAGGCCATCGTTAGGTGCCTGGAGTCGTTAGGTGTTAGAGTGTCCAGCCCTGATTCAGAGCACAGCCAGACCCAGAGCTGGATTTAGGACCTTCGACCGCAGAGAATTTGCGATAGCCCCCCGCAGACGTTGAGGGATCACCCGACGCGGCGAGTGAGCCAGAGCCCGAGGACAAGAAGGCAGTGCTCACCATCGTTGTACTGACGGCTCTGCCTTGGCTCCTCCCACCTTCATCTCCACCAGAGACCCTCGGCCTTGCGGCTCCACCGTGTTCCCTCGTCCCACCGGCTCCCCCTTGGTCAGTCGTCGCTCTACTTCCACCATGGACGTCCGCTGTGCTCCATCCCTCCATCCCTACAGCTGCATCGGGTTCCTCCTTCCCTTCGGCATCGCCTCTGTCCCCAGTCACACCGGCTTCGCCCCATTCCTCTGGGACTCTGGCTCCACCTCAGACGCTCTCATTTGTCTCCTTGGTTACCATCATTATTATTAGTTTGTTTGTTTAAGCTGTGTTTGATTAATCATCTTGTTTGAGATTGTTATTTATATGAGACCTTCTCCTGCACTCATTGTCCAGTCACGTTTATGCATATGCATGTGTGTGTTATTCTGCTACCTGTTTGGATCGCTACCCATTATAATACAAGTAAACGTTGTGTTGGAACCTTACTCTTCTGTGTCTTCGTCTGCCTGCCTGCCTGCCTGCACACATCATAACAGCTACAAGTATTTAACTAGTAAACTGTCAGTATATTTTTAATTTCACTTATAGTATAGTTAAAGTACATAAGTCGTGAACTAAAAGTTTACTATTGTTACACTTGAAGTATACATAAAAGTATACTTTTATACACTAAAAAGTGGGCCAATTTAGTCCCAAGTTGTATTGAAATAGTATACTTACAAATATTCTTGGAATTTACTTAAGTATACTTAATAAAATTAACTTGAGTATACTTATTTTTTGTAAGGGAATGTAGCCAGTCACAAATACACTGAACAAAATTATAAACGCAACACTTTTGTTTTTACCCCCATTTTTCATGAGCTGAACTATGTACACAAAAGGCCTATTTCTCTCACATATTGTTCACAAATCTGTCTAAATCTGTGTTAGAGGAATGGACCAACATTCCACAGGCTACAATCAACAACCTGATCAACTCGCCTAATATGCTGGTGGTCATTCGCGTGCCACCAAACAGCTCAGACCTGCCGAAGCATGAACTCTAAGACCGCTGAAGATATCCTGTGGGATCTGGCACCAACACATAACCAGCAGATCCTATAGGTTGTAAGGTGAAGCCACCATGGATCAGAATTGTTGGTCCAGCACATCCCACAGATGCTCAATCGGACTGAGATCTGGGAAATTTTTAGGCTAGGGCAACACCTTGAACTCATCATGTTTCTCAAACCAACCCTTGTCAACGTCCCTCAGGTCTTTACCCCAGCCCATTTCTGCTGCATCCAACAGATTGACTAAAATAACTTATATTTCGCTAATCATCTAATCTACTCTGAATTTAATTGACATGTGACCTTGTTAGGAAATTATCAAAAAATGTTGCTTCACCCATGGGTGGTCATAAGGTTTTGGCTCATCAGTGTATACACCACAAAATACCATTTGATATGCAATAACACGTACAATACACAGTATAATTTTTGGTAGATTTTTTCTACCAAAGATTTTTCTGACCCTTCTCTTATGCTCAAAAAGGGTGTATTTATTCAATCAAATATACACTAAAAGTATTTTTTTTTTTTCATTTCTATATATTTTAAAATGTAATTTATTACTACGGTGGCAAAGCTGAATTTTTAGCAGCTTTAGCACTCCCCATTGTCTTTATTTTCACATGATCCTTCATTAATTATTAAAATTTGTTGAAAACGTTGGGCTGCTCACGTTGGCCAATGGTGAGCAAAAAGTATTATTGTCGCTTTATAACATTCAAAGGGTATAACTTATAGTTGCTTAGCGGTTTTTGTAAATTACTCATTTTCATTTATGTCGTCGTATTTATTTATTTTTTTTCTTTAAAGGTGTACATGTGGGAAGTGTAGTTTGATGCCGACTGAGGCGGAAGTTTTTTAAAACTAGAAATGATTTGAACTTGAGCGCAGTGTTTTTAGAACACCATGACATGCGCGAGTTATAACTTACAACATTTGTGTGTGTTTACTCGTGGTTTATGAGGACATAATTTGGTTTTACAATAAACAAACAGACACCTACAGTGGCCAGCTAAACAAATGTATTTAAAGACATTCTTGAACAAATCCTATGCAGCGCTGCAGATGATTTCCTGTTGAAGCGTGTTGATGTGCGCGTTCTCGCTCTCCTCTGGTCGACGTGTGCGCTTTTTTTGAGAGAAATGCTCATATAAGGAGTTCCACTCTCGTCTACGTCATTAGATCCACGATCGAAAAAAACAGCTGAAACTAATGCTGCGTTCCAGGCAAGGGGGTAATCCATCGACCGGAAGTTGAAGTCGGCCGGGTGCCGCCATCTTGTAGCAGAACTTCACTTGCGTTAGCATTTCCATTGACTCCCATTCATTTTGACAGCAAATAACTTTACATCTGAGGCGTTTAAAGACTCAATTTGTCCATTATTTATTTCTAAAGAAACACGACAATGTATAAAGGGCTCCATTACCTTCTATGTTACATTATGGCCCCGTAGAAACAGTTTTGGTAAAAATAGGCTAACGATTGCGTCATAACCACTCGACTCTCTGTCGCGCTGTACAGAAATTACCGTACAGACAGGAGGAGAAGCTCGCAGGCAATCGGGGGGACGTCCCGTCAAGGGAGAAGCCCATAGATAATGAGTCCATAAAAGCAACGGAATACTTACTCCTGCTCACTCACGCCAAAGAACTCTTTGCTCAAGTTCCCCGTCTCTGCAAGATTAACGTTGGCAATTTTCACGCACAGCTACTAGAAGATTAACGTCTGTCAGACAGGTTGCTCACGTCATCAAGCTTAGTTTGAGTCGGTCTGAGTCTGCGCGTCAGGAACGGAAGTGCTCAAAAATCGCTAAAAGTGGGCTTCAACTGAGTTCCAATGAGATCGCTCTGTCCATTTCTTTTACTGTCTATGGTTCCAGGCAGGTTTTTCCATAGACATAATAAATACATAGACGCCCTATTGGCCGCTGGAGCGTACGTCAACGGCGCCGCCATATTGGGGATGGCAACTTGCCAAGGGGGTAATCCATCAGCCGGAAGTTGAAGCTGCCTCCGGGGGCCACCATTGTAGCTGGCTATCATCACCTGCTGTTTGCATCCCATTGACTCCCATTCATTTTGGCGTCACTTTGACAGCGAATAACTTTACATTTGAGGCGTCCAAAGACTCAATTTGTCCATTATTTATTTCTAAAGAAACACGACAATGAATAAAAGGCTCCATTACTTTGTATCTTACGTTATGGCCCCGTAGAAGCCGTTCTTGTAAAAATAGGCTAAAAATTGCATCATAACCACACGACTGTCCGTCGCACAGTAGAGAAGTTACCGTATAGACAGGAGGAGAAGCTCGCACAGTCTTGCAGGTAGTCTTTTACTGTCTAAAGTCAGCCCATGGCATAGATAGTCCATAAAAGCAACGCGACCAAATATTTAAACAACGTTTTTGAGGAAGTGGAAATAATTCGATATGTGACAAGTGAATACATATGAAGTAGCCTAACATCTATCCACGAACTTTAAATTATTTATCTACTACTACATCTACGGGGGATGGGGAAATTAATTATCAGGAAATTATACAGGCAATGGAAGAAGAAGAAAAAACATCTCAATGTCTATCGCGGTTAACGTTGTTCTTTTATTTATTTGCAGATTTTGAAGATGAATGTGATCCCGTTCGGAAGCCATATGTACAAAACGTGAAAACGTGAAATAAAGAAAAACGGTTTTGTTCAAGTGTTTGTGACCATGATTTATTAGCCAAAACTACATGATTTAACACCTAGCTCACAATTCTTTATATATTGGAATATTATATGGTCATGTAATATTGAATGGATACGAAAATGACTCGAGGGGACAGTATTTTATAGTATGGTTCCTGGGCTCATACTAAGAAGTATTTTTTGGATGGGTGATTATTATGTTTGATGTAGAAGGAAACGAAAAAGAAGGGAAACAATTATTTGCATATGTGCCTATATTTGAATCATTTTTTATAATTTTGGAAGATTGTGCTGTAGCCTACATGCATTTATTTATCTGTTATTTTTGATTGTATTATGCGTGTGTGTGTGTACAAGCCAAATATTTAAATCTAATGGATATATACATAAACATGTTCAAAATAAACTAAACTAACTTACTAACTAAAATTAGGCTACTAGAACTGCAGATAGGCTACTCAAACGATTACAATCCTAAAGTAGGCTATTTTAAAGTCGATTTTGCCACTTCTTTTATAATGTCATATTGTAATTATATAGCGTAATATGTTATATTAAATTAATTATTATAATTATTAATAGTATTGTAATATATTAATAAACATTATATTATGTTTTTACAATACTAAACGATTTGATTTCCAAAACACACACACACACACACATTAATGTGAGTTTACTCTTTACTCTGATGCGTCATTGACCGTTCGTGATTAGCTTGCTTGCGCCTGCTAGTCAAGGCCCTTATTTCTGGAGAGCCCTGATACTTCGACCTTGGTAACTTCTGATCATCATTCAGTTACTAGAAGATTTACAATTGTCAGTCAGGTTGCTCACGTGACATCTACGTCATCAAGCTCAGTTTGAGCCTGCGCAGAACGCTTGGCTATCAGGAAGTGAGTGCCCATGTTGGGCTTCAACTCTCTCCGTTGAAATCAACGGGGTCGCTGTGTCCATTTCTTTTACTGTCAATGCAACTTGCCCATACCTCTCAAACCGGGAATTGAGAAAAATGCCTGTTTTGTGCGCTGCTTGGGGCCTGTACGTCGCCACACTATTGAAAACAGCTTTCGAGGAATTACCTTTCACAAGCAAGACTGAAAGTTTGTTTTTGGTTGTATTTGGTCATAATTTAATTAGTAATAGTAACGTTCAGAGGTTAAATTTAAAAATACTACTGTTATTGTTTAACGAAATGTAGTTTTAATAGTTTTTCAGTCGAGAATGTAGTTGTTTAAAGCTCAAATATGTGGTTTGTTTATAAAGATAGCGCTTTAACTTATTTTGTATTGTGTATATTCTGTAATTGATATTTCTTATTATATTGCTATTATTATAGTATTATTAATAAACTATATGCTATCAATATTTTTATGATTGTATTATTGTACTTATGATATTTTATAATTATACTATTATTCATTACCATTTTATTTGCTGTTTACTATTTGTGTATTTTATTGACTAAACTATTTACTATTACTTCTCACTTTATGTTATAGGCCTATTTACTATTTGCATTGCACTGTAGCTGTAGCCTACCATAACATATTTTTTTCATATATGTTATTGCTAAAATCTGGTCAATCACAGAAAATGCTTTTTCCACAATAAGAAAATTTAAATTATATCTCAGTATGGGGGTCTTCACCATTCTTATTCAAGAATAAAAAGCCAAATACATGACAAGCCTGAGCTTTGACCATTCTTTATTTAAAAAAATATTTTACAAGTCTAACTATCGAGATTTTAAATAACTAGAGATGGAACTTTTTGTACACCACATACAAACCACTGAAATCGGTTGATAAGTGTAAAAACAGTTTATTTTTATCCAGAAAAAACGCAGCTCACCCGTTTACTTACATTTGATTACAGTGCAGTCTTGCCCTCCGCAAAATGGCGGACCCATTGACGTATCGCAGCAACGTTCCAAAGCGGCCAATAGGGCGTCTATGTATTTATTATGTCTATGGGTTTTTCAGCACGTAAATCACGACCAGGATTTACGGATAATTCAAGGATAATTCTATCATCCTACATAGTTGCATTGTACAAATACATTTTATCTGACCATGTAACTTGTAGTAGATAACAATTACTACCACCACTACTATTATTACTAATCTATTAGGCTGCTACAAGGCTAAGGGGGTTCCAGTGCCCCCGTAAGAAAATGTTGTGCATTTTAATGTTTAATTCATGTTTAAATCAAATTTAAATGTTAAATTCATCAATATGGTGCAATTCAGTGTGCAAATTGAACAAAGAAAAATTCAAACCTCTAGTTACAGTGTCTGTCTACATTACACTACTACATAATAGGCTATAGTGTAAAACAAATGCAGTGAAAAATAAAGGAAACTTTCATAATTAGTTTTGTACAAATTTATATACTTGTAGCTATAGGCTACTTGGAAGCAACTCAGCGCCGCCAATTAAGCAAAACAAAACGAATGGGCTGCCGATGTATGAGTTTTATGGGCCATTAAGACAAAAATAAAGGCTATGAGATGTATCGGCCCAAAAAGCACGTCGGTCACCGGGAATCTCCCGGTAATCCCAATGGCCAGTTGGCTTTAAAAATGTCCGTGCACAACACTAAGTACATTTATTTCGTTTGACATCTTAATGGCTGAGATGAGAAGACTTACCTTTATACTGGGCTTTCTTTTTATTTTGTTGCTTTCTCTGTTTTCGTCCCTGTGCACCAGAGGGTTTATACCGCTTCATTTTCGATCAATGCGCCAGCAGCTGGGCACTTGCCTAACGTAACGTAACGCAACCCCCCGGAAATGATCAACAATAATCATCAATTCAATCTAATAATCAGTAATTAAGTAAGTAATTAAACGTGTGGCTGAGGGGTGCCTTAGGATGATCATGTTTAATAAATATATTTTTGTTTCGCTTCTCATTCTAACTCTGTCATTTCTCGAATGGGAAGTAGCAGAGTCAAGGGCGACACTGGAGCGCGCCCGCGCCCCCAGCACATTTGTCGCCCTAGGCAACCGCCTAGTTCGCCTATCCACCTGTTTCCGGGGGGCGCTACTGTAAAAAATAAAGTGGGTGCAACTTCCGGTCAGGCGGCGGAAGTAGCATACCAATGGTATTTTGTGTGCTATTTAGCGAAGAGGCTAGGTGTTTTTCAGATAATATTTTACTATTTAAAATAAGTCGCAAACCTTTATGAGAGATGTCGTTACGGAGCTCAGGGACAACATGTGCTGTTCGCGGTTGTACATAGGCCTATAACCGGACTAAACTAATTCAGTGGCAAATTGTATTATCCAACAATCTTGGACTAAAGATTTTAAGTGAAGGCTACTGTGAAGCAACATATTCAGAACATGAATGACACACAGTAAACATTTCATAGTATATCTAATATAATATAGGCTATATATATATTTCTCAGGTCTGTAAGGCAAGTAGACGCTGAGTTTCTGTTCATTTATGAGACGAGCTGCAGTTCAGGCGCCAGCGCCTCCGTGTCTTGATTATTGTCTGCTATATTTACCGCTACTTATTATTTATTAAATCCAGGTAAATTGTTGATGAAACATTGATTGAAATTAAGATACAATTAATACAAAACGAAATTAACTTTAAATAAAGGCTCAGTGCTTTCAAAAAGTTAAAGTTTTTTTTTTTGTGTCACCCTCGTGTATTTCCCTCATATTAAATACAAAATGCATGTGCTATGTATTTCTAATGTCTGGACTCCTTTATTGATATGATATGATATATGTATATAAACCGAGGTTTCAATAGCCTAAATGCATTTTCGGAGAATTTATATTTTGACTGCAAATGTCACGTCCATAATGCTGGAATCGCCCAATTTTAAATAATTTATCCTCAACTAGTTTTGTGGTGTAGGTCTACAAATTTTATAATGTTAACTTCAAATAATACAAATAGTAAAGATATGGTAGCTATATTGGATCTGGACGGGAAGGATATCTCTGGGAGTGGGAAGGGCGTATCGTGATTCTGCCTTCCCTGACCGCGACACAGGTCCGTGGATCTGAGTATCGCGATTTCGGTTTTATTTAACATGATTCTTTTTTATTACTATTTAGGAACAAACAAGGGTCTCTGTTTAAAAAACGCCAACTCGCACCGGCAGTCCAGAGCACCGCAGCGCATATCTTCAAGTTTAGCCATAACCGAATGTCCAGTTTAACTGCCACAAGTTGATCTTGTAATAAAGAACTCATCGTGGAAAAACACACTGTATTTTTGTATTTTCATTGCATTTGTAATTGATAAAAAGTTAAACAAATTAAATAATACATTTTAGTATAAATATTAATGATTAATCGATAGTCGAATGAATGAATGAGTGTCACGTTTCGCTTGTTTACTTCGAACCGGAAGACGCACCCACTTTTGACGCAAGGCCTCATGGGACGTAGGAAACTTGTGGATAGCAATCATAGACATCATATAGATAGACGCCCTATCGGCCGCTACTGCCTATTGGCGCGGACGAGCCGTGGGGCCGCCATCTTAAACCGGTCAGCCGCTCCGCTCAGTGTAATCTGTTTGGCAGGTGCAATGAGCTGTCAGCGCATTTAATTAATCATATCTCACTGAATACCGAACTGATTTTCACCCAGGTTTTTTTGCTGCAAAGGTCATACACGTAGCTACGATACAGGACACATTGAATATTTTACTCACAAAATACAAACAATAGTACGGTAATGTTAAATGTTAAATCTTACTTGTGAAAAGTAATCCCCGAGTGATGGTCCGCCGATTTGAGCAGGAATATGCTGCACAGTGCTCTGGCATTTACTGCTGCTATGCAACGCAAATAGGAGTATGACCTGTTTAAGATGGCGGCCGCATTTCTTGCGCCACAGCGGCCAATAGGGCATCTAGTCTCTATATGATGTCTATGATAGCAATCGCCGGCCCTGATCACGACTTTGTCGCGTCCCAAGCCAGTCACGCCAAACTACCTGAGCGCAAGGAATTGTGGTAGCTAGATGTAAACAAACCATTGCTGTTTTGTATGGTTTCGCGGGCTATGTGACGTCAGAGCTCGTAACTTGGAGTACATCGATCTAGTTCACGGGTGGAAGTCACGGGTTTGACTGCCGTTCCAGTGCACTTTCACGGGTATAAGGTTGGAAAAACACGGGTTACAGGTTGCCTGGAACGCGGCATTATACCAACCCGGAAGTAAGATTTTCGGCACAGAAATTCTCCGTTATTCGTCCAAAATAAGCTCTCGGATTTCATCAAAAATATCTTAATTCATGTTCCGAAGATGAACGAAGGTCTTACGTGTTTGGAACGACATGAGGGTGAGTAATTAATGACAGAATTTTCATTTTTGTGTGAATTAAACCTTTAATAACCTAATGTGTAATAATATGAATATGCTGGAAATTCACTGTTTATAAATATATTCAGCAGTCTTGGTGTTGATTTGTGTGGTGACAAGCATGTGAATAATGGGACTTAAATGAGCTGGGCTGCCCACTCAGACAACAGCATCTGATCTTATCCACTCGAGGTGGATAATAATAAGAATCTTAATTTCACAACTGTTGGACAGAAAAAAAATGCTGCTAGAAGGTTATAGATAAAGTGTAAATAAAACATATTTATAGATATGTTACATAAAAATAAATATATATCTTGGGTACAGAATGATTAAAAAGGGAAAATGTTCCAGAGGTGGTTTTTTTTTTTTTTCAGAAGTGAAGAAAGATCAATTTGGCTGAATCGTTGCACCTGCATGAATGTTTAAGGAATATTGTTTTCATTAGGATGATGCTAATTAACACTGAGAGAAACACATGGCAAAGAGATATCGCACGCCACATTGCTGCATCAACTCTCTTTTACAGTGATTTATTTATTCTGCAACACCCCGCACAATTCAAACTGCCTCATCCACCCTTTTCCAGTCAAATGGTTTTTGAGCAGAATTGCAGTCAGTTGCCCTGTAATTACTGAATGTGTTTTTTATCCATACAGGTGAAGTTCATCTCTCAAGCAGATACAGTAGATGACCACTTTCTTCCTTTGCATCTCTGGACCTAAAATAAGTTAAACTTCCTGTGCCACAGGGTTGAGTGCTTTGAAGGAGCAAGATTGGTTAAGAAAGGTGAGACTCGGGAAGTGGGTTTCGGAAACGCTAGCTTTGAGGTGGAGGTTAAATGGGATCGTTCTCACCGTGAATCATTTTGATGACCCATAGCAGCTGAGTCTGCAGCTTGTCATCGCTGTTGTAAAAGGTATCATGTAGCGAGAGCAAGCATTCATCAGCGCTGCAATGCCAAATACTGCGTTCACAAACCTTGTGGGGTGTCAGTGAGTCGAGATGTGGAGTGTTCTATCAGATACAGTTAAATTAAATCGTGTGCTAAAATACATTGCAGTGCTGTTGTTCCAAAGGAAATGGGCTAAAAGAGAGAGACACGGGGTCACGGCCTCAGATTTAGAGTCAGTTGGTTCCCATAAGGCACTGCTGCAGCTTTTATGTTGCTTTCACAGCAGACCTATATGAAACCAGTGCAATAATCACATGATATTAATAAAAATGCTCTTTTAATTAATCAAGCCGTAGAGCGAAAAGAGAAATATAAATAAGGAAAAATAAACAGCGGTGCTGATCATGTGCTAGTTGGCCTACATAACTTATCTTTTGAAACTACTTTTGCTGAAGTGAATACATTTAGAACTTTGATATCTTAAAATAGCTCTTAAATGTAACACTTTGTTGTTGTAGCTTTATATTATAGCAAATATGCTACTCCAAATGCTACAACAGTGGCAGGGCTTTGGGAACAAACAAAAATCAAGATGGCATTGGATCCTATGAAACATACATTTTAGAGCCAAATTACCTTTTTCTTGACAAATTACAGGGTTGTTCAGAAAAACGCATAACAGCTTATGCTGTAGGTATGGTCACATCAGCGAAAATAACGTAACAATGCATGTAGCACTGCTGCTCACACAGAAGTCATTTTAAAACCAAGCAATTTTCTGTTTTCACCCTCTCACTAAACTCACAATCGCACAGATTCCTGTTGAAATGAATTTCACAGAGAAATTGTAAATGTGACTGCACCGTATGTTTGTTGTTCGTTTGAGGAAACACTGGCACAAACTCTAGACAAAATCACATTATGACGCATGAGTTTTCCAGATTAGATTTTAATTAACTCTTGCAAATTTTGTTACATTTTCAAACATTTAAGTTGCAGTCCGAAGCCCATTTTAGGTTAAAAACATACCACATTGTGAAAAAGGGTCTCTTTCTTTCTGCAACAAATGTAAGATATGAGTGATGAAATGCACTTCTTTGGCTTTAAAAGACAATTTCATCTTTGATGTCATGAAACCATGTGTTTTTTTTTTTACCTCATCTTAAGCTCCTTTTGTATTGACTTCTGGCGACTGGCAGTTTTACAACAGAACTACAGAGCCGAGAATCGTTTTCTATTGAGACGTGCAGTTCATGAAGATTTTACCGTCGTAATAAATGGCTCATTTTCCTGCCTTTGCTTTGAAACTCCAAGACAGTCCATGTGTCTCTTTCCCCCTCCAGCTGATGCTTCAATAGCAGGTGCTCTACTGCCATCAACAGCTGCAACACGGACTGTAAAATCACGCTGAAACGTAGTGAAACTCAGATGTGGCCGGAGGCTGCTCGGCAATGCATTTGAATATTTCCTGATTGAGTTCAAACACGATTGAAGTCAAAAGAGGACAAGTCTCAGAGAAACGTCTGTACCCGCACATTTCTCATTTCACACATGAGGCCCCGATATGAATATGAGACTACAAGAGTAGTTAGGGGAGTGCATTATATGTATCTCTATTTGTTGCAATGACAAAATTGTCTGCATCTATTTAGATATATAGTGTGGACAGGATGTGTGTCAGAACAAAATGAAAAGCCCATTTGTATTTAACCACTTATAGCTTCCATGCTGACCACTATTGTGTGCATATGGCTTGAGACACAGAAACATGTTATCGTATATTTTACACGGAAGGTTTAATTAAAACACTAATATAGGCATTTCAAAGAAATAAAAACAGGTATAATATTAAACCCAAATATTACAAAAATATTACTCTTGTGATGAACACAATAAAAGAAGAACTAAATATGTTTTCTATTATTCGATAGATTTCGTTATTCATTTAGAAGTCGTTATTTGTGCCGAGTAAAGTATATTTGGCTCCAGGCACATCCCCTTTTAGTTGTACCATTTGAATGTTTGATCATTTTTCATTGTGGTATAACCACTGTCAACTAGATGAAAATCTGCGGACTGTTGAGAAGCCTCGACAGTACAGTCATTTGCTCGTTGGTACAGAAGCTCCTTTAATCTGCGTGAAGTGATTTGGTATCAGCAGGTTGCATTTACTGACTGGGGTGCCACACATGTTGCATCTATTTAAACACTGCATGAGCTCCATCTGGAGCTACGCCTCTTACTGAAAACACTCAGAATTTACAAGCATTTTGTGTGTCACCATTATAGAGGTCCCTTTGGATTGATTTCACGCTGATCCATTGTGAACGCGCATGGCGTGTGTGTCGAGTGAGGAGATTAACAATATCAACCTCAGTCACTGTTCTAATGTCATTCTGTCTTCAATGCGGGCGTTATCACTCAGCCGTGATGGAGGGGAGATATTTCACAAAGCAAATGTTAATGCACAGTGTCACTGGGAACCAAATCCGAAGGCTTTGTAATTATCTCACGCGATCTTTACAGTTGTAGCACAAACAGCCCCACGGACGCGCAAACAAACACACTGAACGATTGTCGCGCTTGATTGCGCCGTAGCTGAGAGTATGTAACTATTTTACTGACATGTCTATGAGCTACCTGTAAGGGCAGGGTAAGGGGGTAATGGAGGTTTGCTTGGGTACTGTCACTTCATGCTCCCTGACCCCAGGGAATGGTAGTGGGAAAGTAATGGCCACGGCTGCCAGATGTAGCAGTCACATTTAATCAAGTCTGGTGCTGTCACTCCCGCTGTATTGATCCCTGTGAACTCCCCAGGCAGCTGGCAATCTCACTAGTTTTTACCAAACAACAACTTTTCGCTTGCCTTTCAAACAACTCCTTGTGTGGCGGCACATCTCGGCCGCCTTAATCACATGCTATTCCAAGAAAACCACCAGCCATGGTAAACAAGACCAGGCGAGGGGAGTCACCATCCCGTGTGTTTATTATATCTATTGACTTCTGCCTCTTTGAAAGTGGATTTTTGGAAATCAGTTTAGTTTAACTTCATTCAGTTTAATGATGCAATCCACAGATAATTTTTTTTTCTTTGACCACTTAATCTGTAAATCCAGAATATTTAAAGTGACTGAAAGCAGCCAAGCTCTAATAGTATATTCCAGAGCACTAACTCGGTGATTAGAGTACGTCACAAAGCCAGACTATTACTGGGTCATAACTCAGCGAGACGGCGAATGACCAGAAGACAATCTGTTTCAGATTTTCGTGAATTACATTTCCGCTGATGATAATTGGAATTCGCAATCTCATGAATTTTATTTACACCTGTGAGAATGAAATATGAACTGTTCAAAATTCACTTTGAACCTATACGAAAATGGATCAGTGTAAGACCTCCGAACCATGAGCCAGCGGAAAGGTCCAGCTTCATATCTTGCCCTGGGCAAATCCTCTGACCGCTAATGTTGTGCCCCTGAGCAAAGCGCTTAAATCTCAGCTGCTCTGTGGTTGCTGTGGTCTGGTTGGCCCTGTGCTCTGACTAATCTCAATGTCTGCATATGTCTGATAAAGAATAAGCTAAATTAATTAAAGGTGATGTGTCATTTTTTTCCATGACAGAATACTTATTTTAGTTTAATTTGCAATGACTATAAACAAGCAATTTATAGGTTTATTTCTCCGAAAAGTGAAAATATTGTGGCGCTTTCAGCATTGCTGTGCTGGTTTAAGCTAGTTTTAGGCTGGACTATTTGTTTGTTTGAACAATGGTTGACAGGAGGAGTGTTCGTGGAAACCTGTTTGAAAGTGATCAGTATTATCAGTTTATAAATCACATATTAATGCCTTATTCTGCATGACTATATTCTACATCCCTAATCCTACCCAATAACTAAACTTAACAACTACCTTACTAACTAATAATAAGCAGTTATTAGTTTATTGAGGCAAAAGTCATAGTTAATAGTTAGTTAATTGTGTGAATGGGACCCTAATCTAAAGTGTGACTAGATTGGTATTTCAAATAAACGCTGTTTTTTTACTTTCTATTCATCAAAGAATCGTAAAATATTTATCACAATTTCCACAAAAATATTAAACTGTGACATTTATAATAATTAGTAATGCTACTTGAGCACCAGATCAAATCAGCATATTAGAATGATTTCTAAAGGGTAATGTGACACTGAAGATGTAATAGCTGTACTTTTTATCAAATAAATCACACCTTGTATAACATAAGAGACTTCTTTAAAAAAAAAAAAAGATGTTGTTTACAGACCCCAAACTTTTGAACATTAATGATGAAAATTAATTAATTAATTTTTATTTAAGTTATATAAACAATTGTGTGAAAATGTAAAATCAATGAATCAAGGAAATAAAAACGTGCATTAAACTATAAATTCATTTTCCACTGGTGAAGAAGATTTCACATGTCACTTTTGTCATATATGTTTGTGCATCTTCCTGTTTACCTGGAGCGATTACCTTTCCTCTGCCTGACATTATGCTTTCAGTATCTAAGCAGCTTCAAGTGCATGTCAACTGTTGGAAGGACAACAACGAGATACCGGCAATGTTCTATTCACTAAAATTATTGCATCGTTTTTGTTACAGATGTGACATTCTGTCGGCAGAACTATTTGAAAGAGAAATAAATGTGTTTTGTGAAATTGCAATGTGTGACTACCAAAGATGTGTGATGAGCTGCCTGTGTGAACATGTTGCTGGCTTTCTTTTGCTTTGCCTTTTTAAAAAAAAAATGTTTTAGCAAGTAATTTAAGCAAATATTTATATAAAAAGTATATAATACTTTCAGAAATATGCAGATTAATTAACTATATTAATTATTACTTTTAAAATTTTTTGACACATCTAGAAAATGAACAAGTTGGAAATAAAGAGATAAAGTAAAGCCATTGCTCAGTGAGGATTTGTTTGCGTTGCCTAGTAGACATTTAATAGAGGGTATTTTTCATATTTTGTGACCATTTTTTATATCAGTTTCTATTTTTTTTTTCAGACAGGATCGAACATTTTTACTTATACCACAAATAATTAATTCAAATCATGCTAATACTTACTGATCTTCGTGCTGTTGTTTTCCTCTCACCTTCTGAAGAATTAAATTTTTAAGGACATGACTTTTGTTAGATAAAGGAAAATTGCATAAGACTACTGATAGAAAAATGGAGATTATGAACACAGAAAAACCTTATAAACTGATAAACAATCAAAACTAATTCTCAAGAAACATGTTTTGTTTAAAAGAGTAAAGAAAAAAAATAACCTGAATTTTTTCTATTAGAAGCACCAATGCAACATCTGCTCGAACCAAAGTAGTGAATTATTTAAAAATTCACCCTATGTTCCATTTATTGTGATAAAAGAAAAACACTAATATGATTTCCATCTTTAGAACATGTTCAGACATATGGTGGGAATAGGGACAAAATATACTGCATAACAGCAATGACCCATCTGGCTCCTAATATGTGGATTGAGAGAGCAGGAGAGAAACTGCTTTTTCTTCTCTTTCTTCTGTAATGAAAACAGGGGAATGGTTATTAAATCAGAACCCTCACATATTCTAAAAAAGAAAAAAACTGTCAGATTCTTCTCTTTCAAATGGACATTCCTATTAGAAGCTAATACAAGTTGTTGGCTGAATGGGGCCAGGTCACAATGCAGTGATTTATCCACTGAGATGAGACATAAAGCCAAAGAGAATATTTCTATGCTCTCTATAAGCCCCCCCCCCCCCCCCCCCCCCCCCCCCCCCCCCCCTGCTCTCCAAAGACTCGGCCATTTTGCTCTTATCACAGCAGACTGCAGCTTCTTGGGTTCCTAATCGATAGAGTAAATGCCAAAATTGGGGTTTGGAGGGACTGAGCCCAAGCTGTGACTGATGCCTTTATCTGTCCAGCAGATGCTGTCTCTATCTCAGTAGAGGGCCAGGGAGTTAACAGCATTACCTTCCTCATGGCCCAATCCACACGTCTGCCCGTCCAAAAGAAATCATGCTATTTCATTGGACTCACACAGGGTGCTTTGTGTTGGGTTCCACTGTTCACCGCAACCTCAAATAGTACTTCCACGCCAGTGGAAGTACATGCCAGCCAAATATGTTTTTGCTGTATACAACCATT